>JAIWYR010000044.1:0-393927 GCA_022818075.1 Armillaria altimontana | reverse complement strand
CCTAACCTAACCCTAACCCTAACCCTAACCCTAACCCTAACCCTAACCCTAACCCTAACCCTAACCCTAACCCTAACCCTAACCCTAACCCTAACCCTAACCCTAACCCTAACCCTAACCCTAACCCTAACCCTAACCCTAACCCTAACCCTCTTTTCTTCAAACGGTTGTGTCCAGAATTGAGCATGCATCGCCGTCGCTGGTACTTCAAGGAAGTGAGGGTCTACCGTCTGTTGGCGTTGTGGAATGGTTGTGCCTTGGAGAAGAAGACGAGGAGGAAAGGACGAACAGGGCTTGCTTGCTGGAAGTCCTCCCCGTCGCGTGGATTTTGAAAACTGTCCGCTGTGAGCATACTTGGGAGGCCGAAAGGTTGCGGCATGATTTGCCCTGATGGCAATGGCAAGAGGAAGGGACATCGTTGAACAAGATTTCCCTCGTGTGAGAGCCTCGTGGTAGATAGGAATGCGGGAGACATCACTCCCGGGGTGATTGAAGCATGAGCAAAGTCGTCGTCGCCGTTAGAGGCAAGGAGGATGGGTATTGAAGGAAACGGCGGCGAGACTGCGACGATGATACGCTCGGCAACGTTTTACGCCACAGCCGTTGCGCCTCCAAAGGGTGTTGATATCGTCGCCGCTGTGCCGGACTCGCTGAAGAAGTCGGTAGTCGTTGTGATGGATGAAAATAGGGAAACTGAAGAATGGGCGACGGCGGCAAGTAAAGGACGCACACGGGGGCCCTAAAAACTGTCCTCGCCGCGTCTTCCAGTGGTCCTGCTGCAGTGTATACCACAGCTGTGGTACTGGGAGTCCAGGAGAAAAGACGCCGTTGCCTTTGAAATGGGGGGGTGGTACCGCGAGAGGCGTCATGTCATCGCAGGGGCACGATGAGCCTTGAAGTCGTGGGGGAGGGTCGAGGTAGTCCTTAGGTCGTGCCTTCATTACTTGGAATGAGTCTGTAACTATCCAATAAAACGTCAGCGGCAGTCTTAAAAAATAGAGAAATCACACACCAAGGTACCAAAATCGATTTACGGAGTCCGGTGGCCTCACAGGCAGTGACTGTCACTATCCAGTAGCCACCTGACATACCCTCGAAGTCCTCCTACCTCGCCGGGCTATCTCAGAATGAAACAGTACCAGCGAGAGGCATGCTCAGGGCCAAGTGGCCAAAATGCGGGACCTGGCATTTTGTGCACGGATTTGGGCTTAATCCGAAAGAGAAGCGAGCACGTAGATGTTGTGTGACATTGAAAAACAGACGACATGAGATAGTACAGCAGTGAAAGCGTGAGGTAGGCAGTACGAGGCGGTAACATTGAGACGCAAACATGCATCGTGTCCAAATCGGAACATGCTGACAAGACCTATCTCTCGCTTGGTGAGTTCTCTCACATGGGCTCAGTGGTACCTATTGCTGTCGAGAAGGCATGCCGATAGAGAGAAGTAACATGCTGAGCAGTATAGAGACACCGCGAGACACCTGAGGTGGCGGATGGTGCTGATGCGTATATCCACGAGAGATTAGCGCCAAGCCGTGCGCTTTATATAGAGCGTACCCAATCAGCGGGTAACAAGTGGAAAGAAAACTGGGACGAGGAGGGAGAAAGGGAATGTGCCACAGAGGAGCGCTTCTCGCAATGCGGATTGTCATATGAATGCTGTCCACGAGGGTGGAGGGAGCAGACGCCTCTCTCCTTTGCCACTGCTACCACCCTTCTGTTTTATGCGGACGGACAACGACGGATGCGGGTGTGTGAGGAAAGCAGAGGAGGAAGAAACTGGAGGGGAGGGCGTGATCGCAAAGGTTAGTTGCTTGCACGGGAACGGATATCGGCTCGGTAATTGAAGGCAGTTCGAACACTTGCTGAGAATAAGTAGGCGTGCCCCACAAACACGCATAAAGGGAAAATACATAGCAGGTGGCTGTTAAACACACAATAGATCAGCCTTACTGATATAGATTGAGCGATAAGATGACGTACATTGGGACAAGCTGGGTATATGCATATGGTCTTGATACTAATAGCATGGTGGACCAGCGGAGGCGAGTCGGGGTAATTACGTCTTGATATGGTCGCGAGAAGGAATCGACCACAAATCGTCTCGCTTTACAAAGGACATCAGCGCATGATCCTAGCCTCATTTCTCCACCCGATGGATGGGCTTGGTTGATGGCGTCGATGGCAGTTTGAATCGGCCATAGGGCACCGCCTGCTACTATCAATCAGGGCACTGAAAGGGTCAGGCAGTCTGGCCTAACATACCTGGATGCTCCGGGCGTTCTTCCACTTCTTCTCATCATGATCCTAGTGTAAAGCTCCCTCTTTTCGAATGCTAAGGGCGAGCTAACGAAAGACCGTCAACGAGTGGTGTGGCGAGACTCTGAGAATCATGCAAAGGTGAGGCTGGAAGGAATCGGATGAGACTGTGCACTAGAATGGTAGGGTTTAGTCACGCAACTAATTGCACGCGTAGAGGATAGCGTACCTGAGAACCATCCGCCTCTTTTGTGCAGGACTCATCGCCTCGCCTACTGCAACGCACCTGTGAATGTGCCTCCGAAACTTCACTAGTGTCACTTCCCATTTACAAAAAAAGGTCGGTCTATGCTCGTAGCAGATTGGAGACGCCGCTTGACATGACCACGTCGATGGAGCACGAGGATTTAGACTTGAAAGGAAGCGGGTTGTGTAGGTTGGGGTCGAAGAAGCGTCGTCTGGATCTGGCATCATAGTTGAGCCATACACGTCGGCTCCCCAGTCGTAACACTGCCTATGGGTGAGCTCGGTAATCGGAGGCGGATCGAATTGGTCTACACACTGCTATCAGTCACTGCCAGGCAGCAAATAGCGTAGTTTAACACACCTGGGTAGGTTCTTCTTAAATCTTGCAGCATCCCTTCGATGTATTCAAAAACACGGTACTGGATATATGAATCGATCCGAGTCGAGTCGATGATGCCAGCAGTACCAACCGAGCAGGTTGTGTGCATACCAGCAGTTGACGCTCGAGCTAGGGCATAGATACAGACTTGGACAAGGACCTGAGACATCGGACGGCTTACCTCAATGCTCGATTTTCCTCCTTCTCCCGATTCGATAAATCCTCGGCACCCAAAGTCCAGGAGAGGCGTGCGAGATGGAAGGGCCTTGAGCATGAGCTTGGTACTTGATGTTGAGCCTCCGTCTCCAGTGCGCCGTGAGAGACAGCAAGGGTTATCCGCAGCGTCCGCGTCACGCTTGCAATTTTGATTCCGAGTGTTCGCCTTGCCATGGTGGGAGTAGAGAAAAGAGCATGTATGGCTGACGTAACCAAAAGCGAGGGTTTGATCCCCAGCGGGGATACCCGTTGCTCAATCATCTTTCACATTCACATCGAATCAATACATATCGCGTCTTCAGTGGTGTAGCAATATCACTGCCAAGCTGTGTTCCATTCCCAGCAAGGGCCATATGCATCAAAGGGCCCGGGTCTTTGTTTCTTTTTTTAGGACAATTCTCAAGCTCAAGTGTCCGTACTCAAGGTTGAGCGCTGAGCATTCCTCTAGCATTGAGTACTTACTAGTGACGATCAGGGAAGAACAAATTCAGATGAGATGCTATACTACAGCTCGTGCGACGATCTTTCTTTCTAAATTCTGGCTCCCAGGAACCCGAACGATACAGTGAGTTTAAGACTATGTTACTGTGAATCCCGACACACGGAGAGCCCTTGCTTGGTTCCGGCTCCATTGACGATTACCTTTAGATTCCATTACATCCTGTCTCCCGATTAGTGTAGTCGTTAGTGTGTTCGACTCCCACAGGAGTATCATAACGGTGTGGCAGACACATTTTTATGCTTTATTCTTTTACTACATACCAGATTACTGGCTCCCACCCCGTAGAGGACGACGAAACTCGATGTTTGCGGTGAACGAAAATTGACCCATCGCCGGTCTCCTCGTATAAAGCCTGTTTCGATTGAGGGTACAGTAATGGGTTCGGATCCCCACAGGATAATATTGCTAACTGACTGCATCCTTTTATTTTTACATAAAGACAAGGATAAGATTGAAAGCACAAGCTGCAAAGCTACAGCTCACCGAATATTTGGGGATCATTTCATTGTATTGCGCCTCCAAGGCAAAGGCATACTTCCAGGCGCTTCCTTCATTTGCACTCTCACGATGGCAAGCGCCACATCGTTTCCGGAAGAATATACACGACGAACGGAGCTCATCCGCACCGCTTCAGCGTGGAGGAAGGAACGTATACGTCCACTAGAGAAAAGCACGAGCAGGTCTAGCAGGAGGGATTCGCACGTGAACACTAAAACCAGGTGAAGCTGGTCTGTGTACAGCCTTCGTTTGGCAAGGCAGCTACACTATTCCCTCCTCCAATCCTCCTCGCAAACAAGTAGCCGCGAGCCTGGAGGAACGAATTAATCAGCGTCTGGAAGGTGAATATGTCAGCGAAGCCTATGGTAAGAGTACGACGCTGCTGCTCTCAGCCACGAGATCAGCTTTTACAAAGAGCATATACACAGTCGATCCGCTAATCTAACAAGGACCAGAGAACGTCAGTTAAAAATCTCGGCACGACGAGGGAATAGGGTTACATCGACGCTTGCTCATTGTATGGGGCCAGTCACAGGTCTGGGATGATTGCAGATGAACATTCGTCTCTCCCGCTGGCGGCATGCATGATTACCAGCGAAAGGAGTATGACTTTAAACAAGGAACCTGCAGAGGGCCGTGGTTTTGGCTACCGCCCTGCAGAGATCGATAAAGCTGTAGGCGGATCTGGGATATGCTCTCATTGGAGAAGAAGAGAGGGTCGACGCGCTGCCATAACTGACAATACGGCCCTGATAAAATGTGTCGACATCGGACGGCGTCTGACCGTGAGAGGGTTTGGGGACGTAGAAAAACCAAGGTAGTGATAAGACCTCGGGAAACGATGGTGTTCATGTTGGAATCGCTAGAAAGACCGGTTCAGCGGACGCAACTCAGTCAACAGGTTCATGGTTGTCCGGTCAAGCTTCAAGGACGATGCGTTATTGATGAAAACGGATTAGAGAAGGACGTTACAACAAAAAAGTGGGAGTAGGTCCGCTAAGCCGGAGCACCCTTCGCTGTCACTGTAAGCCCTTGGATTTGAAAGCCGTCGCTTTCGTCCGGTCATGTATACGCCCGCTGACCCGTACTAGCGACTTTGCCATATGCTTAACAAAATATGGTGCAAGGTCCAGACTGCGCTCGGGATAAGCATGTGAAAATGCGAACGCGGATGAGCGCACCACGATGTGAAAACAAGGATTTGGCGCATCGGTCAGGTCATACTTTCACATCAATTGTTGGCGAACGTTCAACGCATCAGTGGATGCGCCGCGGATTCACCTGATCCATCCAATTCCGAGTGCAATATCCCTGATTACTCCCATACTCATCTCGACATGCCAACTTGAGTCACCTCTCGCGCTCATCATGGTCATTATCTCGCTTTACAATGTCGAGATCAATGCCCAAGGATTCTATGCACAAAAGTAATTAACGCATCCAACGACGGATTTGTGGCATAAAGATTAACATTGCCATGTAAGAAGACATCTCGAGGTTCTATCCCTTGTATCCGTGTTCCTCGCTGTTATAGCTCAAATTTTGGATGTTGCTCACGAGGCAAAAATGTGGAGAGGCTAGCACACCCTCGCCACCCACCTTCATAAAGTCCATAAGCACGGTCGCAGGTCCGAGTAATGGCAATAGAATGAGGTACGCATCGTATTCAGTGCCATTACATACACAGATGGGGCCATATTTCAGTCACGGTCACGGCGTCAGCCAATCATGTCTTCAAAGATGTATCCAGTCTCTAGAACGTGACAAAAAGAGCTCGACGCGAGTCGGGAATGGAGTCGTAGGGTCATACGGAGGGATAGTGGTGTCCTAGGATGAGCAGACGGCATTCCGGCAATCTCCCCCGAATCGAACATTTGGTATATGCGCACACTGGAAACGAGCGGCTGCAGTGTTTGTCCTTCCCAGAGCCTGATGAAATGACGCACGATATGGGAATATGACAGAGAACCGACATCATCTCATTCTCAGGTAAAGCCGACGATGCTGCCGGTGTTGGAATCGCGAGTTCTACCAGCGCAAGAGCTTAGTAGAAGAAACAAGCGAAGAAGGAGAAAGCGTACCTGGTAATCCTCCTCATAGTCCTCCAGCGAAACGCATCATCCTGGCTGCAGAACGTAATCCTGAAAAAAGGGCCGGCAGGGATAGGACAAAGTGCACATGAATCCAGGTTCTCGTACTGGTATCGGAGGGCTGTTAACCGCGACCATTAGAAGCGCACGGGAGTGAGCGGAGAATAAGCTGCTCGCGTTTTTCGAGAAGAGGAGTTCGCAGTAGAAGTGATTGTATGCACACGGCGACGTCCCCTCTGAGGCGCATCTCGGTGGTACAGCAGAAGGGTGGCGTCCTTCGAGTCTTGACCCTGAGGATATTCTCTATCCTGTGGCGCAGCAAGTAAGGTGTCTGGTATCCAGCACGTCGCGGTCATCGAGTCGAGTCCTATGTGATGGTAGAGGTGTAGAGAGAAGTCCGTGGATAATAACACGTTCAAACAATGAACACTAGGGTGGCGGGCCGCAACGCCGGAGCACGCTCAGATCAACTCCCGCTTGACACGATGTTGTCGACTGTCGCCTCCCGATTTCATTCGAGTACACAACATGCCAGATGCTGGTCTGTCTGTTATCTGATGCCGCACACGAATGAACCCTTGACTTGGCGCCCTATTCTTGGTCCCTAGACTTCAAACGTCACCTTCATGCTGGGGTATGTGTCCTATTATTCGAGGCTACACCCATATGCTAAAGCCCTACATGTGTAGTCATGCCTTGAACAGAGAAACGTATGCATCAGCCATATAGCTTATAGCTTAAATCCCGAGTTCAATGAACTAGCAGTTGACTAGCGCCCAGTCTTCGGCACGATTTCGGTATCCCATCAACTAGATGCTTCTTTGTTATGTGTTCAGAATGATGATATTTAAATTCCGGATTTCATCTCATCGCGGGTCACTATCTCAATGGCGGTGTATCTCCTAGACTACCGATGGATTAGATGTCTCCCCTCAAACTTGGCACAGATGTAAGTACTGCACTTATGAAACATTTCATGCGCTGTACGGTGGCTACGAGCCTTGCTCTTCTCCCCCTCGACAACAACCTCCAAGTGGGGTGTTCTAAAGATGCTACTCTCTGTTGTTTTGTGAGTCAATTCTCTCGCTATGTTGACGCTAAAGGTTTACGGCTGTAGATCTTTCCTTCAGGTTTCTTATTCGCACGGCTTTCATTTTGACAACTTTACAGGGACTGTAACTGCCGGGGTACCTATAACTCTATCCTGGCATCGCAATGTGAACGATCCGAACCAGATGGACTTCGCACTAGAAAATGCCACAGGACCTTTTGTATTTCTTGACGCCCATTCATTCTCCTTAACCAACCTCACCCAACTGTCCGGGACGCTCGATGTTACGTTTCCTGAATCGGGGTAAGTCCTGACTCCTGACTATCTTTTCAACAAATAATCGCTCATTTTACGACCATAGAGAATACGTCATTGAGGCAAGGATCAATAAAACCACCTTCCCGGCTTCTACCCAGACATTCGATGTGGCACCTCCCTCAGAGGACGCTGTAACCTCAAGATCTGTGAGTCCAACGACGTCTTCCGTGACAGATACCGGACAGCCGCCCGAGTACGTACTCATCCATCACAGCACTCGGAGATGTCGCTCAACATCTCTGTTCAAACAGTTCCGCCACGGAATCAAGAGAAGGCACTGTAACTACACCACCGTGCGTCGTCCATGAACGCAGTCAATTAATCTAATTATTATTGTAGGAACGGTCCCGCCACAGAATCAGTACCAAGCATTGCAACTGGTTCACCGTACGTCATCCATCAAAGTGGTCAATCCAATCTGATTATTATCGTAGGTTGTCAAATTCGACCCATCGAAAACGTAAAACACCCATCATTGTTGGCGGAGTGATAGGATCTCTGGTGTCCCTGTCGCTTATCTTTGGAGGCGGTACATTGCTCTTCTTACGCAAGCGGAGACAACAGAACTTGAAACACCGTCTATCGCCCAATCCGAAGATAATACCTGAGCTAAATTCAATACATTCGCATCTTCCGCCAGTTGGAAATAAAAACAGCGAAACTATCTCTCCCATGTTAGCGGGTGAGATGCCCCCGAACCTAGGGAGCCGGAGCCGGTCGCCGGTCGAGGAGAGTCCAGAGGGAAATTCAACTGAAGATGAGAGAGAGAGGAGAATTAGCATTGGGACCCATGTGAATAACGATGATTCTGAGGCTCAGAGTCCACGAGAACGAGAGGAGAGTCCACAAGCTCCCTTGGATGATGTAGGGGCTGAGGTTTTGAGGTTGAGGGACCAGGTTCAGCACTTGGTTGAACGAGTTCAGGGAAATGTGTTCGATCCGCCGCCAGCGTATGCGTAAAGGAAACTTCTAAAGGGACTGTTTTCGTTGGGATGTAGCGTTAATCTACAGGTCACAATTTGGTCTTTGGTAAAGATATGTGACTCCAGGATTGACTTAGCGTGATGAAAAATCCCGGGAAGAGGTTTGTACTGGAAATCATAGACTTATAACGATGTCAAAGTTTATGGGCGTACGATCTAAGAATGAATGAAAGTACGTAGTGCGTAACGACATAGCTTCCTACCACTGATTCCCATGCGCAAGACAGAGTGTCTAGAGAACAATGTAGATAACACATACAGAGCATGAGATTGGTCCTGCAAGATTCGGTTTTTGAACATATCGAGTGTTCCGACTAAGGAACGAGTAAAGGTTGAACCAGAACTATTATAGCAAGCAGCTCATGTCGCTCCTTGTATGATAATCGATCAATAAAAGCATAACAAATCATCCTGAGAATATGAGGCACGTTAACATTGCGATAATAGCAAGGAAACGCAAAGGCCCGGAAAAAGGCAAGACTTGCACAGTACACTGTATGTAAGAGGGTTTAAAAGAGAGCTTTACAGTCGTTTAGGCGCACGTTTGTTTGATCATCAATGTTGTTCACGTTAACGTTCAGCCTTTATCTGTCTGTCGAAATTGGCAAGAAATCGTGGGGAAATCCCAAGGAAATCCAAATAAGCGGAATTGGAAATTAAGTAGTATAGACACATGCACGTGATATACCAGGCAAATCGACCCGAGCTCCTAGGATGATGCTTTGACATCTTCAACGAACACGAACACCATCAACCCTCCTGTTTGCCTTTTCCATCCACCATTTTCTCAACATGCACAATCAGCAGTCGGAAGAATATCGAGGGGACCATATACTAGATGAACGGACACTGACGAGTCTGGCCACACCGAAAACGAAGACCTACGTGACCGTACAACGAAGAGGATGTTCTCGCTACCTATGGCGGCGGAAAGATATCCGCGCAGACCACTCTCGACGAATATGATATCCGCGCAACCAGCAAAGACCGTCCTTCTTTCCCTTCATCATGTCCGGGTGCCATCGCTGGGGTTGACTCCGCTCGAATACATGTCGTGCCAATCCTCTCAATCAATGCTGTTCACCTTCGTCGTCATCGTCTAGCCTGGTCACTTACGTCGTAGACTGACAACGCCCGTCACACACTCCTCGCCATCAATAGCACGGGGCTGCATCGTTCTTCTCCAGGCCTTCTCAACAATCGGTATCCTTCCCGCTTTGTGAATCAAAAAGAGGCCTTTTCAGTTCTGTCTATTTCTCTCCTCAATGCTAAGGAGTTGCGAGCCTTTGCCATGCTACTATGCTGTTGCGTGCCGAGAAGAATCCTGACCTATCATTCACTTAAGACGGAGACGTACGCTTGGTCCTGACTCTGAGATCCTAGCGGTAGTAAAATTTCCTTCAGTTCTCTCCACAGTGGACACCTTAAAGCCACTGTAGGAGATGCCCTGTTTATCCGCGCGGCTCCGGCTGCCCCATAGGCGGTAATATGACCAGCTAGCTCATAATTTTGTCTGTAGTCATGTACGATTCCAGTGAGTGAACCTCCCTCTGCATCTTTCCAAATTCAATGGCTGATCCAGATGGTAGACACCGTCCCGGTGCTATTTCACGTGGCGCATGGTCGGAAAATCAGAACGAGCTACGCGTCTCTTCCACATTACCGGCCTCCTCCCCGTCAACAGATCTATCACTTCCGTGAAAACAGTGTGCAGGGCTATGGAGAAAATTGCGCGCCGTCTAGCGGAGAAATGAGACAATGTAAGCCTGTTTGTTAAGATTTATTTTTTCGATGCTCATGTCGTTGAAGGTCGATCTCTTAAACTGTAGATTTATCATTGGATTCTGCCCCGGATCTCTGATCATCATGACTCGACTCCTTCTCGCCCCTTTTGAAGCATCATAATCGTGTTCTCTTGACTATCGAGTATGTGCCGCTCTTTATGTCCGTTACGATGCCTGACTTATTCTAGTCTCACTTCTTTCATCGAGGAATCCATTTCATTCAAAACGCCTGTCATAATATCGTGTCATCCATCGGTATTCCGGCCTGCCGCCTTCGCAATCTATGGGGCTCTAACCCGCTGCAAGCCGCTCTTCTCTATTGTGCGGCCGAAGGTATCTCTGTCTTCTCATGTGTGAGGAGGCGTGAATGACCAGCTAGCAAAGGGCTTGCTAAAGGTCAGGTCGGAGCGTTCATAGACAAGAAGCTTGATGCGAATGGCAAAAGCGAGGGCGCAGAGGGATGATTTGTGGTTCCGAAAGAGCCGTTGCCGCGAACCAGCCTGTGGATAATGTGGAAACACTTCATGGCTTGTCGCAGGGTAATATCTCTCTTCTCTTCTCCCTGTTCTCGTAGACTGATGTATGAGCTCACTTCAAGTAGCGTATTTTGCCATCCTGGGCAACGTTCGAACAGTAGCCGTATGTGCGGGATCAAGCGGATCGATGCGCCTTGAACGCGGCGCTGATGTGGTTTCACTAGAAAGATGACCCATGTTCGTATTCCTCCTGCATATGTTGACATTACTTGGTCAATAGCATGCAGTACTGGCATCAGTTGCTGCTGGCAAGTGCATCGTCATATGTAAGTGCCGATGCAAATGAATGTAACGTCAAATAATATCGTGTAGACGGTCACACGAACACGGAACACGGTCTCCTTCTCATTCTCGTTGAATGGATCCTGCGTTAGATACAAGTTGACATCCTTGAAGAAGCTGTGAGCCAGGAGAACGCGCATCCGTTGGTCTTTGTATGATGCCGAAGCTCAAATTGAAGGAAGGGGTTTTGATGGAAATTTTTAAAATGACAGGCTCCTCCTCCCGTGTCGTAGCACGCTCGATTGGTCTGTTTATTGACCCGACGGTCCAGGAAAGGGATAACGCCGAAACCTTTGTAGTCCGTTATGCATCGTTTCTGTGAATAAACGATTTACATTTGGAACTCGTCCTTGTGACCTTTCTGTATGTACTCTCTCTGCTCTGAAATTCAATTTGTCCTACATCTTTGCCGGTTATGGTATCTCAGAAAGGAAGACTTCTGTGCACAAGGTCAGACTCGTCTTTGTTCCCGATGGTGGCGCAACAGTGGATAGACACAGGTACAGTTAATGACTTCAAGACGCAGTAATATAGCTTAAAAGAAAAGAAAGAATTATCCCAGCCTTCGTATTGCCCTAGATGGGATCGAACCTAGCAACGGCTCTAATGGACCGGCTGGACCGGCCGGCCTTATGCTGAGTCGGATAAATAAGTGCTCTATAGTTCGCAGTAGAGTGTCACGTCGGCTTCTTTAAAGCTTGCCGATGGAAAATGTATTCTTTTGATGTCGCACAGTAAGTCATGGATATTTCTCTTCCGACTGATCGCAAACAATCCGGGACTATTCGCGTGACAATGAAGCAGTCTTGAGGGAGGCTGAAGGAATTATGTAGATTAAAATAAATCTAATGCAGTCTACAAACAAGGGAATATGAACTACATGCTCGGGTCCTGCTAGCACGACGCTGCAACCAACTGATAAGAAATGCACGAGGAAACAAAGTTGGAATTCGAAATTTGAAGTATTGATGTACTCACGTGATATATTTACGAGCGATATCGGCCCGAGTCCCGGGGATGGTTCTTTGACACCTTCGACCAAGAACACGAACACGAACGATCTTCCTCCCTTCATCATCGATTCATCCTCTATCCTTCTCGATAACGGCCCAAATAATTTCCTTTTCCCTTGCGTGTCTGCTCAAAACTCTTGACCTCGCCTGTCCTCTTCTCATCAGACTCATTACGTCGAACACTCGACGTTATCCACTATGCCCGGCATCAAGAGCTCTACAACAGCCCTGGGCTACGTTGTCCTTCGTTACGCGTCCTCGACAATCTGCATCATTCCGCGCCTGTGAATCGGATGCCAACTTCTTCAGCTCTGTCCGTTGCTCTCCTCGACCCCAAACAGATGCGACGTGCTACTTACCGTCTATACGGTTCTCGCGGCAAGCTGTCTTCGGCTGTGTTTCAGCGAGGAGGGAGACTGATCGATGGTTAACATGACGCCTCGCGGTAAGCGTTTTAATTCATAATGGCGCGCACTTGGTGCTGACTCTGAGATTCTAGGAGGAGCCATGACTAGAGACCCTGTCCTTAAAGAGGACGCCCTGTTCATACACATACCCCGGGCTCTGGCTGCCCACCGGTGGTAATATGCTAAGTAGTTCGCAAGTTGGTTGGAAGCCGTGCTGGTTGTGTTGCCATTCCAGTGAGTGAACCTCTTTCTGTATCTTTCCAATGTTCACTGATCAAAGCGGCACAGATCGGCCCGATGCTATCCCACGTGGGGCATGAGGAAATAGGAACAAGCAACGCGCCTTTTCTTCCAACGTCATCCTCTCCCTCCTGACCTTAGCCTCGTCTTCGCCGAACATGTCTATTTCTTTCGTGGAAACCATTTGCAGGGCGATGGAGAACATCGCACCCCTCCGGCTAGCAGAAAAATGGGACAATGTGAGCGCTTTTTCTAGTTCTTAATTTTTCGATGTTCATGTCGTTAAAGGTCGGACTATTACTCGGTATGTCTATTGTTGGACTCGGCCCCATGTCTCTGATAAACATCACTAGAATCCTCCTCGCACCGTTTGAAGGATCATAATCGCGTTGTCTTGACCATCGAGTATGTGCCGTCCTTTATATTCATTACGATCCCTGACTTGTCTTAGTCTCACTCCTTCTGTCGTCGAGGAATCCATCTCACTCGAAGGGCCTGTCGTTGTCTCGTACCACTCACTCATATTCCGACCTCTCCAGTCTCTGACGCTCTCCAGCCCGCTGCAAGCGTCGCTTCTCCGTTGTGCAGCCGAGGGTATCTCTGTGTACTCCCCTCACTCGGCTTTCGATTCTGTATAGGGAGGCGTGAACGACTGGCTAGCAAAAGGACTTGGTAAAGGTCAGGTGGGCGCGTTGGTGGGCGAGAAGCTTGACGCGAATGGGAAGAGCGAGGGCGCAGAGGGACGATTGGTAGTTCTGGATGAACCGTTACCGGTGAGCCAGCTCGTGGATAGGGTGAAAAAGTATCTTGGCTTGTCGCAAGGTAAGATCTTCGTCCATCCTAGCCGTTCTCGTGAACTGACGTATGAGCTCAGTTCAAGTAGGGTATCCCTCAGTTACTGGCGACGTTCGAACAGTAGCCGTATGTGCGGGATCAGGCGGATCGATGCTCGTTGGACGCGACGCTGATGTGTATCTAACAGCCGAAATGTCCCATGTGTGTCTTTCTCCCGCATGTGCCGACATCATACTGATACCTCGTTCATGGCATGAGGTATTAGCATCAGTTGCTGCTGGCAAGCATGTCATTTTATGTAAGTGTCTATGCAAATGAAAGTAATGTCAGTTAATATCGTGTAGGTGGTCACACGAACACCGAACGCGGTTTCCTTCCTGTTCTGGCGGAACGGCTCCGGAAAGAGATTCAAGTTGACGGCCTTGAAGTCATCGTAAGCCAGAAGGATGCCCATCCGTTGGTCTTTGCGTGATGACGGGGCTCGTATTGGAGGAAGCGGAGAGGGGCGCGTTGATGAACGAGAAGTTTCCCCCGTTTCATAGAACGTCTGATTGGTCCGGTTTATTGACCCTCCTTCAACATGCGAAAATTGCTGGTCCATCCCGCATTGCATTCCTAACACTCTGCTGAGCTCAGCTATTTCCGCTAGCGAGGCACTGTCCAACAGAGCAGCCGCGAATCCCAACGGAGTCCAATTTCAAAGCGCATAGTCTTCGCACATCCAAATTCTCTTCGCTTCTGTATCGTACATTCGCGACAATGATGATGTCAGACCCCCAATGCCAAGGCAACCGCCGACAGCGTGTCTTCTTTGACCACGTGGCTCTGTGAATTTCACGTCATCACCATCATCACTAGCGGGTTCTCGGGCGTTCGCTGTCTTCACCGCAGCATCGCATTTTTCTTCCACCCCACTCCTCTTTCATCCAAGTCTGCAGGCAGCCACGACGAACAGACAAGGTACTTATACCCCTCAGGACAACCACACCCGACGACGTTTGCATGGGCTGCGCTACAGAAAATCAAGACACTGTCGACCAGTCTTCATTTTGGGACTCGGATGGGGTCAATTGGGAACCTCATAGGATAGGATGGGCTATAGCTGGAGGCTGCAGTGTTTTGGTGCGTTCCATTTCCTGTGGTGCGACTTTTTCTGATGGAGCTGCAGACCCTGATCATTACGCTGGTGACGACGATAAAGCATGCTAGGCATTACTCGAACCCTAACGAACAACGACAAATGTCCGTTTTCCCTTTCACTGCTACTGCGCGTACTAAATCGTCTATAGCCTGAGAATCATCTACATGCCTGCGGTCTACGCCATTATCTCCTTCTTCTCGTACCGCTTCTTCCGATCTTATACCTATTACTCCCTCATCGAGGTCGCGTACGAAGCCGTCACCCTATCCGCCTTCCTGCTTCTGCTTATCGAATATGTCGCCTCGACTGGCTCGGCACACTCTGCAGAGAACGCTATGGTCCGCAAGGACAAGAACAAGCTCCCCATGCCATTCTGCTACTGGCGCTACCGCCCGACCAAGCCGTACTTTATGTACACCGTCAAGTGGTCCGTGCTGCAGTACGTCATCATACGGCCATTGTGCTCGATTGTGGGAGTGGTCTGTGAAAAGTACAATGTGCTGTGCGAGAGCGAAGGGTTCGATTTTCATTACGCGAATGCGTACCTGGAGATCGTTGATTTCATCAGTATCTCGTGCGTATCCTCTCCGCCGATTCGTATCCTTCTCACGATAGTTCAGCGTCGCGTTGTATGGTCTCCTCGTATTCTACGGCCTCACCAAGGAAGAGCTAGTGGGCCGGCGACCCCTAGCCAAGTTCCTGTGCATCAAGCTCATCGTTATGCTCCCCTGGTACCAGGGGTTCGTCTTCAGCTGGCTCGAAGGCCGTGCTATCCACGCCACAAAATACTGGACCGCAGCCAACATCGCCAACGGGTTGAACGCCCTTGCCATTTGCATCGAGGTACCTTCACCTCCGTCTTTCATTTCCAATCTCTTATGATCCATTTCGCAGATGGTGTTCTTCTCGGCGCTGATGCTCTGGGCTTACACCCCTGCCGAATATACCCAAAAACCCCGTGTGGCAGGCGCGTGGCGGGCCATCTGGGACTCGATAAACTATGCCGACTTTTTCCATGAAATTGGGCTCTCTCTGAAATTCTTCGTCGATTACTTGACCGGCAAACCTTGGGCGCACGGACCACGCCAAGACAAGGTACGCAGTTTTCCGTAGGTCCGTCTATTATCCCCCGCAGCTGATGTCTTTCCGCAGGCGGACTTTGCACAGGCTTTTGGATTGAACGGCGCTCGGGCGACGCCGTACAACAACCTCAGTTCCGGCACGTAGTCCACACCCAGGGGATAGAATTAACCTGACATATGGACACAGGCTCGTTTGCGAGGGAGACGGGTGCGGGCGAGTACCCGTTGACCAGCAATCCAAGGACAAGCTACGATGAGAATGTACGATTAGCGCCGTATGTGTATCATGGGGACCCGTAGAGGTGTAGAATCTACTTATTGTTATTGTGCTTTCTTGTTATCTAATTCGATTTTGACTGTGCACCAGTACACCACAAGCAGTGAGGGGTACCCGGACGTCCTGTTGGCGAGATTGGGATCGCGTCGCGAGATTGCGAGGATCTTGGAGCTGCTGGGGACGCAATCGAACGATCCCTCTGCTGGGGACTTCTAATCCCAGGAATCTCGAGCTCGGAACTAGATCTTGCAGGAACGATGCGCTGATCAGTTGAGCCCCTAGGAAGAGGAGTTCGGTTTACGTCCACACCGTGTTCTTGGTACTGACGAAATCTGATAGTACAGGATGAGGAGTACCCTTTTTTGGTTACTCCGTCCTTTCCCTTATCTACTTCGCTTTGGAGCCGTGCGACGCAAGGTGGATAACCATTACGTTCCGTGTTTCTATGTGGTACCATCGCATTTCATCCGTTGTCTTTCGTGAGTATTCTCGACCATCTTGTCAGCTCTTTCCGAGCTGGAGAAGGTTCCCAAGGCGAGCGAGACGAAATCTGATGGGCATTTCCTTCGGCTTGATTTGGCTGAACTTGGTTTGACTAACTTTTCACTGGGAACAATGCGTCATAGTACAAGTGAACTGGTTGTCAATATCAAAATATTTGTACTGTCTCGTCTTACTTTTTCATCCTAGGATCGTCACTAACATGGTCTCAACTCTGCAATCCAGCGATGCATGATTCTGCGCCTAGTACCCATACACCAATCGGGGCTACACAGATCAACCTTGGCGACTCGGTTAAATCAAGAGGCCTTGCAGGTAGATACGAATGTGAGAAACACTACTATGCGTCAAGCACCTGATTTACATAATTTCGCTCATCTGCACAACACCGTCGGGGACGAGACGCTTAGAATAACACTTCTCCGGCTTCCGCTACTGAAGCTTGATAGTGTGTTTTAACTTCTACTTCTATAGGCACATCTAATTCGCGACAATTAACGGAAATATACGCATCCAGGCCGCCATTTGCTTGCAAGAGCTCTGCAAACTGTGACGCTTGATGAATATGCAGGTGTCACCAACGTGGACGCGAGGGGATTTCACTGGCTCTAGCATTCTTAGCGAGGGTGATGTAGCTGTGACATAAAACAGGTAAATGCCATGCTGAGATGCTCGGGCTTCGGCGAGGGATAGAATTGACCTTGACGGGGAGGATGGATGGTCGACTAGCCCGTGACCACCCATTCATCTCCCGTTTATCACTTCATTTGAAAGTTCAGTTTTTCCCGGACATGAGCGTACTCCGCATGGTCTGGTAGAATCATCTATAAGAAATCCCTCCGGGTCATTCTCACCCAGCTAACTTGGACCCCTCATTTAGTACAGGAGAAAAATCGGGGGCGACGTGCGAGTCCATGGAAGTTGAAACCATATGGAATCGAAATGTTCGACGACTATTCGTACAGGGACTGAATGTCCTGCGCCACCTAAAGGTTATTGGGCTACGAGACGAATGAAACCGCGTGAATTATTGATACGAGTGAAGCTCGGATACCGGACTTCTAAGGCCCATGATCGTCAGTTGACCTTCTTTCGGAGAAGACAAGTTCCAAAGAAGCAAGATCTTTCAATTATTCCTATGAAGAAGCAGGCGTATTATGTAGTTGCTTCCTGGAGAAGAGGCACTGTACATTAACACTACTTTGGGGAAAGGGGGAGGCCGGTTGCAACCTTGTATTCGCCTTTAGGATATTACTGTTCAGGATGAGAGTAATAAGAGGAGGACTGAAGTAATCGTAGATACTCAGCGCTCCGTAGAAAATAGATTGTGATTCGCTGTTTTTACTGGTTCTTTGTCAGGACGAAAACATTATTCTGAACATGCCGTGACTTTTCTTCACGGAAATTTTGAGGTCTCATTTTTCCGCAAGGAAAATGTACAGGCTCTAGCAGTGATTAAGGGTAACCGACGACATCGGTAACTGATTCAACTGAACCGGAAACCAACAATCCGAGTACTTCGGGAACCGATATTAGCTCCTTTCCTAGCTTTCAGTATGTTTGTAGCATTTTAAATGTAAGGCGAAGTTTGAAGGGGAAGGACTGGGAAATTAATGAAAGATTCAGACGAAGTTGGATTCAATTTCAGGTCACTTCAGGTTCCCGGGGAGGGCATTCCGAGGGCCCAGTCGACGTAGAACAGCGGACCATGGCACGAGACCAGAAATTTGAGTGCAAGTAACTAAACTGCGTCATGCCTACATTATTTCCAGTTGTCCAGACGACGCGCTTTGTACTTTTTCGACCATGATACAATCTACGTGTGTTGCATAGCCTCAGCGAGTGTCGCGTCAACTAGGAAGATATGACAGATTCGCGGAATCATGCACTCGCAGTTGCGTCATGGATCTCCACTGTGCGGTGCAAGCGAATACAGTGCCACCATCGATTAGTCCCGGATCACTACATTGAGTCATTCCGAGTCGCAAGGCCTAGAGCATCGGTACCCTTGTATAATAAGCCGCCGCTGTCAAACTGCCGCCGGGGCCTGAAGTAATGAGCGATATTAATGAACAGAAGTCAGTCCAGGAGGAAGGACCAAGGAAGAAATTTCTCGACGTCAAAGACATAAACATCATCCATCCATGATGCTCGCTGGAAGGAGGCAAGGGGAAGTCTATTTTGTAATCACTGCTGGCCTGATAGCATGCGTTATAGGATTCGAATATTACGGATGAGAAAGATTTAGGCTTTAGACAGATATCAAATAGCCTGCCGGAAGGTACTAGACCAAGAACCGTCCAAGAGTACAGTGACATTAAAGACGCAATGCGCAGTAGAAATTTCCCATGACCGGCGGGATGCATCAGTAATCATTGAGGCAAGGCGGGATTCGCCGCGTCCTTTAACAGCATTGGAGCAACGAGCATTTAATCTCAGGATGGCTATGGCCCTGGCTCAGGGACATTGAATTGAGACTGTAGAAGTGTCGCCGCTCTCGTCGGTGGCTCTCACGAGTACGTATTCCTCGACCGACGGAGACTAGCAACTTTGTCCTTGTAAATTTGGAACATTTTCAGTTGGCATAGGTGTGACCGGCGGCAGGCCTTTACGGCGACGTCGGTGCTCCAGGAGCTAGAGAATCGTCTTCAAAAGTCAAACTATCCACCGGCATGCCGTGTCTCCCAGAAGAAACAAATGAAAGGAGAGCCAACGAGATCTAGTAGCAAAAGAAACGGCGCGGAGCGTAAATCTCCTTTACTGTCCTTGATAGGCATGACATGTATCTCTTAACAACGCTGAGTCATAGACGTAAGTATGCCCACCAACGTACAGGATAACATCACCTTGAACTCAAAGTCGAGACCTACAGTTACATTTAGTTAGAGTTCGCAGGTGATCCACCAAGGGATGCACTAACCTTCGTTTCAATCAAATCTTTGGGGAGGCAGTTCAACGTGAGACGCGCGGCGGAACGCAGCGAACAGGCATTAATGCCTCATTTGCGCTTGAGTCAGGCCAAGGACTGTTTTCACGCCCTTGGAGTTGACTAACGATGTTTGTCGAGCATTCAAATTTCAAGGCCAAGTTAGCTGGTCCCGCTAGTGTGATTTATTTAAAGATAGGCTGTGAGCAGAAGATACTAGATCCAAAGGTACGACGTACAGGTGGATGCAGACATACATTGATTAGTGTCTTTCTAGTTCGTGTAAGTAAACCCTGTATCTTACGTTAGCGGAAGGAAGGAAAGGTGTTATATTCGCTGAAAACGATCCTTAGCGGAAACGTATCGAGGTCCGTCCACTATTCGCAAACGAACTACCACGTCTTGAAGATACCTGTTCAATTTCGCCGGATCCTAGGCTAAAAAAGCGGCTCGTGTGTTTCAGGTCCAGTCACCGTCCAAGAAGAGAATAAGTGAATGTCAAAGAAGATATGTTAAAACAGAAATCCAAAAGGTAAGAGCCTCTTGAGACGTGGAAATCCTCTAGTCCAAGAGTATCGGATCAAGAAAGTTACGAAGTCAAAGGCCTGTTACATCTAGAACTGAATGTAGATGCTTATTGGGCGAGGTCCTAGCACTGGAAGCGAAGCTGGTACGTGCGAGTGAAAGTGGAAAGTTAGAGACTCCGAGAGGACATTGAATAATTCGGACCGTCATATTTACTGTGCTCATGGCGTTCTCGGAGAGAAGAACAGCGCGTAGATAGGAGGTAGTTTCAGTGATACCACCGGTCCGGAGAGAGTGGTATCCTGTAGCAGAATGTAACTGACGGTGACTTGTACTCAAGGCGGGAATGATCGGGCACAGAGTACACTATTTCTACAGTCTCTGCGTTAGCAGAAATGCGAAAATCGGTTACCTGCATATTCTCTCCATGTTTCAGTAGCTGGAAAACGCAGCGGTGCAATGTGCGGTGTTTCTCGCTCCCGTAGACTTAGTAAAAAAAATCGAGTCTTTTCCTTCCACGATGTAGTCCCGGGTATCATCTGGCCTTTTGATTACGAGTCGCCTATAGGACCGTAGTGAGCCAAACAAGAGCATATGATGGAACACGCCCAACGTCCAACCGACGTCGCAAGAAAGTGCGGTACTAAAACCACAAATGCATGTCTGATTCCTTCAAAAGAATTTTTCAGTATTCGGATAACGAATGGTCACTTGACTCCAAGCAAGGAGACATCGAAATTGTAATGATACGCGAGGTTGGATTGCACCTCGTCACTTGACCCTCTTCTGAGGGAAAACAGGCGCCCATGATGATGGAAGCTAAGATCCGGTAATTATGAATGTGGGAAATAAACGTCCCGGAGAAGAGTGAGGACGCTCGGACCATAAGGGGAGAACTGTGAACTGCGCTGGGCCGCAGGCAAAGTCAGGCTGCATAGGTATGTGCACCGCATCCAAGGACTCTCCGTCATCTCCACTGCTCTCAATTATAACTGCGGGGAAGATTCGATAATGACCTCTGATCGAAGGGTAGTTTATTTGAGACATATGTGCGGTCAACTCGCAATGCGGAGAGAACACGAAAAAGCGTGGATGCTGCATGGCCAGCTATTCAACATTCAGTATCGGCTCATATGACTCACGAGCCGCCTCGCTGTTATTCGCGACCTCGGTAACGAGAACCCCAGAACGAAACTCTGGAAAACTTTATACAACGTGTTTCTGTGAGAAACGTGCCAAGGAAAAGGGGAATAATAAACATACTGCGTCTCATTCGCAATATAATCATTGGAGTGTTGTTATTAACGAAGGACGATTGCTGGTCTATTACCAGCAGCGTTGGGATCCGCAGCTCATAAACCGCGTCCTGTGATATGGCTGTACGGGAATCTGGGATGCCGATTGCCGGTTACGCATCCGGAGAAAGCAAAAGCGTTGTGGAGAAAGGAAGATTTACCAAGTCGACGGATCCTCACGTGGGCATGGATATAGACGCTGAACCGCCGGTAGGCATTGATACGGAAAAGGGACGATCAAAAGTTCTTTGGCCTGCGAGATGCTGTCCACTTTACAGTAACACTGCACCCTAGGGAATCGTCTTGCTTCTTAATGATAACTGCGGGAAAAAAAAGAAGCAGTAAGCGGTTGCATTGGGCCGTATAGAGAAAACAGCAGCGATAGCGGTATCCTAGACTCGGGCTATCGTTGCACCGCTTTGATGATCAGGGTAAACGGGAAATACAAGGAAAGGAACAAATCGCCGCGACTGCGGGAAGGATGGATTACAGCGTCATCATCTTTGACTCGGAGGTAAAAATAGGTTCCGATGATTATCCGAGTCGGGATGGGTGGTGGTGTAGAACTTTTAAAAAAAGAAATGTGTGATAGTAATGAACAGCAGATGAAGGGCTTACCAAAGCTTGTTTCCCTGCAAGACGAGGGACCATCAGACACTAGTAATGTGTTTCCGGATTCTAGAGCTAAGGCTACACAGTCGTGTGCATTCTGGCAATCACACAACTCGTGACACAAAGCAAAAAAAACCATGAATACACTACCGTAACTTTCAACGTTCCGGTCGACGAAGATTCCCCCGTGAGTGTGTGTGTTTTTGGAGTCAGAAGACGGCGACTCATGCAAGTTATGTAACTGGGACCCTCCACCCACTTCGAGATGTGTGCGTCTGGATTCAAGTGTTTGAGAGTGAGGTATTCAGGTCATGCGCGAAGTATTAGAGGCATAGGTAAACGGACACGCGTGTTTGACTCGGAGTTATGATTGGTTCCCAAGAAACTGCGTCACTTTTCCGAGTCGCGAGACCTAGATTTGTGCCGCGGAAGGGCTTTAAGAAATGAGCGATACTAATGACCCACGAGCGTTTGTTTCTCCACGTGAAAAATAGGTGCCCTGGGACTCTGATATGTGTGCACAGAGGCGCCTGAGTATTAGCTCTGCCGTATAGTACATCACGGGCGAGACGGTGATGTAAAGATCATAGACATGATAGAATCGAACATCTTTGCAACGGGCGCATAGGCATAGACACAGAAGAAAGACGTATTTACTCACAAATCTATTCGGAAGGGTCTTGACCTGTACCTCGCACGTATGTTCCGAACCTTCAGAACTGCGGAAGTTTGAAAAGATGAGTGATAGTAGTGAAGGGAAGATGAGGGATCTACAAATTTCAAACCCTTGTTACCCCACGGGACGTCAATGACGTGTAGAGGAATCCAAAGGCGTCATCAGCGTGAACTGGAGAGTATACTGCGGTACCGAGATCACTACTAGTCCCAGTCGCAAGCCCACGAATAAGTGAGCGATCGGAAGATAAAGGGCTTGTTTCCCCGGAGAGCAAGGACCGAACCCCGGTATTGTATATTTCCGCCCAGAGACGAGTGTGTGTGTGGGTGGGTTCCTGTTCTGGACTCGTTACGTTCCAACCTTCTTGTCGACGCTTTGAAGGTCCCGGTTAATGTCATATGACGGTCACGCGAGCTCCGTCCCACCCACTCAGAAGATACACTCAAGCGAATAGGAAGCCTCCTCGAGATACGCACATCAGATAAGCAGAGACTAAGTACGTTATTGGATATCACAGGCGGACGCGTGTCTGTGACTCGGAGGTAAGTTTAGAACCCGGGAAAAGAACACTTGTCCGAGTCGCGAGACCTAGAATTGGCCCGGCATGGAACCGCCGGGAATGTGAACGGAAGATGGAGGACATATGAGCGTTTGTTTTCAGGTGTGATATCGGTATACCGGGACGACCAGACTCGCGCATAGGCGCCTGAGCGTTGATGCATATTCGGGCTGAGGCGGCATCGTGGAAATGATAGAATTGAATAATATATTTGCGACAAGCGCTGAAAAGATTCAGGAGACGCCGGTAAAAGGAGCATTTTATTTGCTCACATATCTATTGGGAAGCGCTGGTATAGCCTCAAGATCAATCAATGAACAGAAGCTGGTGGAAGATTAAGGGCCTACAACTGCTTGTTAACCTGATGACTGTGGAGAATCAACGCGTAGCAGGCAGGGTTTCCTGTGCAATCGTCTAGGATGAACACAGCGAATCGCAGAGGGTGAAGAGTAGATGTCACCTGGGGACCCCGGCAATATCGAGCACTATGACGGACGGTGTCCAAAAAATTGGTGAGATCTAGGGACACAACAATGGATTTACTCACGAATCTCCGCTATGCATTCAGGATGAGGTGAAGATGATGACCATATTTTGTTCATAGGCATCACGCTGCTGTGGAACCAAGAAATGAAGAGGTTAATTAATGAAGAGAAGCAGATGGGACCTACCAGTGCTTGTTACCCCAAGGGAGATTCGGAATCACCGAAGATGAGTGATTTTAATGAATGAAAGATATGAAGGGACCTACAAATGCTTATTACCCCGGAGGCATCGGGGAGATGAAATCGAATCGGAACTGAGGCCCTGACGCGGATGATTGAATCCGAGTTGCAAGGCCAAAGTTCAATGGCTGGGGCTCGGAAAAGTACGCGAAATTAATGAAGTGTTAATGAAGGCGGTGTGCTTATACTTTTAAGATATGCGTCAGAGAATTTACGCGTCTGTAGTGTACCGGGATAAGACGGTGATGTAAGGAGGGATGGCATTAGATAGCCCTTTGACAAGCGGCTCGAAGACATTGACAGGAGAAATAATGATAAATCTGTTCGGACGGGTTGTGACAAGCTAGGGCCGCTGTTGAACTGCCGAAGATGAGCGATTTCAATGAACGGAAGATGAAGGACCTACAAGCGCCTGTTACCCCGCGATACGTTAATGATCATGCGAGTCGAATCGGAGGCGCTATCGCTGTCGTGCGGAATCGGAAAGGATAAATAGAGCCGTCACCCGAACGTATAATCAGGCTTTGATGGTCCATGTTCGCTCAGAGACAAGTGAGTAGCCCATCATGCGTCATCAGAATCCGAAATCGGGGTGAGACGGTGAGATTACATGCTAACCGAAAAATATAAAAAGGCCGGATAAATAGAGTCATGGATTTACTCACCAATTCCCGCTACGGATTGAGATGACGGCACGATCTTTCGTAGGTATCAGAGTTGCTCTGGATAGAATGGGCCGATGTGGAAGCGCCGGAACTTGTAGAAAAGAGCGAGATTAATTAATGAAGCGAAGCAAGTGCCAGAAGATGAAGGACCTACAAGCGCCTGTTTAAGTGTTACCCCAGAGTCAGGTACAGTTAGACACCGATAACGTATACAGGGAGTACAGGTGATGCTGCGTCACCTTGGGTAATCTAGGAAGTAACATGTCGTAGGTCCGGGAGTGTGACAATAGGGCCTAACCCGGATTTGCAGATACTCCTCCCGTCCCAGGCCGTTAACGTGAGATCTGGAATGTCACGTCGGTGGCTTTCACTAGTAGCCCCGTCCGACGGAGACCCTACAATATGAATAAACTTGGAGTCACCGCATGTGACGCCGTCCCCAACACAGCTAAACGAGTCTAATCCATGAAAAGGTGTTGACGCTGCAGCAACCAGAGAGTCTTGTTTGAGAGGGCAAGCTGTAAATTGAAGCGCGTCAAGAACCCGCGGAGTCCCAATCTAATCTGCTTCCGCGGGCAGGCACATGCCGGGCACGTGCCGCGTCGATAAAGAAGCGTCACAGCCGAGATCTTCTTTTGCAACAGAACCGCCATGGGCCTCAAGGCAGTTGTTTCCACGCAACCTTGACTCGATATATATACCACCGCCGTTCTCTACAATTATCTTTATTGTTCTCCCTCCCTCACACTCTCTCTTCATGACGGAATACGACTATTCACCGGAGGCTGCTGAGCGCTACCAGGCGACTATGCGCCGTATCTCGCGCTGGGTGGATGATGCTGAGGCCCATGCTTGCGAGTACAAGTCGCCTTTTGTTCCACGCTCGGATGTTGGGGATGACGACGTTCCACCTCAGCCCGTGCTCAGCAGAGGTATAAGCCATCGAATACCTCCGCCGTTGTACGCTCCAGTGCCGGGCCCCATGCCGCCACACAGCCATGGTCCTGCGCCACCTCCGACTCGTCCGCAACCAGTACCATTACACGGCCCTGCTCCTCCGCCGTCCCATTCACGCCACACACAGTCACCCACTCGTCGTCCATCTACTCGTCATTCATCATCTCATCATCCCCATTCAAAACACCACTCCGGCTCCACGTTGTACATATCGCCTACACCTACGCCTACGCCGCCTCCAGTCCCTTATTATCCCGGCTATAACAACCCGTATTTTCAAGCGCGACCGTCCCCTTATCCTCCTCCTCCACCGCAACCGCAGTACTACCGCAGCGGCAATGTAGTCTACGCTCCGCCACCGGGAGGATACGTAGTAATCCCTCAAAAAGGCCGTTCCTCAAAAGTTGTAGTGAGTATTCTCCCTTTCGTGCATCCCTGAGATCTGACGTTTATTCGAGTAGTCTTCTGTCCAACCGGTCGTGTTTTCCACATCTTCATCGACGGATTCAGAGCCGCTACCGCAACGTCAACCTCAGTCTGGCTCGTTCCTGCAGAAGGTGTTTCCCTTTACCCATGGTCGTCGTGATAGCCCTGTCCCCGTTGCCTATGATCATCAGCGTGAACGCCGCCCGCATCATCATCATCACCACCACCATCATCGGCATAGTTCATAACGTCTCTTTCTTATTCTTGGGTCTCGCATCAATACTATATAAACTGGACGCTTCGTATAGTATATATATCTTATAGGTAATGCGTACTGGATGTCCATTTCATTATTCGGGGATTGTAATAATATCATCACGTCCCGACATCGGGGGGCGTAGGAGCTTGGCGTCATTCTAGTCCCCGTCGATTGGCAATATCTTGACCTGGGCGCATCGCATGCGGTTCAGATGTTAGCCCGCTTTCCTCCGACGCCCACTAGCATGTGCAGCATTACTCAACTGGTGGCCGAATTTAGACGTTGGCGGTATCGTTGGAGGGAAACCCGTTTTTTCCCGACAGACAAAGGTTGAAGGATAACGCTAAGCATGTGCTTCTGGTGGGATGCCTATAAATAACTGGGACAGAGACGCGCTAGCATTATTCAAGTGGTCGCCGAATTCGACCTTGGCGCTATCCTTAGCGGCTTGGGAGACACGCGCACGTTTATTTACACATGGATTTATTCAAGGTCGGCGCTAGAATTGCTATGGATAATTGTACAGATACACGCGCTCATTGTACATAACATTTTGGATATCAGAGTAAGAAGTATTGGTGGTACTAATGGGGTTTCATCAGAACCGAGTTGATCACAAATGCGGGGAAGGGTACACGTACCAATTTAGATGAGTGGGGGAACCGGTCCTTGCATGCGAGATGAATAAATAATTGACCGGGGCGTTGGAAGACGTGGGGTGTGGCGTGATTTTCTGGAGCAATGAAAAATGCCCTGAAATTTCCTCGGTTAGCGAGGGTGCAGGCAACTGCGAGATAGGCGACGAACCTTCTGCGTTAGCGGTGCTTCTTGCCCTCGCCGGTAGCGATGAGAACGACGGCCCAGATGCTGCGCGTTATCTCAGACATGACTCTAAACCTGTCGTTAGTCGGACGCAGCGTAGTAATAACGCGAACACGAACTCGTACTTCAAAAGTGGGAAGGTGTATACAGAGTGATTGCTTGATGTTCGATGTCCTCCCTCGTCGATATGCTACCACTTATATACCCATAGGATGGAACGACCGAGAATCGAGGGCTCGAGCTCATCGTAATGCGAGCAGCGGTTTCGCAATTCTAGAGCGTACAATGGGGTCAAGTGGACAAGTGGGGGCTTCGGAGGGGAACGGAGGATGGGTCTAGAGCGCGTAAATCATTATAGATGTGGAAGGTTACCGTCGAGGTAACAGTGTTTACCGACTAGCTCAGTTGGTTAGAGCGTCGTGCTAATATCAGTTAAGTTCGAACTTCTAGTAACATGAAGGTCTTGGGTTCGATCCCCACGCTGGCCATTTGCAAAATTTTTTTTTTTTAATCACACATTTCCATTCCGATTCCCGAGTCACGAGCCTCGACTCTCGAGGTGCTAGCGCCTAGCACCACCTAAAACTATTAAGCGTCCCACTGTTTTTCTGCTTCGATCCTCATATCCTCGAGGTTGAGCATTGTTAACTTATCAGAATATACATGGTCAGATGCTTCTACAAGATGTGTACCTACTTAAGTCTTTTCATTAGGATAGCCCCGTCTGTGCACGGGCGATGCATTTACTGATCAACTTCCCCCTTCTTGCGAGAACATATAAGTAGTGCATCCAGGGAAAGAGCGTAGACAGCCGTGCCCAGGGTTCGATACCGGCATCCGCAGTAGATTATATCA
Source organism: Armillaria altimontana (assembly GCA_022818075.1). Lineage (NCBI taxonomy): Eukaryota > Fungi > Basidiomycota > Agaricomycetes > Agaricales > Physalacriaceae > Armillaria > Armillaria altimontana. The sequence goes on along the minus strand of JAIWYR010000044.1, from coordinate 366,024 downwards.
TATTTGCCAAGAGGCCCTTTATCTCGGTTTTTCCAACGCCGCGCGGTTGAGTCTTTCAAGTTGCTTCGGATTTGGGAAACGTTACATGAGGTCGTTTGCATACATACTCTATGTGGAGTGAGCGCTCAAAATCGAGGTTTTATCAAGGAAGTGAACACTGTTGGATGGGCATGACTTGCGAAGATGGTACCGCAAAATTGACTGGGTTCGATCCCCACTTTAGCCTTTTAGCCTATCAAGATACGGAAGCATTCCCTTTTGTCTCTGATGCTAATTGTCGTCGCAGAGTTCGTTCGCCTTGCTCTCTTTGGAGCGCCGTAGATTTTCGAGGATCTGTCCCTTCAGTACGCGCAGTCTTCTCTCAACCAGTCGTCCATAGCGAGTTCTTTTCCATGGTGTTATTGTGTCCCTGTACCTGTTTCCATGATGAGACCGGGGACAGAACATACGTCCGTGTACTAGTCAACTTTGTGAGGCGTCGTGCTCAAGGTTCAATCCCGGCATTGGCAATAAGCGGAAGTTGTTCATTTCGCTGAATAGGGGATCTTTTTTACATCTCAGGCTACTGCATGTACTTGTTTGAATGGTAGTGTGAGATGTCAAGGACCAGCAACGGCTTCAAACTCACGTCAGATAGGTTTTATGCTTCGAACCAAGTCCTACATTACTTTATAGCTCTGCAGATGGGATTACTCGGCCGACCAGCTCAGTAGGTCAGGCGTCATAAGATGGGTTCGACCCCCGTCGGCCGTATAGTGAAGCTGGGATTATTCGCCATTTTTACCGGAGATTTCTGTTTTTTCCTGACGCATATCAAAGCTAACCAGTGATCGACGAGTGCTTACACCCATGAGATGTCGCTCCTTAACTGACACTCAAATCCCCTGGAAGACGTATCCTTCCCTTCAAGCACCCGTTCGTAGTGAGAACTGCTGAGAAGGACATTCGAAGATAAATAATAAACTTGACGTCGTTTGAATAGATACGAGGCCGATAGCTCGTGTCGGATGGTTCATCCCATAGCTGATTTCGTCTAGAGAAGCATAGAGGGCTTCATTATTGTCAGCGGATTAGCTCAGTAGGCTGGGTGTTAACTTTAACTTGGGTTCGATCCCCACGTTGGCCACTAGAGGATGCAACCGTGCATATACTTTTCCGCCTCTTTTATTGGAGTAGCCGTAGTCGCAGTTCTCCGCAAAGCGGTGCAAATTCTAGACCTAGGGGTGTACCGATGCGACTGTGATATATATAGCTGTTGTCCCTCTCCGTTGCTGCGATTAACTGGGGGATTCGACCGGTATCTTTGCTACTGTGCTTTCTGAGTACCTGCACCTTCAATGTACCCTGGCTCTGTCGTTTTGAGCCGGAATAGGAACGGTGTCTCGTAAGGCTCTCGGAGGCAGGGAATCCTTGGGAAGTCGGTAAAAGAATAGACTAAGTTTTTGCATACTTATTTGTGCAATGGTCGACTTTTTCAGGTGTCGTGCTAAGGATTCCGTCCCCGCATTAGCAATTCCTTCAGTCTCAATAGAATCCAACTAGTCTTTTTAACCAGAGAGCTCATTTCCTAGTTACCAATACAGCGGGGTGAAGGCTTTCACTTATATGCACCTCGTGGGCTACGTCGTTACACCGAAGGTACCTCGTTCCTTGCTCCGAGCCTCAAATCCCCAAGAATGCGTATTCTTAAGGCGACTGCATCTCAGCGTGGATGTATAAAAGATGCATGCTGGTCGAGTAGTCAATTGGTTAGAGCCTTGTATCAATAGAACTTATGCATTTGGTTGACATTAACCGGAAGTTATTGAGTTCGACCCCCAAATGGGCCATGGTATTCCCGGTTGTTGTTTTTTGTATATTTTACCAACGCATACCAAGCAACGGCGTCAGTCGTTTATTCATAAAGTACCTTTCGGTGAACCAACCCCGGAAGATAGATATTTCCCTACTCGCGATATAACTTGAAACCCATATTTAATTTGATAAGTAGAACAATGTACATTCGTCGGTGACTGAAGTGGTATAATACATAAGACGCCTGCAAAGATGTACCATAGATAATAAACTTATGTCATGTCCACAGACGAAGAAAAAATAAGAATAGTCGGGACAGTTAAGGATAAGTTATATTCACAGCTGGTCGGAGGTGAGGTTCCCGTAAATCGGACAGAGTTGGTCCCAGGCAGCTGTCATATTTGTTTCTTAGTATCTGTCAAGGTCCGAGACTAAAAAGAAGTTCGTACTCGGTGGGTTTTGCGACTGGATCGTGTCGACATCTTCGGCGAAAACGATAGCGAGTCCGCTAGGAAAGGGAAATTAGCACGAAAAATAGCAGGAAATGAATGAGGACTCACACTTCCAGATGCCAGTCGATATGGCTGACGCAGTATGATTAGCATTCATAGTATATTTCAGCGCGAGGTAAGATATTTACCAGTGCAAGAACCAGGGTCCGGCGTTGTCGGTTGTGAAACGGATAGTAACGTTGTCAGTGCCAGAACCTGTCGAGACGACGTCACGGCGGACCTGGGGAATAGTCAGTTATCACACACGACACCAGGAAGTGAGGACTTACTGGGTTCGCGTAGTTGTATTCGGTGCTCCCTGCGCTTCGTACGACGTCAAAAGTGTGCTAGAGGAGTGGTTCATTACCAGGTATGCGGAAAAGTAGAGAAGCATCTTACACCGTGAAGATGGAACGGGTGCTGACACGAAACGTCAACTGGGAGTGCGACATGAAAAAGAACGATACGTACAGGTCCACCGACCGCCAAGGCCGGAGCGCTTATCTCAATGACCTTGTTCGGAGGGAGAGTATAAACGCTCCCAGAAGGAAGCAGGTTCTGCGCCGAGTTGGCCCCGCTTAAGATCTGCAAGAGTACTGGTGCGGTGGGCGGTATAAAGGACGCGCCATTGACTGTGAACCTGAAGTTGGTGATATCAAACGCAAGGGCTAGGTTAAGCGTAATGTCCGCCCCGCCAGCTTGTGGTAACCCAGGAGCACCGGGGTTCTCGAGAGGGTGGAGGTTGGTCTCAAGGAGTGGTATAACACTCGTCGTCTGGTTACTCGTCGGGTCCCCTGAAGCTGCCCCAACGTAACGCACAACACCCGAGTTGATCCCTCCCTGGAAGCCTTGCGTTCCGAGGTTGGGGCTCGCGCGCATCCAGTAGTTCCCGATCCTTTGATTTGCGTTGAGGATGAGGGAGTACCGCTGCCCGGCGAAGATCTGGACGGAGTCGACGACGAGGGGCTGGGTGTTGACGCCATCGGCTTCGATGACGGTGAAGTTGTGGGAGTCGATGGAGAATACCCAGTTCGGGTCGCAGGAGGCGGCTACTAGGCGGAGGCGGTATCGTAGTCCGCGGACGACGTTGAGTTGGAAGAGGTCGGAGGTCGGCTGGATTAATGGTCAGAAACGGAGGGTGTGAGAAGGAGATGAGAAGTACTTACGCCACCTGCGTAACGTCCTTTACCTATTTTGAAATTAGGAAATTAGGGTTGATATGATGAGTTTGTTCTGACGTACCGTTGATCAGGGTAGCATCGAAGACGGGTACTGGTCCCGCTGCGAGGGCCGGTGTGTGGTACCTAGTGTGTTTCATCATGAGAACTGTAGGTTCGACAGTCGGCAGAAGGGAGGTGTTCACCAGTCTGAAAGCGTGATCACAGTTGCCTCTAGAATACGTGTCAAAAGGCGAAAGATCGGAAGGGAGAATTTCTCATACCGTTGTCAATATCGTAACGCAATCGGTGAGGATCAAAAAGGTCGTAAACGACCATAGGTCCTCGTAGACCATCACAATATTGCGTAGCTGTGATTGTGGTGTCACCATTCCAAACGTAAGAAGATGCAAAAGAAGAGGGCGTACAGAGATGAGAGTGATACCAAAATGTCCCCGCCTGACCAGGAACTGAGAAGTCGTATAGGAATGAGTGGTTCTAGACGAGATCAGCGTCGGAAGAGCGGAAATGGAGGATTTTCACTCACGGCAGCGATGGGGCACTGGTTGACGAAACTAGGCCTATGGTCGTGGGAGCAGTGAGAGGCGAAACGTTAGATGACCCTTATATACTTACCCATCAGCCCAGGAGGTTCCCTTCTGAAATAGACCATGCCAATGCTATTATTACGGTCGTCAGCGAAACTAGACAGCACATCAAAACGAAGAGACTACTTACGATACTGGTGCTTCTCAGCATCGTATTGTCCGTCAATCTATCAATGACGTTGATCCTGAACCTGTCGCCCTGGAAGAAAAAAAATGAATGAGAGCAGAACGATTTTGTTTAGTGAGGATGTATACCTTGTTTCCGCTAACGAGTGGGCCTGGAAAGGTTCCACCAGCAAGAGTAGCGCTAAAATGAGGTTAGCAAGAGTAAACGTGCGGAGAGAGAGCGGCGGGTACGCTCTGGTGAAACCGTCAGGCGCAACATTTGCGTTGACGATTTGCATGTTAGCTGCGGGGCCGATAGCAGCGTACGCTCCAGATAGCAAAGCGGAAACGAGGAGAAGACTGGTGGAAATCATCGTTCTCGCTGATAGAGAAGAGGTGATCATCCATTCTGTACTTTATACCTCTGGGTGGTCAACAATATGTCTCACTCGTCCGACATCGCGGCAATGTAATTGAATCTGATACGAGCGTCTGGCAGTTCTAGACTAACATAAGAGTATATCGTTGCGATTACGACAGACGTGTTCGTACCTTGGGTATGTATAGAGCCAGGGGTAAGAAGAAGGGGCTCCCATCATGCTGCTAGCGGCCTCGGGAACCTGGAGGAATTTGGACGCTCAATTGGAGATCAAGGAGGATGCGGATTTGTTACCTTCACGTAGTTCAACCAAGGCATTTCGTTGTTGAGTACTGTCAAGTCTCTGAATTGCCCTGGCCGACGTAGTCAGTATAGCGCTACAGGAAAGAAACAAGAATAAATTTCTCTTACTTTGATAGTATACCGGTGCCCCTCTACCGGTGACCGCGCGGGAGTCTACCCATCATCATTGTATCCCGAGAGATAATTATTCATTTCATACCAAGTCACCAGTCTTACCGCCGGTCCAGGAACTTGACCTACAGGTGTCTAGAGTTCCCTTGTGTCGGTTTACTATCCGCGTTCTTTGATGCATTGGCCGACCTTCGCTATAAGTACACCACGATGGCTTATACCCGCCGCTGGCCCAAACATCTTGGTCGTTTGCTGCAGATGAAACCTGGAGAAGTTGAGTATCTGATGCTATAAAACCGGCCCTGCGCGCGATGCGGAGCATAGTTAATCGTCAATGTCAAGTCAAGGTTTTGTCAAGTATAGGATAGTCCAAATTAAAACGTTGTTTTCTTTGTGGTCGACATGTCCCGGTATTGATATGTTGAAGGTCAGAGCAAGGGCAGAATATGTCCGGCGACTGAAAAGTGGCGTGCGACGTTGATGCGAACATCGGCACCGTGGCTTAGGTTTGAATCGGACTTGAATCGGATCTTGAATTCTCCCGACCTCGTAGCCGACGGCACCATGTTGAACAAATGAGGCGCTGAAGGCTCCATTAAGGCTCGCTGTGTAGTCTGTCGCATTAAAATATCCCAAAGGCCTAGATTTTTAACTCTGCTCATCATCTTCAGTCTTGTGGTTCGTTCCGTTTGTGATTGTTCGTCGGCTTATTCCAATGGTCTGTCTGTTTAGCTAGGAATCTCATTTCAGGGCGCTGCTCTCTCTCTCTTCCGTTAGTCCAATGACCATACCACATGCTTCTAGCGTGTCCGACTTTCGTCAAACCCTCCCCTGCTAGCCTGGATCATAGATGATAATAAGTAACACGTTTCCCGGGGCCATGCATGCATATTCCCGGATAAAACGGCCAAGAAAGCTCAAATGTTCTAGCACAAATGATGCGTTTTGCCAAGAATACGCGCTTTTCAAAAACGGGAGGAGTTCTCATCACGGGAACTGATTGCAATAGGCAAACCCTGTGCCCAGATCAAATTCTCCTATCACAGCCACGACTATCTGTATTCTTCCTACCTTCAACAAGTACGCATCATTCGAGCTGTAGTACGATTCTAGAGCCCTAACGTTCGCAGAATATAGCTCAGTGATCATCAATCATGTCAGATGGGGATCAAGAGGCTCCGAATGGCTCCGGAATACATTCTCTGCCTAACGAAATGCTCTTGAAGATATTCAAGACTACATCCAACCTTCCATTGTCTCCTCCCAGCTCTCGTCCCCACCTTCTCACCCTCTGTGGTGTTAGTCGTCACTGGAGGAGTCTGTGTCTCGATGATCCAGAGTTTTGGACCATCATTGGCATACCATTTCACCAAGCGCGCGTCCAGGATCCAGTCGAATGGGCATCAGTCCGACTAGAGCGGTCGAAAGCGTGCCTTTTCGATGCTGTATTGGATCTTTCGTCCGCACAAGACGTGAAAACCGGGGAATCTGCGCGCCAGGTCGTGCGACTCGTGGCTAACCACGTTGATCGCCTTCGTCGACTATCTGTATCCGCACCATCACTGAACTACCAAAGTGTCGACTTCCTCTCCCCCCTTAGGCCTATTTTGGCCCCGGCACTCACAGATCTAGAGATTATCCTCTATGATTACAAGAGCTTCGTTTCCGAGCTTACGACAAACGGCAGGTACAACCTTTTCATGCACGGTGTCCCCCGGCTATCTCACCAGCGACTCCTTGGCACCAATCCCCTTTGCCCGCTTACTCACCTGAGTTCGCTTGACATGTACCGCGTGTCGATGACCCCGTCGACGTGCAAGGCTCTCTTTTCAGAGTGTCCTGCGTTGAAGACCCTTGTTCTTCGAGGGGTGTGGTCATTAGACGAAGGCACCAGGATTGACACGCTACCTGAAATCGAGGCTCTCCCTCTCGTGTCCCTGACATTCGGTCAGATTCGTTCCCATACCGCAAATATTTCCGTCTTATCCATGCTTTCATGCCCCAATCTCGAATTTCTCGAGTTTCGAGGACCTGCCACAGGCATCCCTCTGTCGTTCGTTTCAAAGCTCGTGAAGCTGCATACTCTTCGTTTCACCGAGTGCTCCATTCTCGTCAGTTCCCGTAATGGACGGCTGATGGACTTTGCGGCACTGCATACTCTTCCCGCAGTGGCACACGTCCAATTCTATCACTCCGCTTGCGAAGACATTTTCCCCATCGGAGATCCACAGCCTCAACCCTCACGCAGACGACTTTCTATCGGTTCACGAGCTATGGGACTCCGTAGTGCGGAAACCAGTAGGAATGCCGATAGGGACCCGCTCGGTATCAGGCGATCTCCTCCCCTAGAGCGAGCACAGGCGTCGTCCGTGATCTGGCCAAATCTTCAAAGCGTGGTCCTAGATTCCATACGTGCCAAAGATGTGCTGTGGTTGTGTGATCTGGTCCGCGATCGCCAAGGATCGGTTAAGATGGTCAAGTTGTCCCATTCAGCGAAGCGGCATCTGACGGGAAGCCTGATGATGCAGGGAGAAGATCCCGATGTCGAATTTCTCTTGGCATCCACCTCACTCTGGAAACGTAGACCGGAGCCGGGTCATACTGGGGCGGATATATGGATGACGAAGTATGTCGAGATTCGAGGGATGGAAAGCGAGGATCTATTAGGCTACGTACCCTTGGACTCCGATGGAATATAGATGTCACTGTATAGCAGAAATGCCTCTTCGTACCTCAGCCATACGAGACTATGATGTATTCTATGATTATAGTGAAAATTTGCTGATAATTGGGGCCGCAGCTCCCCCCATGTAAGCATCACGCTCGAGGCATCATTTTCTGAAATCACACGTGGTGTAATGAATGTGGTAAGTGGCGGAATGCCGCGTTGAACATGGAAGTGATCTACCATCAAAGTCAGTGCAAGCGAAATGCTGAAATTAGATCCATTCTAAAAACAGGTATCTATTTTTGCGTATGTAGATCCTCATTTTCTGCTCTCCGTTTCAACATAGGTGTTTTTAGTGTTATTTACTTCTCCTCGCAAGTTTGGTCTTGATCCCGCATTCAATAATCCACAGCTTCTTGTCGACCGATCAGCGTGAGTGCTATTGGAACCGCACGAATCACATCATTTAGATCTTTCACCTTCCAAGGCAACAAATTGCACCTACGATCACCGCCAGATATTCAGAGGACATAAAATACCTTGTGCTCTGTCGCACGGAAAAATTACGGTGGTAGCGCGCTGGTAATAGGACGCGGTCTACGGATCTCTTCTATTCATGACCCCCAGTATCGAACTTTGGTTGATTTCATACACGTACTTGCTCATAGGCCGCCTTTGAGATGGCCCGTGTTTGCGACATAGTTCTCTCGATGTTCGGAAAAATCACGGGTGTTTTTTATCATGACATATTGAACCAGAATATGTTTCGGGTGTGCAACATTAACTCCCCATATAACGGCTCCTTTGCTACTGAAAACGTGTCCTTTTTCGACGTATTTGTGGCAGAATGCTTACCATCGTAGAACTTCACCAATATTATCCCAGTTCTCGAAAGGATGGTTGTCTTTGTTTGTCAGGTCTCTCGTATTCGTACATCGTACGGTGACTTCAGAATGGACACCTACAGACTTATCAATCAGTGCGTCGGATCAGAACGGATTAACATGACATACTTGAAGTATACATAGCATCGGGTCTACACTGTGGCTGAGAAAAGATAATGAATCAGGTGTTTAAGAAACATGGAAAGCGACAGACTCAGAGACTGATGTAATAATCAATATTTTGGCATCAGAGTATTGCAAACAGGGAGTGTCCGAAGATTGACACTCAGGAAAGGCTCCGAGCATAAGAGAAGGGCTGAAATTTTTTCCCTCCTTGATACATCGGTCACTTGAGCAAAGTAAGCATAGGATGAAGCACATTGTTAAAGTACCACTGAGCCTATGCTTCCGCGGTTGTCTTGGACTCGTTCTCGTGCCCTTGGGAATGGCAGGCGAAACGAGACACGGATTGGACGCGCAAAGAAGTTGACGCGTGCGGATCAATTATCGGAACGTTCGATCCGGAAGCGCGATGACAAATGCTGGGTCGTGTCTCGTGATTTCGATCCACGATGTTCAAAAATGTGAGTTGTTTAAATGTTACGGATTTCTTCCAGTTTAGAAGGTGAAGTCGATTTCACTTAAGTAGACGTCCAGCACGTGCGTAATAGCTGCTCCTTGAGACGCGATTCAAGATGCAGTACGTGATTTAAACATCTAATTGCGTCGCTCACTTAGGACTCCTATGGTAGCCAAAAGCAGTGTCGGGTTCGGATGGCCGTGAGGATCTCGGTCCTTCGAACGGAACCATGCTGGATGAGGATCCCAGTCCTCTGAGTGAATTGATGCAGCATCTCGGTGCTGCTCTCCATTTTTCCCTCGCTGCAATTAGACTTGCGTAAAGCAAGTTTGAAACCCAGTTTATTGATCGTCTCTCATTGTGAATTAGTCTCCGTATACATCAGAAAGCTATACAGCATTCACAAGTTTGGTACATAAAGGATAGCTAATCTCCGTTGCCATTACCACGACTCTGTTGCTTAGTGCTATTCCATGGTTGAAGTCTTGGTCGAAAGCTTAATCTAGGTGAACATATCTGGTTTCTTTCCCATCGCCTGCCAACTAAAAATTGTTTCTGGCATTCCTTAATGAATGGTTATCCATTATGTGAATCCCGCTTCGGTTCAATCTCTGGGATCGAAATAACACCCTCAATGGCCGTGAGTGAGTGTATCATTTGAGGCTTTTGCTTTTGCTACTCACACACATCACTTCCCAGATAGATTAGACGGCTTCAATGGAGGGTCAAAGGTAGCAGGATCAGAATCAGTGGTGCTGAGCTGATCTCACAGGTTTATTTTACAATCTCTTCCAGGACAACTATCGAGGCAAGAATAGACACACAATTCACGTATAATATATTCTCATACCGCAATTGCCTTCCCAAACAGATAGTCTGCATAGTATGCCGAATCTCATGCACCCTAAGTAACCATTTGCTTTGGTATGCAGTGAATGACTTTATTACTTTTGTCACGGTCCTTGTCGACTTCACCTCGTTATACAAGTGAGGACTGTCACACTCCTTTCCTATCTCGCACAAGCGCCGCAGGCCCGGACTGAGTCTAACCTCTCCCAAAGAAGTACTGCAATCTGACACCATGGCCTAGGGGTTAATGTTCAATCGGAACCTCATTCTCATATATAATTATGTCTAAGTTCAAAGCTTTTCCATCACTCCAAGACCGCATGTAGGCTCGCAAACCTCATTCTCTCATTCTAGTTGTAAACAGATGCTGATATGATGACATAAGGTCACCCAAGATGTAGTTCATGCCGAGAGTTGTTAGACCCGACCTCTTAACTGAGATAAGTAGTCAGCTGTTTCGCGTTCGAACAATCACTGCTAAGTTCCCGTGCGGTTAAGTTGCCAAGACTAAGGCTTTAGCTCGAGAGTTTTAAGTGTTTCGGTATGAATAAACTTTAGCTCAAAGCTAGGGAATATACAGCTTTGAGTACGCTACTTTTATACTAAGTCCAAGGGTCTAATAATGGATGCACCGTGTTAGAAAGTGAATCAGCAAGTACCCGGTGATCTGGGAGCAGTACTCCACTCTGACGAGTGTGACTGTGTCGCAAGGTGAAGACTCCGTGGAGTCGCGGATCTAAAGATAAGATAAGCTAAGCGCCGAAGATTAGATAAGATAAGAGGCGCTTAGATAAGGAAAAGAAATAAATCGTAACATTACCCCCCTTTTAAGGCAGGCGTCCCGACTGCTGTATGGTTGCTCTTGAACGATTTTTTGCGCCCTTCTAAGCGTCACTACTATGCCGGACTCAACTTTAGAGCCTCAGCCCAACTGTGTGCGACCTCTTTTCTTTGTCCCCCACACGCAGGGGTTCGAACGAAGAGGAGGAGTGCCAGTTAGGTGGAAGTAGGAGAGGGGAAGTTGGCCAAATACGCGCATATCCTGATCGTGGAGATGACGGTTCCATTGATGTAGCTACTGGTCTAGGGAATCTCTGTTGGTTCATATGGCGATTTCGAGTATGTCGAGGGGTCGTCATTGCCACCTAGTAGATCCCACATAAGCTCTTGGTCGTACCACACTCTTCGTCCCGTAAATGGTTCCGTATAGGATTGCCAATCTACGTTTGAGTCTGTGCGGTTTAACTTTTCAGCTAGGTAGTCGTCGATGAGTTCTTGAGCGTCCATGTTATCCTCCCGTACCCAACTGTTTGATTCGGGTCCGTATCCTTTCCATTTGACGAAATAGTCTGTAACCCAGGGCGAGGGTTCGCCTGCTTTTCCCCTAACCTTGCGATTTCTACTGTCGAGGACTTTCTCGACTTCGTAGTTCTCCTCGCCATCGATAAGATCTGGGGGTGGTGGAGGTGGTTTTTCCTGGTTAGGGAAAGCGGGTGGACTATATGGAGTAAGGAGGGATTCGTTGAATACCGGGTGGATGCGCCAGCCCGTCGGCAGCTTCAGTTTGTACGCTGATGCTCCGACCTTGGCGATGATTGGGAAAGGGCCTGTCCGTTTGTCTGCGAGTTTCTTCTTGGGACGTGGGAGACTAAGGTTGGTCGTGTCGAGCCACACCTTGTCTCCTACCTGGTACTCGACGGCAGGTTGTTTCTTTTTTGTCGTATTGGGCTTTCATTTGGTCGGCGGCCTTCTCGAGGGCTTGCTTTGCTTCTTCATGGATTTTCTGTATTTCTGAAACGAAAGTGGTAGAGGCCGGTGTTCTGAAAGGCGCGCGGGCTCGAGCACCAGGGAGGATGTCAGCATGAAAGCCGTAGTTAACCTCGAAAGGACTTTTGCCCGTGGCGGAATGAGTGCGGTTGTTATGGGCGAAGGCTGCAAGCGCGAGCCATTCAACCCAATCGTTCTGGAGATGGTTAACGAAGATTCGGAGGTATTTTTCAACCTCTTGATTCGCTCGCTCCGTTTGTCCATCTGTCTGGGGATGATAGGCGGTAGACACATTCGCCTTGATCTGCAGCAAGTCGTAGAGATCCTGCATGAATTTGGAGACAAACACGGTGCCTCGGTCGGAGATGACGACCTGTGGCATTCCGTGCTTGGCGTAGACTTCATCTTGTAGGATCTTGGCCCACCCTTCCGATGACATCTCTGTGGTGCATGCTACCGGTATGATTGCCTTAGAGAAACGGTCGACGATCATTAAGATAGCGTCGTAACCGTTACACTGGGGCAAACCGGTAACCATGTCGACGGAGATATGAGTCCATGGTCGGGAGGGTATGGCGTTGGGATGAAGTGGCGCCGCCTTTGCTTGAGTGCTTGACTTGGTTCGTTGGCACGTCTCGCAAGCGCGGATGTAGTTTTCTACGTCTCTTTTCATTCTGGGCCACCAGTATTCTCGTAAGACGAGCTCTTTGGTCTTTTCAATGCCAGGGTGCCCCGCTGTGATGTGGTCGTGAGACATCGCGATTATCTCCCCTCGTAGCGCGTGGTCTTGGGGAATATAGATACGGCGATCATATAAGATCAAACCGTTATCTAGCTTCATCCCTCGATCATGGTTGAGAGAGGCGGCGACGTTCTTGTCCCATCGGTGGTGGTCGAGCATGGCTTGCTTGATTTTAATATGAACTTCCTCGATTGTCGGCATGACCATTGCCCGGAAGTGTTCGTGTTTGAGGACGGTAACCTCATCGTTGTCCTCCTTTCCCTGCTTGTGATCTGCTCGCCGACTGAGCAAGTCGGCTTTCTTGTTGGCGGTCCCTGGTTTATGGTGCAACGAGAAATGGTATTCGGCTAGCTCTGTTACTCAACGTGCTTGTCGTCGGTTGAGTTTCTGGGGCTTTCTGAAATACTGGAGGTTTTGATGATCCGTCCAGATTTCGAAGTCCTGAGCCGCTCCCATTAGATAGTGCCTCCATTCGTCCAGGGATAACATGATCGCCAGCAATTCCTTGTCGTAGATCTCGTAATTGCGCTCCGTCACTGTCAGAGACTTGGATAGAAATGCGACTGGGCGCCATTTTCCATCCTGCTCCTGCGACAGTACCGCGCCTATTGCTCCTTCGCTTGCGTCCACCTCCACGCAGAACTTGCCTCCTTCTGTGGGTATTGCCAGTACCACTTCTTCGGCCAGCAGTCTTTTTAACTCCTCGAACGTGTTCTGTTGCGCTTCTCCCCACTTCCACGGATCGTTTCCTGTTAGCTGCGTCATTGGTTTGACGACTTTGCTATATCCTTGGATGAAATGTCGGTAGAAGTTGGTAAAGCCTAAGAACGACTGGAGTTGCTGTTTCTTGGCTGGCACAGGCCATTTCGCGATCCCTGCGATTTTGACTGGATCCATTCGGATGCTTCCTTCACTGATGATGACTCCGAGGTACTCTGTTTCTAGGGTCTCGAACTCGCATTTCTCCGCTTTAAGGAATAGCTTGTTCTTGCGTAAGACCCTTAGTACTTCTCGTGTAATACGACGGTGCTCTCCCTTGGTTTTCGACATGATAAGGATATCATCGAGGTAAACGGTGACGGCGCCTGATGCAATGAGGTTTTTGAAGATGTCATTCATCATCCACTGGAAGGTGGCGGGTGAATTAGTGAGCCCGAAGAACATAACCGTGGGTTCGAACAACCCTCGATTAGTTCTGAATGCCGCCTTCCACTCGTCACCATTTTTGATGCGTACGTTGTTGTATCCCCACCGAACGTCGAGCTTGGAAAAGTACTTGGCCCCCCATAGTTTGTCCATGAGCTCTGAGATGAGAGGAAGCGGGTAGCGATTTTTAATCGTCATCTCATTGAGCTTGCGATAGTCCTGTACTGGTCGCAACTTGCCATTCTTTTTCTTGACAAAGAAGAAGGGTGAAGCCATGGGTGATTTAGAGGGTCGTATTTGTCCGCTTGAGAGGTTTTCATCTAGGAACTTGTCGAGCTCTTCCTGCTCGTTTCGATTGAGAGGGTAGACCTTGCAGTCAAGATTGGCGCTCACATTTGGAATAAGTTCGATACCGTGGTCCCATGTCTTTGGTTCAGGGAGTTCATCGAAACTATCTTTGTCAAATAGATCGCTGAAATCCCGACACCATTCTGGGACCATTTCTTCGAACGTCTTTGTCTTCCTGTCTGCGTTGGCTGTGGCAGCTAGGTCATTGGCGTGATGAGCGCGTATGAGAATAGCCCACGTAAAATCTACTGCGAGAATGGTATCTCCCTCCTCAAGTTCTTCGTCCCACCTGTCGTCGGGGTCTGCATCGGGTAATGTGAATGGGTTTTTGTGGCATTCGCACCGCGCAAACATTAATCCTCCTGTCTTCCAATTGATGATCGGATTATGCCGGGATAACCAGTCGTGACCGAGGAAGATCTGTCTATCGCCGAGATCTGTGACAGCTAGATCTATTCGTTCCAAATGATCTCCGATCGTCAATTCAATCTCGGCGTATTGTGTGATTGATCCTCCCGAGTTCTTGGTTCCGTCGGCATTATAGACTATGATGGGTGCGGCTGTTGCACACGTTGGGATGTGATGTTGGTCGACGAACGCCCGGTTTATGGCACTGCTAGTGCATCCGCTATCTACTAACGTGGTGGTTGGAATTTGGCCAAGGGTTCCTGGCTTCCCCAGTATGACGGGGATAGCTAGGTCCTTGCCCTTCCCGCTTAGTGCGCAAGCGTACAGCTTCGGTTGTCGTAATTCTTCGAGCCACCAAAGCGCATTAATTCGGTTCGCCTTCCTCATCCCTTCGATCATTTCGTCGACTACTTCCTCCACACACGTCTTGTGAATCCAATTCTTCAGGATCGCCTTCGCCTCCGACTCTGTCTTGGCTTGTACTATGCCGCGCAGGGTCCATTCGGGTCCAAATGGTTTAAGCCACTCTCTATAGCTCTCGCCGCTAGTGTAAACGCGCGAGATCTGTGGGTCTTCCTCAGCCTTTGCATCGACCCGTGAGGGCTCGACTACCGTCGGCGAGGTCACCACAGTTTCTAAGTCTAGGGGGGTTGTCAATTCAGCCTTCTTGCTCATCATGAAACTGGTAATGTCCTCGTGGTCAGGTACTTCTGTAAAAGCTACCTTATGCCCCCTTTGCACTGCCTGGGCGCTAGCAGCTTCCTGTCCCGCGGCTTTCAGGTCGGTCGTGGAATGTGAGGTGCGTTTCTCGAAGGAGTCACCCCATGAAGGGGCAACAGGTTGGGCTGACGCCGCCGTACTGCGATTGCCTTCGCTTCTCACCGTAGGCTGACAGTCGCCTTCACCTGGTTCTCTCGAGCCGGTGGTTTCAATGGCCACCGGATCCCTCGTTGCTTTCGTCGTTCCCCCATCCTCAAGTTGCCCTACGTCATGACAGGCATTGGCAACTGGTCGGGGGCACTTACTCGAGTCCGGTTCGTCCTCGATCTTCTGGTCGTCCGTAGCTGGCGATAGCCTTGTGGTGTTCTCTTTTACCAGGGGAGGTTTCGCCGAAGCTATTCCCTCGATACTCCCAGCGAGGCTGGGACCCCGTAGAGCCGCTTCGTCAGAGGGGGCGGAACCCTCCAAAGGAGGTGCTTGTTCCCCTGTCCCATCCGGTCGCACATTCGTCACTGCGGCGGTTCCCACTGGGAAGGGCCTCGACTGGTGCTGCGCCGTTAAGATAGGTGGCACTATGGTAGGTGCCTTATCGTCTGATGCTTTCGCCCGCAATGGGTTACTTGCTGAACGTTTATCCGTCGGTAGCCGTACTACCACGGTGTCTGGGTTGTCCTGGTGGTCCGTGTTCTCCTGGTGTCGATTCTTGACTTGTTTCTGGTCTGATTGCGAAATCGTGGGTATATTCGAATGCGCAGTGGTTACTACAGGCGTATAAGTACAATTTGAATTCGTGATAATCGTACCATCTGAAACTAAGTCCCTGGGCGCTGAGTAAGTTGAATCGTTTACTTCTCGGCGCTTTCTTTTACTTCTTCGATCGTAGAGAGAGTCTTCTCTTCAGTCGACCGCCGGTCCCAGTAATCTGTCAACCGTCTGTAAGCCTCCTCCTGGGTTTGAGGCACTAAGGGGCAGTTCCGCTTGAAGTGGCCTGTTTTGCCACATCTATAGCATATGGCAGCTGCCTTGGTGGCACCGATATCCATCGGTTGGCCGCGTCCTCTGAATGTTGTCCCTGTAGCCGTTGTCGTCGACGGTACAGGTGGCTTTGGAGCGGTTTGACCTCCTTTAGCAGGTGTGGTTGTCTTGGGTGTTGCTGGGCTTGTCATTGTCGTCGTACCTTCTGCCTGTTTGAGGCACCAATTGTAGTCGATGCGGAGTAGGCGCGCCTTCCATCCTTGGTAGGCAATCGGCACGTCTCCGTCAGCTGAGTATATGGTATTTTTACTTGTCTGGCGGGCGGCTTTCATGACCTGATGGAGCATGGCCTGCTCATTGTCGCGTATCTTGGCGTGGTAGGCAAGCTCTTCGAATTGCTGGAAGAACTTGTCGCCATCCTTGAAGTCCACCTGTCGAAGCTTTTCCCATTGCGCGTACTTCAACCGCACGTCAGCGTCCTTCCAGAACCTATTGCTGAGCTCCGTCTTAAATTCTTCATAAGACGGGTACAGCTGGTCTCCAGTCGCTTGATCCCTTCCTATGACTTGTGCACATAGCTCCCACCACTTCTCAGCATCGTCGGCGAGTCGCGAGACGCAGAAGACGACCTTATGAGGATGGTGGCGGAAGTGTCGATTGAACACTTCAAAGTGCAGTTCGCACTTTAGGAAGAATCGGGTGATGTCGTTGGAATCACCTTTGAAGTCGTCGACCTCCTTGAGAATTTTGGGTTTAAACTCATCATAGGGGGCGACGGCTCCGTCGACTAGCGGCCAGGGTACTGGCGGGTCTGGTGGTGCTGGCGGGTCTGGATAGCGTGGGAGCGCGTATCTAATCGGGGCAGGAGGCGGTGCGGGTACTACGGCTCCGGGCGCGCCACCAGCAGGGGCTCCGTGGCCGCCGCCGGCAAATGGTGCGTAGCCGCACATGTACGTCCCTGGTGGTTCCTGTCCCCTGACGTAGGAGAAGGTTCCTACCGCTACCCGAGGAGGCGGTACCAGTGGTTCATCCGGCATTGGTTCCTGAGCCTCGATTTCGATCGCGGCTTCTTCATAGGCGGGGAATTCATTCATTATGGCATCCGGGTGTATTTCGTTCCACAGGAGGCGAGCATTTCGCTCCGCCTCATACTGTAGTATTTCGTCTGCTGGGAGTCCTCTCTGTATTCTCATTAAATAATCGTTTCCGGCCGGGGTAGTTGCCCAGTCTGGGATGAAAGGAAGTTCGAGGGCGAAGTTATTATATATGTCCTGGTAGTTCGCCTGTCTTAGAATAGTCGGTATTCCCATTCCTGGGACATCATACGTCTCCTCGTAGAATCTAATGGCGCCGGTTAGCGTCATTCCTACGGGGG
Organism: Armillaria altimontana; assembly: GCA_022818075.1. Taxonomy (NCBI): domain Eukaryota; kingdom Fungi; phylum Basidiomycota; class Agaricomycetes; order Agaricales; family Physalacriaceae; genus Armillaria; species Armillaria altimontana. Next base: position 348,614 of record JAIWYR010000044.1, on the reverse strand, counting down.
TGTCGGGAGGGACGCTCGCTCGGCGACTCGGTGGACGATTCTGGGATTCCATCGATCGATCGTGAGGGGTAGGGGGTCGGGACACGCGGGGGCTGGGGCGGCGACTCAATGACTGTGCTCGACTCTGTCTCGACGCGGGTCTGGTGCCGCTCGATTGACTGTCGCTCGCTGAGTCGCTCGGCTCGTTGGTTGAGCCGCTCCCAAGTGGCTGCCCGAGGAGGACGGCGCGGGGACCTGACTGCGGATGTGACACTTCGCCAGGCACTGTTCCTTGGTGGGCGTAAGGAGGAAGGGCCGGCGACGGGTTCCTCGACTGCTGGTACAGGCTCGGGTGTCCACTCCGGGTTCTGGACAGGTTGGTCCCACTGGATAGTGCTCCCTGCCGCGACGGGGGTCGGGGTGCGGTGGCTGAGCGCCTCTCACCCAGAGTGGACGAAATACGCGCTGGTGGGGAGGGTGATGTTATCCCAGAACTCCTCAATGGGTATGTCGGCGTTGGGTGGTGGAGTAGGGTCCCGATTTGCCCAAGGATCGTGATGGGTGGTGGGGGCGATGGGTCTGGTGTCGCGGCCCACGTCAAATCCCCCGACCCTGTCGTTGAAACGGGCGTACGTGTTGGGTGAGGGAGTTCGAGGGATATACTGAACGTACTCAGGCGAGGAAGGGATGGAGGAGGTGATGGTGATGACTGGCGCGCTCCCTCTGGCAGAGGCAGGAGCTGCTCTTTCCGGGATGACGGGAGCAGATGACTCAGAAATGTCGACCTCTTCCTCGTAGATCCCTGCCCTAGAGAGCTCGTCGATTGGGATCGGTCTGCGTGGTATGGGTGCGAAGACTCGGGGTGGGAGCTGCTCGAGCGGGATGCCATCGGGCTCGGGAGTAGGGGTAGTAGTGACTGTGGAGGGTGGAGTTCGTGGTGGAGTACGGGGTGCCTCTATTAGATGTCGTGGTCTGTAACGAAACCTGACTGCGAGGAGGAGGGCTACAGAAAGTAAAGTGGCACTAGGTATTCCCAGCGAGATGGCTATGATTTTAGCGTCGTCGCTTTCCATGAGTGCTCCTGTTAGAGAGCGTGAGTATAAGCTTTGAGCTAATTGTTAGACCCGACCTCTTAACTGAGATAAGTAGTCAGCTGTTTCGCGTTCGAACAATCACTGCTAAGTTCCCGTGCGGTTAAGTTGCCAAGACTAAGGCTTTAGCTCAAGAGTTTTAAGTGTTTCGGTATGAATAAACTTTAGCTCAAAGCTAGGGAATATACAGCTTTGAGTACGCTACTTTTATACTAAGTCCAAGGGTCTAATAATGGATGCACCGTGTTAGAAAGTGAATCAGCAAGTACCCGGTGATCTGGGAGCAGTACTCCACTCTGACGAGTGTGACTGTGTCGCAAGGTGAAGACTCCATGGAGTCGCGGATCTAAAGATAAGATAAGCTAAGCGCCGAAGATTAGATAAGATAAGAGGCGCTTAGATAAGGAAAAGAAATAAATCGTAACAAGAGTATTATCGAAGGAAATGGCCCAAAATCTTAAGGACCCATCATAGAAGCGCCCATAGCCCGAAGAAACTAGGGAGGCAACATCGTGGCATATCTTGGTCATATATATTTATGTGGGTCCAGTCTTGGCACAGCATCGTGGCGGATGGGAGTTTCAAGGAGGAGGAGTAGGAACTTGATTCTGATCATTGCCCCTACAAGTGTCCATCCTTCCGGCTTGCCAAAGTTGAAGTGAAAGGGGGTGCAGGAGGACATTACCCGATGCTTAGCACGTAACACCATGCAACTTGTCAAGGGCTATAGGCAAATCACCTCGCACTGAAACACGAACACGGAAACGATATCACATTTCACCGTTAAGGTTTGGTAATTCTACCTGGTACCGACATGCATGACTTCCGGCAGGTTTCCAGGCCCTTTGCATCTCTTTGTCTCGTCGCTTAGATTTGCCTCCACAAAGTTATTGTGCAACATTATCTTTACATCCCAAGCAGATACCTTTCATCATCATATTACACGACATAGTCCGTTGTAGAGACGGCTGTGGTGTACGGTACAAATAACTAGCTAAGAAGTCTATTTACCATACTACCCAACCCACCCACAGGTGACAGGCTCGCCGTGTTTCAGGCTGTAGATCACAAGCGATATGAGAGGTTTAAGAGATAAGTAAGCATCCGATGCGGGGATGCCACTGCTGCTCGTCGAGTTTTGGATTGAACTGTCTGGAAGGTAAATGGGGATAGATCCGAAGATCTATAAGAATTCCCAAAAGAACTTGGCTACCAAATGGATTGTTGAACCGGTGAAGATCAATTTCTTAAGAACCCATCGTGCATTTCCTGCGGTGACGTGAGAGAAAGGGAGTGCCGGGAATAGCGGGATCAAGACGAGGCATGATCTAGTCCCTGACTTGACAACTTCGTTGCTACCAGTACACAATAACAAAGCATCTTCAGGTGTTTTGATTCCATCCAGGCAGAAGCAACACAGGCGATCCTCTCTAGGAATACAGGGCAGGAAGTACTACCCGTGGGGACGAAATTTTTCAACAGCTAGGCAGTCATCTGTGATAAGCAGGTGTGGCACCCTCCAGAGGCTCAATAATTCGCAATCTGCGGGCTAGCAGTATCGCCATCCCAGGTCCAAAGCCCTTCAATGATTCCTCTATGCCTGACAAGCCCTTCATATAGGGTCGTCCGTGTCTGTTCTGTGTTCCACAAGCACATTGACTTCCGATAGTGCTCAGAACAAGACTATCACATTTCCTGGAAATAACCCATCTGCAAGCACAGTGCCCATATCAAGTGAATGGCAACGACGACGACGACGACACAAGTACTTACCCATGGGCCATGGCCCAGCAGCTGGCACCCTCACACAAAGGTCTCCCCACTCCTATCCATACACCTTAGCACTCCCAGAGCTGCATGTACCCTATTTTAGAGGTCAGGGAATGCGACTCTGTTGTCCTTTGTGACCACCATGCCATCGTAAACGTGCCTTGGCACCTGATAGCAGTGAGCAGTGTGTTGGCTTGAACAATTAGCGTTGTAACTGTCTCCTATCCCATGGTTCTCGCAATGTGTCGAGCCTGGTGGTCGGAGTGTTCAGCAGGATACCTCATACTTCCAAGGGGCTACTGGAATTGTGGCCCGGAACACCGGGTAGGTAGGTAGGTTGGGCTGGCAGGCCCAAAAAAAAAAGTTGACCCTCCTCAAATGGCCTCAAACCTGCCTTCCAAATGTAAAAAGGGGAGACATTCAAGTGACAATATGTCTAATCAATAGACCTACAATGTTTATAATGCTTGTGCAGTACAACATTGAGAGTAGACAAAGTATTGGTGGCACTGCCATCATGAGTCAGCATATGACATCATGTCTCCAAATTCATGTGCTTTACTCATCTGACTAGAAATGACTCAGATTGTAATCAAAATGATATTCAGTTGAATAATAGTACATGAATGTGACATAATTTCCCATTTTCGCTCCATAATCAGTTCAATGTGGAGTGTATGACATCATTTTGATCACATGGAGGTAGGTCAATCCGTGCAATCTACGCTCAATGAGTCGGTGCTTCACTTTTCACTGCCCGCTCCTTCTCTAATTCAAAGAGCCAGACCCCAGGGACTTGGATCAGACATTGACATGTGGAATCTTTTGCCAAAGTGATTCTCATTGTGTGCTCATTGCTCATTTATGGTGAGGACAGCATATTGTGACAGCTGTTACACAACTGCTACCCATGCACGTCTGTTTTACATTTGTTTTCCGTCTGTTATGAGACGCCATCAAGGAGATGCTAGCAGCTCTCTGAAGAGATCATTCTCTTTGGTGACAGCCTGGCATGAACGCAGAAGGGCATCTTTCAGACACCCTTTGTGGTGACTGTCAGCACCGCGTCGCATATCACAATATGCAGTTGGACGCAACACAGACAACAGCTGTATTCCCGTCAGCTAGAAGCTGATGCTTAAGGGACAACTTTACCCTCCAACACTAGCCTTTTACGGACTGCTGCAGTCGCATGTGCCCAAGACTTAAATATGAAGAAGACAGATGTTGTCAAAAAATAGCTGGGCACATCAAAATGGGTTGTTGCTTCTCATTTAAACCTGAGACTAGTGAGACTGCCGATCCGTGACAAAGACAGTCTCCCCATGTCCCACATCCTCAGGACTCGTCAATGCAACCTCTCCAGATTCTACACATACCATCTCCACATGATCCACAGGGAAGCACTCCTCTGGATGTAGCTAGCTGGCCTCCTCTGGATATGCCGTCTGCATCTCCCCAGGATACGCTCAGGCAACCTCTCCCTGATGCACCAAGTTCACCAACGCCAACCCCGGAGCTGGTCTCCGAACTCTCCCCACTGCCACCATATTCAGTTCTACCCCTCCAGGATCCTCAGCCAATGCCATTGACGCTGGACTCTCAAACGCTGTCCATCCAGAATCCACAGATACACACTGGCAAGCCCATACTAACAACATTGGCATCTATGGAAAGTCTAACGGTTGCGCTATGTACCTACCTTGTATGGATACATTAGTGCCTGAGTACCCCTGGGATGCCGGAGGGTTTGAAATGAGGAAAGATAGGATATATCTGACAGTTATATCATATCGATTGTGCAGGATTACTTTTTTTTTCTCATATTTTTAATATTAAATTAAATATTCATATAAATATTGAAATATAAATAAATACAAAATTAATCTATATACACGGGATTGCGAGTGGGGGTGCAGTGTACATGGGAGCAGGCATAGGCATGCATGGAAGCCTCCACTGGGCCCCTGCTTGTCTGGCCACTGATTTGCGGTGGTGGCATGGGCTAGGGATGAGCTATGGTGCAAAATGCTTAGTCACCACCTCTGATGTGCAAAGCCAGCAAGGTTAGCCAATTTTTTTTTGCTCTTGCCAAACACATTCTTTCGATAAGATAAGACAATTGGCCAGAGGAATTTTGATAAAAGTATGTGTAGTGTGAGATACAGACCAATATAGAATGTCATCTGGGGCCAATTTGGCCACGACAACTTCGCGGGGCCATAACCACCCTATACGGTATTATTTGCCTCTTGCACTATGCTGCCGACTATCCAAAGTTGAGTTTTGGGCCAAAATTGAGGCAAATTTGGTCAGAAAACAAGAAAAATTTTCTCTTATTCGAATTTTTTTCCTATCAACCAGGTCGAAGACTACGGTATCTTGACTAATTACCTCTAATTACTGTGCACAAATACTGATTTACTCAATCTACTGCCAAATCAGGGCAAATCAGTGCCTAATTTTTCAAAAAATTACCCTCCGAGAATTTGGCCACTGCACATCAGAGGCAATGACTAAGTGCCTTGCACCATAGGGGGGGGAGGTAGGGATTGACGGCGCCATAGAGCTTCACAGGGAGCTCGCAAGGGGAAACAGCAGCCACCATCAGATTCCCTGGTATCAAAAACGGGAGTGAGGGTTCGATGGTACGGTCAATGGAGGGCATGGGATGAGCATCGGACATCATCATCGTCAGCGGCAGTGCTGATGACGTCGGGGGAAGAAATGGGCCTGATAGTCATGATCCCCCATGTTGAAAATGGGGGATGCACGAAGGAGGGGGGAGATTTGGGACCTGGAGCTGGCGGTAGGGACCAATGTTGGATTCAGGACGGGGCGGCAGCAGCGGGGCCATCAGTGCTTGCTGCATCATCGTCTTGGCATCATCCATCGCATACTAGGGAAGGCAATCAACGTCCAGAGGGACATCATTGTTGCTTCCTTCGTTAGCTGTCGGGGGCCTGATCTCGCTCCTGCCATCCCGCTCATACCTTTCCTCCCTGCTACGCATCCCACCTTCATCCTCCTTATGCCACAACCCTGCCCTACCCTCTACCTTACCCCTTCATCATCTTTCGACCATCCACACCATTCCCATCATTGTTGTTGTCATCATCATCCTATTCATTGTCGTCCTCATGCCGGTCGCTATGCACTTGTTCCGTCTCCATGCTTGCAGATGGCATCCGATATGTGATACTCGAAGGTGTCTGTGGTCATTGTGGTGTGCAGAATCATCATGTGCAGGCGATTGGCCCCGATGTCGATATGGGGTGTGCAGGGTAGGGGATGGGGGATGGCGCTGGCATTCGGGGTAATAGCTGGTGGGAATTGTCCTCATCCTCACCGTATTTGATTGCTTTAGTTGCAGCAGTGTCATGTGGGTGTCATATGTAGTCCTGCCTTGCGCAAGGACTTACGCGCGGGTGGGGGATGATATGGTCACAATCCAGGGCTCTTGGGGCCACTGGATGCACCAAAAACATCTAAGAACAATGTATCAGTATCATGGATAAATAAAACATACCTTAAACCAAAGAAAAGGGACGATGTAGATGAGCGAGAGGTCAGAAACTGTACAGGTGGTGGTGGAAAGGGACTTAGCCAAAGTGGGCCGTTGCGAGCATGGCAGGTACGAGTCCAAACTTTGAAGTCCAGCAGTCAGTGACCGGCAGCACAGGAATGAGGATAGATGTTTTCTTTTTTACTGCTGCAGTGCATAACATTCGTGCACTATTGCAAGGTATATTAAGCTTGATTTTAGCTGTAATTGAGACCCACGTTAGTTTACCCCCAACTGACTATCCTTCTACAGCTATAGCATCTTGTGTGGAAACACTGGAAAGGGTACTGGTGAAAGAGTTAAGTAGAATGATGATTTAAACTGGTCATTGATATTGATGGGGAATATGTCAAAAATTGGGCTCTGGGGATGCCCAAGACAGCGCTCTCAGCGAGTCTGGGGCAGGTGGTAGATCCCGATGGTGTTGGTGGCAACGGGCAAGGGCTTCAAGGCATAGATCACTGTAAAATTGGTGGCACCTAGCGTGTTTTTTGGTGGTGAATTGACACCCGAAAAAGTGTCACCATTGTCGCCATCATTAGGCATCATCGATGTCATCACTCAGCCTTCCCGCTCCCGTTCTCTCTACCTGACCTTGCCTGCCCTGTGCTCACCCCCACACTACCCCTGTTCCTTTGGATGAAGTTTTATTCGAAGACGTCAACGGCCAATTAAATAAATAAAAATAAGGACACCCAATGATAATTGGACACCAAGTTCCTCATGATACATAAACAACATGACACGATGTAACAACTACACTAAGAGGCCTTGAAACATACATAAATAAAGGTTAGTATAGCTTCATTAAAAAAATGAAGAATATTATGTTTTGAAAAAGCCCACTGTTGGCTGGGGTATGGCGGGGTCTTGAGGGTACAGATAGCCATGGGCATAGCGTCGTCGATGACCTTGGCACCATAGCCATCAAAACGTGAGGCCGCTGGGGTAGGCCGTAGAGGTAAGGATGGGTCGTGATGATCTCTGTTGGTCCATTCCTATGAAATCCAGCTATCTACGCTAACACTACTGCCAAACAGACCTAAACAGCGCTTCGCTCCTGCCAACGGCGACAGGTTCCCCTACTACATGTGCCCCCCTCAAAGAATGAGCGGCATCCTCGACGCTCATTTACTGTTGCTGGCAAAGCCTTCTTCCTTCTCCACTTGGGTGTTCGGTCCATCACCATTTGAAAGGTGAGCTTCGATCTCTGCCTGTTCCGCCACCAATTTCATGCCTTCTCTTGGAGTGAAGCGACGCAGTCGCCTGGAACTAAACTCGCCCTCTACCACTTTGCCATCGAGTGTTTCAAGTTTATATGAATTTACGAGATGTTCTCGTACCCTGAATGGTGAGGACCACTTTGGGAGAAGCTTCTTTTCTGTTTTGAAGGTGTAGTCAAGGTCACTTTGATAGATCTGGACAAGTTGTCCCATCTCAAATGTGACTTCTCATGGATGGTGCGCTAAGACTCTGGCGTTGAATGTGGCTTTGCACTTGAGAGCATGCCGGACCATGCTGTCATATCCATCTAGTTGCTGTTGAGTGACGTATGCCATGTGCTTCTTTGCATCGTCTTCTCTAAGCACTGACGACAATTCTTCTAGGCCTGAGGTAGCTGTGTTGACTATTAGTCCCAATAGAAGCTCTTTTGGTGTGTATTTGAGTGCTGGCAAAATGCATGAATTCAAGCAGCGAATCACTTCATCGAGGTGGTCCGGCCACGATCTTGGCAGGTCCGTGTATGCATATTCATTAGGAAGGTCTTCTCCTAACTCTGGTGCACATAGGTGTTTGAGAATATGCAGCAATAGGCGGTTTGTCCCTTCTACTAGACCGTTAATCCATGGTGAATATGCTGCGATGACATGGTGTTTTACCCCCCATTTGGTGCAAAACTCCCTGACTTCCTGGTTTTTGAAGTGGGACCCGCCATCGGTCATGAAGGTTTCCGGTGGGTGGAATCCATGGAAGATGCTACGCAAACCCTTTTTAGTGGTCTTTGCGCTGCCCACTGTTTTATACTTGAATGCCCAAATGTGCTGGGAGAATGTGTCCAGATATAACCCAATCGTGTGGTAACCTCCTTTACCACTCGACATTGACAGGTAGTCTCCAACTACGAGTTCAAATGGGTGTCTCCGGGTGATCGGCTGTAATAGCGAGTGTATGTGTGTTCCACCAAAGTTCTTGCATCGAGAACAAGCTTTGATCACTGTGGTGATGGATTCATCGAGTTTAGGGCTATAAATTCTATCGAGGAGTGCGATTTTTATTGAATCTCGTCCCCAATGCCTGCCATTCTCGTGTTCTGTGCATGCCAGCTTTATTGCTTCTTCTTGCGTGACACATTCTACCCTTGGCCATGCTCTTGGACCACTTCCAAGGCGCCATAATTTCCCATCTGCTATGGAGTAGTTTAAAGCTCGGTGCTGTGCATGCTGCTTTGTTCACACACCTCCTGATATCTGATTGTTTTCCAGTGCCTCCACGACCTGTTGGAATACTGGCTCCTTGCTGAATCTTTTCCATAGTGCAGATGGTTCATGGTGGTTGACCATGAATAGGTCATTCGCTAGGCCTCGAGATGATTCCCAGTCCTTGCTGACGGTCCACTCGCTACCATCTCCTGGCACATGTGGTGTTCCTTCCCAGGTCCTGCTCATTCTGTCTGCAACAACATTGAGTCGTCCTGGCACATGGTGAACATCGACAATATGGTGAGCTAAAATTCCATCTCTCCATCTGGCGTGAGCAGGGTTCATTTTCTCGCTGACCAGAACATCCCGCAAAGCTTGACAGTCTGTTTCAATCTCGACTGGATATCCCCAGATAATATCTGAGAATTTATCTAAGGAGAATTTCAGAGCGGCGAACTCGAGTAGAAATGGTTTGTAGTTTTGTTCTGAGGATGAGGTTCGTTTTGACGCAAATGCTATGGGGTGCGTCTTCTCGATGATGTTTCCATTGGGTAGGACTGTGCGGAAGTGTTGAGTCAGAACGCCTGCGAAGCCTTCCTTGCAACCATCCGTCGTGACAATGAAGTGACTGCCATCCCATTTCGGGCTCTTCAGTACTGGCTCGGAAGCCAATGCCCTTTTGAGGCTGATGAAGGCCTTTGTGTGTTCTAACGTCCATTGCTGATCAAGCTTGTGGCTTGCCATAGCACGTCGCCATACCAACTTGGAGCATTTTGCTGGAACATTGACTTCTTTTATCAGGTCTCGCAGCAGCCCTTCAATTTTTGCATATCCCTTGATTAGATCATGGAAATGCCCCATGATACCTAGGAATGAGGACAAGTTCAGGGCATCGGATGGTTGTTCCCAATTGATGATGGCTGTTAGCTTGGCTGGGTCAGCTGTGACACCGTCTGGCCCAACTTTAGCACCTGCAAAAATTCCCTCTGTCATGAAGAACTCTGACTTGCTTGCTGACAGTGAGAGCCCCGTTTCACAGACACACTCTAGCAGACGCTGTATCTTCCCCATCATTGCTTCAAAGTCATCTGAGGCTGTAGTGCCATCATCCATGAAGAGCTCGATGGTGCTGTCTGCAACAAGATCATTCAGTGTCGTTGCCATCAAGTGCGCAAAAGTTGACGGTGCTCCAGTGAGTCCAAATGGCATTCACAGGTACCAGAAGTAACCCTTCCCCTCAACATAGAATGCGGTGTAAGGACGTGACTCCTCTGCAACTTCAACCGCATAGAACCCCAAAGCAAAGTCAAAGAGAGATAGCCATCGATGGCCACTGACTGCCTGTTGCTTAGCCCGTATATCACTCTGCAGCATTGGTGCAATTTCTGTGACTTTATTTACTTCTCTGTAGTTCTGGCATATGCGCCATTTTAGAGGTTTGACACTGGTTGGTGCTGATTCGGGCTGAGTAGGTGGTTGACATCGTGATGGTAGGTCGAAAATGGTTGGAAGGCCTGCGGCAACACATTCGTCATTGACCTTATGCTGTAGCTCCTCTAGGGACAAGCCTTTCCCTTCATGTGACTTCTGTGCTAGTGTGATTGGGGATACACATTTCACATCGCTCAGGTTGCACTGCTGTATAATCTCTGCAGCAAGCATCTCATCAACTTTTTCATGTAGATATTGTCGTTGTGGAGGTGTAAGGGGTCTCTGATGGACTTTCTTCGAGAAGGAGGCATTTTCTGGTATGTTCAGCTTGTGTACTGCCCCATCAACCTTGCGGACTTCGGTAACAGAGAGTGCAAAGCAGTCAGCATATGATCGAAGAAGTTCTTCTACTTCTGATCGCTGTGACACTGTGAGGTCTGGTCCAATTTTAATCTGGCGTAGCACTTCCTCGACTCACTCTGATTTGAAAGCACCATCTGGTCCTTCATTCCTCGTGTGGATAGCATGTTTTGATAGCCCTTCAACCATGACCTCGGATCCAACTTCACCTTCGGAATCTGGTGAGTGGGATACAACACATATAGGGGTAGGACTGCAAGCTTCCCTGGAAGGGGGTGCGTTACTTCCCCCTGGTGAGCTTGCACGCATTGCCTTTTTGGCTTTCTTATATCTTCGCCTTGTCTCTTTGACTATCTGTGATAGGTTTAGACATGTTGCCCATTGGTACCATCTCCGACTTCCTTGGCCTTTGAATGCATGCCAGTACTCTCGTCTCTCCTCCCTCAAAACTTCCTGCAGTCTTGCCTCAGCTTCAATTCTCTCTTTGCATCGCTGTTTAAGCCTCCATGATTATTTCTTGTTGCCAAGTAGTTCTGGCATGTTTTCAATATCACAGAATGGCATCTCTGAGAGCACCTCCCCATGTACCTGACCAGTTGTGTGTCCCTGTTCATGAACCTGACTTGGCTCAATATTTGTGGCCTCCTTTGAGACTGGCATCTCCGTAACATTGATGTCAGCAAGTGGATCTTCTATGTGTATTGTCTGTACTTGCCTGATCGGGGGCATTTTAAGTGCTTTGTCCACACCCCTGTTGGCCTTCCTTGTGTTCGCCTCGGCTTTGTATTCATTTGGGATGATTGTTCCACCGGTGGCAGGAAGGAAGATGATATCCTTCTCGTAGTCATGTACCACCTTAAAAGCTTCCAAGAGTGGTTTTCCGAAGAGGAACTCCCATCCTCCTCCACTGTCAAAGACTTCGAAGCTTCCCAAAACTGAAACTCCACCCAAAGTTATGGTTCCTTGCCACTGGGCGCTTGATCTGATTACGTTGCCATTTGCTACTCACAATCTTTTTTCTGATTTTGACCATCCCTCAAGCCTATCCATCACCTCATGAAATAGCTTTTGGTCCATTGCCGCTACCATAGCTCCATCATCGAAGAATGCCTTCACCTCGATGCCATTTCCATCTTTCCCCAATATTATAGATGCTTCGAAAGGTGTACAGGTCTCAGGTGCATATCCCATGGAATAAATGTCAACGATAATAGAATTCGTATTGAAACACGTTACATTGCTGTTGTCCAAATAAAAATCCGTGAGAACACCCTTGAATCCCTGATGCAACACTCTCTCCTGCATCAGGGCCTCTTTCTTCACCACATGATTACCTTGGGCCGCCCATTTGTGGTTTAGTTGGACGGCCCTTCCTCTTTTCCCTGTTCGTCTTCAAAAATACCAGTCCAGGCTAGATGGCTGACAAAATTGACACCACATGGTGTGGTTCCCCCGGGAGCAGTGCGTTTGCTCATCTTTGCTGCCAGATCACATAGGCAGCACCATTCGCTCTCCTTGTATGGAATCCAACGGTCTTTGGGTATGGGGCATGGTCAGTGATACACGGCCTGTCCACAGCGGAAGTATTCGCCGCTTCCTGGTGGTGCAGAACCTGGTGTCAAGGGGTATGGTGTATCAAAGGTGACAATTGCCGTAGGTCCATGTTTTGCTTCCCATGCTGTGCACTGGGCAACATATTCGCTGACATTTTCCTTTGTAAGAGGTGGAGCCAACTTCTGCATGTGTTGTCGTACAGTGGCCAGCTCGTCTGAGGATGGTTGTGGGCGAGTCTGTGTGGGACCCTGGGCAAAAGGATTTGTTGGGATTTGATGGGCCATTGTTGGTCGCCCGTATCTTGGGTTTGCTGGTCGACCTGTGTTGGGGGATGACAGCTGCGCGTTGGACATAGCAGTGGCAAGTCCGCGAGTTGGTGTCTGCTGTAGTCCTCGTAGCAGCTCCTCCTTCAACTTTTCTTCCCTTTTCTTCACCTCCTTCTCCTTCTCATGCTCATTGCGAATCCATTCCATGTCTACCCCGGCAATTTCATCAGTGAACGCCTTCCAGTCTACCTGCATCTCCTTCACCTTCTCCTTCAGTATCCTTGGTAGCTTGTCCCGCACTGCCAAGATGCTCGACTTCCCACTCTCTATCCCTGCTGCCCTTGCTTTGGCCATCAGTTGATTCGCAAACTCTACATGCTTGTATGCCTCCGTCTCCGGATTCTTCACCCCAACATCGTCATCTGGGAGCCTCATATCGATGAGCTCTCTTTCAATCTCTACCGGACTAGCCTTCGCTTTCTTCACCCCAGGAAACCGTATGTCGAATTCGGCCTTCAAATCTGCCCATTTCTTCTTCTTGTCTGCAACCAATCCTCTGAACCACTCATCCGCTTCGCTTCCCTCCTTCAGGTAATACTCGAAATTCTCCAGCCTGTCCTCCTCTGTTCCTCCCTTCATTTCTCTCATGAATCGGCGAATGAACTCGCCCGGACTCATCTTGCCATCGATGCCTTCAAACCAGAAATCTGTTTCCTTTGACGACATTTCTTGAATCCATGACCTAGTGGGTACCGTTGGTTGCGGTGCTGGTTGTGGTGGTTCAGATGTTGGTGGTGTCCAGTGGCGGGTGCTAAAGAATCCGAAAAGTATGTCAGAATCTCCAGATGAAAGACTGCTGATAGTGGAAGATAGGTCTTCTTCCGAGCTGTTTGGTATAGTAGAATCCGATGACAGTTTGTCTTTTGCTATCCAACGTCCACCTGGTCCGCGTGGTGGTAGAGGCCTGGAATTTTTCTTTGCCATGTTTAGTATAACGCTCGCTTGTTTCGCTTCTCTGGAGTACGCAAATCGCTTCGCTTGGTTTGAATCACGCTCTCGTCACCACAATGGGGTAGGCCATAGAGGTAAGGATGGGTCGTGATGATCTCTGTTGGTCCGTTCCTACGAAATCCAGCTATCTACGCTAACACTACTGCCAAACAGACCTAAACAGCGCTTCGCTCCTGCCAACGGCGACAGGTTCCCCTACTACACCGCGGGGTGGCGTAGGTGCTACTCGGCTAGTGGGGTGCGGAAGATGGCCATACGGCGGAGTCGACTGCGGTTTAATGGCGATGGCGGGGTCAGAGGGAGAAATAAACCTCACCACTGCATTCCCCGTTGCAATAAACAGGGGTGGTGAGGTCCTGGTCACGACGGCCCCACTGTAGGGGGCGATATGGCCCATGGGGTGCAAAAGGGGGAGGTTGGGATAGGGAGCGGGCGGACGGCGACGGCAGCATCGGGAAAGAAAACAAACTTCAGATTCACAATCCTTCACTCAAAGAATCGGAGATGCGAGAATCTGAGGTGTGTAGGCAAGCTAGTTGGCGCAGGGCAGCTTGATGTTAGACAGGGGTGGGTGGGCAGCGGCACGCGCCAGGGTGGTCGCATAGCCACAGTTCTTGGCACGTCCAGTGCGCCATCCATTCGTTAATCAATGCCCAAAAGGGCGCGCTCACCGTCGTTGTCGTCAGCCATCGGGGTCCCGAGCCTCCTCCTGCCATCCCACTCGATCTTTCCAGCCATTTCCCGCACTCCTGGATCCTCAACCATCTCCCCAGTTCTCCACCATGGCCATGCATCGTCTTAGAGATCCTTCAGTTGTCTCGTCATTGCCCTCGTCGTCGTCGTCATCATGGTCGTGGCTCTTTCTGATTGACCGTGCCCCTACTTTCAGATGATGGCCAATTGTCGATCCACCGATTCATCATTGGTCATTCATATGCCCTCTATCAGCGTGTGGAGGCGATTGGCCTTGATGTTCGTATGGTGGGTGCTGGGGTGGGTTGGATTGGGGACGTGGGGTGTATTGGCGGTATTTGCAGGCGTCGTCATCAAATACAGACGCCGTATTGTTCGTTTTCTGGGGCTACAAAAAGTATGGCCTCGTCTGAGGGCTTATGTGCAGGGTTTGGGGGCAGAATAGTCGCCATCCGAGGCTCTTGGGGCCGCCGGATGTGTAAAATGTACCTAAAAAGAAAATTAAACATCGAAATAATAATAACATACCTTTTTACGCCAACCAGGAGGCCGTTCTGGGAGCAGATGGGCATCACGGCGGTAGGAGGTGGTGGTAAAAGACCACGAAAAGTAGTGGCACAGCCACTCAATCGGTGCTCGGTTGATCGGGCCGCGGCGAGTCCTTAGTCAAAAGGATGCTCAACATTCACCCTGTGGTCTATTCTCACCCTCCGAGGTCCCAAATTTTAGTGGGATACATTCTTTGATAAATCTTCCATACAATAAGTAAGAAAAAAGTAGCTGCCCGCCAATTTACTTAGCACTATTAACATTCTAAAAGCAACTGTCTATAAAAGGGCCTTTATTTGGTCGTGTTGAATTCTAAGGTAAAACTTAAAATGCAGGGTCCGGGTTCAAAATGTAGCACAAAAGAACGAATCCTCGTAAACTCGGACTCGTAACAAAAAAGAGTGCTGCACAGCCACTTGATCGCTGTTCAGATGTACGGTCCGGGGTGATCAAGCAAGTGGAATGCACCCTTGGAATGCTTCTGCTGCTTGATATATGCCCTCTGAGGGCCCGAAAACCATCAGGATATCTTGGTATATGTATTCATAATATTTGTATGTAGTTTTAAGCATACTAGGGTACTCATATCTTATGATATTTCCCCTTTGATTCTCATTACCCCGCATTTTGGGTCTTTCTCAACAATATATCACTACTACACCTCTCACCATTGTCCTCAATAATATCAAGGCAGTGAGATATCCTAGAAAACAAGTCATGCTATTGCATCCAGGCCTCCAATCCACCCCGATCCACTGATACATGTCTCGATACCGAGTTCAATCCTTAAGTGAAAGTCAATATGATGTGAATGTTTCTATGCTTGTTTGCACTATTAGGTATGGTGACAGTATATTTCTTCAGGAAGTATTATGTTTTGGTTTAAACTACTATATGTATGTGCCAGATATGATTTTTGGGACACTTTACTTTGATTTGATGGTGTGAGTTTACCACTTTTGCAAATGAACTTGCTATGTATCAAGTTGTTGGATGGTAATTCTGCCCTAATGGCTACTGGAGTATGTTAGTAATGATACAACAAATGTTCCATCAAAGTTTTGTGGCCTGGAAATGCAGCTAGAATGAAAAGAGGAACTCGATCGAGCCTCGCAAACTCTCTGATGGATGACAAGTGTGACATACTAGGGGTGGGTCACATCACAGGATGGTGACTGTGAGTCTGAGCCCAAACTCACGCTAACACCTTACATAAGCGTGACTGTGAGTCCGAGCTCGGACTCACACTAATGCCTTACATAAGTGTGACATATTTACATCTACAACACTTTCTCTTTTAGGGACTGCTTGCCAGTGCAATTAATACTACTACTACTATAGTTGAGATGCAATATGGTATATCAGATGTTCATGACTTGACCTCCTCAATGGTATGCTTTTTCTCATCGCTAAGAATGTGAAAGTAGTGAACAATGACAATGTCCATTTGACATTGGAAGCCTCACAGTGTCCTGTGTCCTTCCGAGTCCTTTTTTAAGGCTCTAAATTTGATAGCATGACACAGACCATTCTGTTCATATGTGCAAAGGCATGTCGAATGGGAGGTTAGGCATGGCCAGATATATGGATTTATGATTGGCCAGTAGTGCATAGGGATGCCCACCGTACCCGTATACGGGTACGGCCGTAAAGGTTATGGACACTTAACGGGTACAGGTCACCCGTAACCATACCGTAATGGTCTTGCCAGGACCACTCGACGGTACGGTACGGTGTACGGTACGGCCATAAAACGGTAATACGGGTTGTATGGGCAACCAGTTGCACAGTTCTGGTATGATAACCGTACTAGGTGATGTATAATTAGCGCAAACGCCTCCCGAAACAGTGCGTCGATGGTAATCACCTTTCAAGAATGATATCTGTCTTAAAATACTCCGAATCTTTACCATATGGATGTACATGTTCAACGTTACAGCAGACTCTGAAAGTATCGTTCTCGCTGATCAGTAATAGCTATTGTATGGCAGCCAAAGATTATTTACCAGAGATTGAAACAGGTGCACAGTGGGGAGGCCTAGATAAAACCCTACCAAGAATTATGGCTATGCACGGCGACCATGTAAGAGTTAAGGGTAAAGTTGAACAGGTTTGTACCTGAATCTGAAGCTAGCAGTAAAGCTTGAACACGGACTCTCGTTGAAGTTGCCAGGAATTATTAAGCAATAGATTGAAGTAAGCAGCCAGGATTCGGTGGTAATATCCAGTACACCGCAGTAAGGACCGGCTCAGATGGATGAAGATCACCTGAATGACCGAGGCAGGAGCTGAGGAAACTTTAATATTCTTGAAGTACAAGCCTTGAAGGATTTGTCAGACGGCATTGAGAACCAGGACAAGCAGAAATCGTATTATTCGTTGTACATGTTGCGAGCCAGGCTTTGGAGAGATACAAATGAAGTAAAGGTCGTCTACGAGACCGAACATGGTGGCAAGAAAGAGAATCGTACGTGGCAGCACAGCCACACATAATGCCACCATATTTATGGCCGTAAAGCCGTACTACGCTACAGGTCTTACGGGCCACACCCGTACCGTAAACCGTACCGTAAAGTAGCAGTCTGAGGCTCTGACGGTACGGGTACGGTCCCGTATATACGGTGATGGTGGGCATCCCTAGTAGTGCATACATATAACCTATGTACAAAATGGGACATAGCCTCACCCCTGTTTGCGTTATCGATGTTTATGGTTTGTTGGATTAAGTTCTCCTAATGGAAGGACCCATATGGTTATTTAATTTGCTTCCTTGAGTTACTGTATAATTTCGACCAAGTGTTCAGTAACGGGTAACGCTCCCAAAAAACAGTTGGTACTAATAATTTTCTTTCGATTTTTCCGATTTCTTTTGTATTTCTTTTGACCAAAATTTTCCAAATTTATGAACACTTGGTCGAAATTATACAGTACTCCTGTAGCATTGCGCTCCCCTGGGTCCAATTACTATATAAGGGATGATTAACTGTCGGAATGACGTAGGTACATAGCGCGACCGTTAGACATTCCATAGGCATCAGATCGATCACCACCTTTGACGATTCCGTCAACTCCGCCGACCGTAACAGAATCACCACAGCCACTAAGCTCATCGACAACACATCCACGGGTGGATGTGACCGAGTTACATTCCACCAGAGCTTCGCAGACACCTGATCCGACCACGAATTCATCGACTCTCGCTATATCTCTGCCACAGGCTCCCGGAAACCTCGCCAGAGATCAGCGCGAGCAGCGTGCCGTTCAAACATTGAAGGCAACACTCCATCGTATGCGCACCACGCTCGGGAAGGCGCCGTCATCTGTACCTCGTGTACAGAATTTCATCAAAATGAATCTTGATGTAGTTGATCTGATAGAGGTGCGCGTGTGTTCTTTTTCTCAGATTAACTAGTTCCCTAGCTGATTTCACGCACCAAGATGTCGTCCAAAGAGCACGAGCTTCAAGATTTCCATAACCTGATGCAAGACATAAATGCTCAATTTGTCGCACTGATAGACCGTTTTTCGATAACCGAAGATCTGCAAAGAAAGATCGATTCGATCGCCAGGTATCTTCTAAACGTGATCTACCCCCACTCGACCCTGGTACTTACTTTCGCGTAGTAGAATTAATGAATTTGTTCCCGCACTGTCAAAATTACTCGAGGGAAGGTCTCTGGAACAAGCTTCGATCGCCGGTGATGGAAGTCTTCTGCCAGCGGTTGCGAAGTTTCTACGGCGGATCAAAGAGGAATTAGACTCGCAGGCGATAGGTTTGTTCGCGAACTCTAGGAAAACATTATCCTCATTGTAGTTTCAGAGCCATGCAACCGACCGTGTAGCTTCAGTTAGTTCTTGACCGCACGTTTCCAAGACTGTACTGATTTATACCGCTCATGTTCAGACTTCCGCATCAGGGTCCATTCCGGAGGGCCGGGTGACCTTTCAACAGTTCGAGGGAGGAGGAGGTGGTGATTTTTACTCTGATATAATGTCAGGCAGCGTCAAGACCGAAATGAAGCCTGGACAAGGGGATGCTCGTTCACCGATGACTATTGTGTCCGCAGTTCCGCGTCCACCATCACCAGACTTCCGCGTTCACCATCACCAGATTCGCTTGAGGACCCAAAAAGAGCGTCGCTTCCTCGATGTCCGCCTATCTCACCCATTGGAGTGTCAGTCTTCCAGAAGTGGAACGGAGAATCCTCAGCTAGAGGCCAAGATTCGCGAGTCGCCTAATGTTACCGAGAACAGGTTTTTTCGGAGAGGGCACCGGTCCCTTAACACTAATCCTCTTTTATCGTACGCCTACAGCTGTTATTATCTACATAGCCACTATTACTCCTAATTAGTTAGATCTACCTAATATATACCCGTGTCGATAGAGAATCATAGCTACGGTTTATATACGTCTTCGCCTCGTCAATAAAGCATATCTAAAATGTCGCCAAGCCTACGCTTTCCGGCAATATCACGTGCATGACACCTCGATTTATCAAATCCCTACACTCCCTCTCGATACCCTTTTTCCTCGGCAGAAACGTTTGAGGAGAAGATGGTATCTGAAGCAAGACGGCCACATGCTCCAAAGACTGCTTATCCAACAAGACCGAATTGAACGCTCGCCATACGCTTCGCCAAGGTTTGTCTTCCGCGTTGTCAAGGTACATGAAAGCCATGGCGATTCGAATGCGAATCCATCGAATATTCGTTGCCTCGGATATGCCAGAGATCCACCAACGCAAGTAATCGGCGTAGTACCCGACTTTGAGCCCAATGTCGATGATCAGATATTCGCTTGAATCGAGGGCCAACGGGCGAACAGATAGTGCCCAGGGGAGCGGCTGGCGAGGACCGGAAACACCTAATGTTCGGACGATGGTAAGATGGATGGTCGATACAATCAAAGAGAGATCATTCACCATTATCAACTTTTGTGATACCAAGGTTCTTAAGCGTCCTCAAGGTGTGGGGAAGGAAACGGCCGAGGCGGATAAGGTCTGTCTGGTTGGCGCATTTAACCTCGAAAGTTTTCAGGTTATTGATGTGAAAAGGCTGGTTATTGAAGGGGAACTGTGCGAATAAGAGCGTGTTGGATTTTCGGGTCGCGATGGACCTGGATATGATGCTGAGATGCTTGATATAGGGAGGACCACATCCGTTCAAGTTGTTGACCAATGGAAATTCGGCAGGAGCTCCGGCCGAGATGGAGGCGCTGGGGAGATTCAGAGAGTACAATCGGGGAAAGCAGCGAATGACATAAGCGAACGCGTTGAAGCTCGTAAAGTGGGACTCGTTGATCGTCAAGGTCCCAATGTGGAGACCGGCCAAGGCTTCGAGAGGTTCGGTATACTGGAAATGGTCAATGAAAAAGTGCTTCATGTGCGCGTCTTTGACGTTCCGTAGGTGGCGCAGGATACGAGGTGCTTCGGGTTCTGTGAGAAAGACTGTGGAGAAATAAAAGGTGCGGATGTAGGATGGAATGTGGGGGAATTCGTCCCAAAAATGGACAAGACGCGTGAGCTCGTGTTGGGGTATGGGATAGTAGAGGTTGAATGTCTTGAACAGGTGGAATCGCGTGCGAGTATAAAAGAAGCGCGATACGTAAGAGCATGCTCGCAACGCTTTCCTGTCGGTCGCGAGCTCGTCGATGATTTTCTCCGCGAGCTCCAATGGAAGACCCAGTCCAGACTCTACTGGTTGACTCATCGCGTCAAAGAACTGGCTGAAGTTCTGGTAAGGATGAGTATTGTTAAAGTGGTAGAGCGTATCACGTACCCAAACGTCTCCCAAAAAGCCAATACAACGTGAGCCACTGCGGCGCAGCGAGAGGATTTCTCAAAGAAAAGCCTTTCGAACAAGCTTGACGGGCTGGTACACGAACCAGTTTAATGAAAGAAAGTGTGAGCTCGTACCAGACGAAGCGAAAATGAGTGGCGAGTGAATGATGAAAAGGTAGAAGAAAGAGCAGTTACGGCAGCCGAAGAAGAAATTTAAAAGCAAACGTGAAAATCACGTGTGAGGACCAACTGGGCAGTGGGGAAGGACTTTGCAAATTCGAATTTGAACGTCCGTTTCAAGGTTCATTCATGTATGTACTCAATATGTGCTTCGCTAATATCGTAGACTACGAGAGGTCGGTAGATTGAAGAACAGTCATCGTGCCGTCATCTGATCATCCTATATTATAAGTGATAAACGCTTTCTTGGGCCGCGGGTAAGATGCATGTTAGTCTGTAGAAGAAGTCACGCCTATACAATGTGTCGTCTGTGTATTTAGCTTCCGCGAAGACACTTCCAATCGCAAGTAACCACGCATGCCGACCCATATACTCGTGACTAGGATACAGGTCTGCTTTGAAGTCACTACAGATTACAATATTTTCTTAGTAGCGTCGAGTCGCAGTGCAGCAGAAGCGACTGTATGTTCATGGCGACGTCCCCTCTGAATCATATCAAGGCGTACATGTTCGGATTTCAAAGAGTTGTACAATTAGGGGTAAAGATTGTTGTATCTCGGCTGTAATGTAGGAAGCCGGCGTCCTTCGATTATTGATCCTGGACAATGACTCTGAAACTCGCAAGGTAGTCAGTACAACAGCTGTTATGGATACACCACCTACCAGGCTTCCTAAGTCTTCGCACACCTAAACAAGGAATAATTGTTTCTCTTAACTTCTCGTATATTCCGTACATGCTTTCCCATCCTGAAAGTACCAGAAACATGCAGAACACTCTCAATAAGCTGTACTACTAGAATCTTCTTGGTAGTTTCATCAGTATATAAGTATTACTCTAGCTACGAAATATCCATCTCTCTTTGACTTTACCATTGTACCTTGTGTAAATACGAGTATCCTAGCCAGCTACGCTTAGCGCTCGCTGCCTTCGATCCTTTTCGGTTACGCTTAGTGCTTACCGATACGTTAAGTCATTCTCTTGACTACGCTCAGCGCTCGACAAATCACTTACTTCTCGAACTCCTTCTCAGGTAAAAGAACTCGACTTCTCATTGAAAACCTAGCTACGTACTTCTTATTATGCTAATATAGTATTCGTAACAGCAGCCTTTGCTCTGCAACGGACGTAGTGCGCCACTCCGAAAACGCCTATGGTTTGTCTATATCTGCACGGCTGTGAGCAATCTGATGACGGAGATTTCAATGCCTGGATGCACCTCCAACTATAACTCGTTTTATGTAACATCCACTGCCGTAAAACATCAAACATCAAGCATCACATATTGAGGACCTGACAAACGTTCACGGTTCTCGTCATCGAGTCAAGACAGAAGTATCAGGCAATGTTAGAGCGTGAAGAGAGATGCCTTCGGATCATACACATAAATATTTAAATAATCAACAGTGCGTGGCGGGCCACTGGGCTGAAGCACGCTCTCAACATTGTCTCTCTCGGAGACAGATGCCGCTTGACGCTACATACACGACTACTACTACGGTAGGCCTGCGTTTTTACTGAGACTCAACGGCGCTTAACTCTGTACTTAATGTTATCAACTGTCGCCACCCGAATTCAGTCGAGAAGCTGCCGTAGTAGACATCGTGGTAGAACCATGTGAGGGAAACGAGACAGACGGGGAACAGTATTGCTCAGGCTTTCGTCTGATATCGCATGTGAAGAAGTACATTGAGTTGGATCCTTGTTATTAGAATTCGGTACAGCACTCCACGCTCGATATCCTGCTATTCGAGCCTGTCTCTATATGCTACAGCCTTACATGCGTAGTTGTGCTTTGAAAAAAAACATAGGCATTGTCTGTGAATCTCGAGTGTCTAAATAGCTAACCTGAGGATCGGCCTTTCTCATTTACCGTATTCCATCAATGAATGCTTCTTTGTTACTTCGTCTAAAACCTGATATTTGAATGATGGGCCAATCAATACATATTCATCTCATCATAGGTTTTTATCTCAATAGCGGTGTAGATTCATCCATCTCCTAGACTACTGACAGATCTGATGTTTTCCCTTGGGCTGGACACATATATAGTACGCTTAAGATATTCTTCTTTCTCTCCACGACTACAGATCTCGCACTTCTTAGCCTACTCCGCGGTATCTCCTCGAGGTGGGGTGATTCTTGAAGATGCTACTCTTTATTGTTTTGTGAGTCAATTCTCTCTATATTACCATGTAGATGCTAAAAGTTTCGGTTTTGTAGATCTTGCCTTAACTTTTCCATTTCGCGGGGATTTCGTTTTGACAACTTTACAGGGACTGCGGCTATCGGTGGACCTATAACGTTATCCTGGCATCGCGATCTGAATGATACGGGAAAAATATATTTCGTGCTAGGAATCCAGAGACAAGATCCTGTTCCAATTCAACTTCAAGTTCAATTTCAAGAGTCCTCCTTACTCTCAGGAACCACAAACATTGCACAATCTGACGGGACGCTCAATGTGACTTTTCCTGGATCGGGGTGTGTCCCGAGTACTATCTTTCAATAAGTACTGCTCACTCATTGTTTTCTAACCGTAGAGAATATATAGTTGAAGCAAGAGTCAATCAATCCAATGTCACAATCGATTCCAGTCAGACATTCGATGTTGCACTTACCTCGCCCATCAGTGGCCCTGTTTATTTTGTACCCTTAGCTACTTTGAATCCCGGAGAGTTATCCAGGTCTGTCGCATATCATGGCACTTGGGGATATCACTCAACATTCCTGTTCCAACAGTTCCTTGACGGAATCAGCGCAAAGCACTTCAACTGCCCCACCGTGCGTCAATCATGAACATAGTGAAACGATCTGATTGTTATCGTAGGAATGGTTCCTCCTCAGAATCAGTACAAAGCACTAGGTCCGTATTCGCACATCATGGAGCTTTGGGATACAATTTCATATTGCTGTTTCAATAGTTCCTCTATGAAATCAGTAAATAGGACTGCAACCGCCCCACCGTGCGTCGTCCATGAGTGTAGTCAGCTCATTCTGAGTATTGTCGTAGGAATTCAAATTCGGTCCCACGAGCGCATCAAAATCGTAAAAGACCCATCATTATTGGCGCAGTAATGGGATCACTGGCGTCCCTGCTACTCCTCTTTGGAGGCGGCATATTTCTCTTCATACGGAAGCGGAGACATCGAAATTTGAACCACCATATATCGCCTGACCCTAAGATAATACCTGAACTCATTTCGCATTCTCCGCCAGCTGGCAATAAGAACACCGAAACCATCTCCCCCATGTTAGCAGGTGAGATGATGCCAAACGAAGGGGACAGGAACCAGGATACAGTCGAACAGAATACAGAGGGAGATCCGATTGAAGATGAGGGAGAAAGGAGGAATAGCATCGGCACGCCTGTGCATGTAGATACTTCTGAGCCCCATAGTGCGCAGCAAGAGGAGGTCTCGCAGGCTGCCTTAGGTGATGTAGTGGCTGAGGTTTTAAGGTTGAGGACCCAGGTTCAGCAGCTCATTGTGGAACGGGAAGCGGAACGGGTTCAAGGCAATGCCTTCGATCCTCCGCCAGCATACTCGTAAAGAAGATACGGGGAGATGGAGTTAGCGATTCATGGCTCGGCAATACCAGTAAACTTGCTGAGGTCATGTAACCAGAGAATCAGTATCATTCGTCAAACAGCTCTCACGCAGATTCGGATTGAAACGATTACAGCGGAGGCGAGAGAGAAGTCTTTTCAGACAGACCCTGGACAAACGAGACGGAATTTATACCAAAAGGTGACACGAGGGATACACCTATATCGCCGGATAGCATAAGACCCTAAGGGTGGTGCCAATATCAAAATTCAAAGTCCTTCCAGTGCAGAAGGTTTAGTTCGCATACCATATTGCGAAAGGACGCCACCTTTCCCATCTAATCTGTGACTATCACATTCGTCATAACATCTAGTGAAATAAGGGCACACAATCTTGCAGTAATGTACTCGGGCTCAGAAAGATTACCGCCCTCCACCACCCTATTATTATACAATGACAATAAGCAAGAGAGGAACACTGGCCTTCACATGTCACGCGAAGGTTCAAAATGCTCGGGCTTCACGGCGTTAATTTGATCATTCATTTCAAGGTTCAGAACGTTCATGGTATGTCTTTGCGAATATCATAGACTGGGAGAGGTCGTTGGATTTCAGGACTGTCATCGTGCCGTTATCGGATCAATTACCTTCCAGTGATAAGCACTCTCGGAGTCCTGGTCATCAGCTATTTCTGGTCCGGAAAAATCGGTGGATAACATGTCAGATTTAGGTTTACACTTTTCAATTGACCGTAGTAAAATGAGTTGGGGTTAAAAGGGCATGTCGACATTGCATCTCTACTCCGATCACTTCCCTTGCATTTTGACCGGTGCGAGTTGTCACCTGCCAGGAGTGAAAGGCCTTCTTAAACCGCGGCGTATGGTGCGCTAGTCCGTAGAATATGTCGTGCCTATATAACATACCCGTCTGCGTATTTAGTTTCACAGAAGACACTGCCAATCTCCAGTAAACATGCATGCCGACTCTTATACTCGTGACTACGATACAGGTCTGCTTTTTTAAGTTACCGCAGAGTGTGACGTTCTGCTAGCTTCGAGTCGCAGTACACTGCTAAGCACGATAATCTGCGAACGATAACTGCTTTTAGCGACCTACTGTCTTTAAGTTTGTCTTACTGCCCCTCCTTATCCTGTCCAAGCAGTGGCCCTCTTACGGGATACGAGAGGCCAGAATGGGTGCTTCCTATTCAATCGGAGAGCAGGTCCAGGATCCTTTTGGAGAATCGCGGTAGCTATTATACCGGTTCCGCACCATTCCAACTGTCGCTCATTAACTTGATTCCCCGCCAATGACGTCTGACAGACGGGGATCTCGACGAGGCATTTGCGGAGGGGCATAACATTTCAAGGATCAAGTTTAAAGGTGTAGTATGTGGGCCCGAAAGGAATAAGGGTAGGCCAATGTGTAGGTACTCCAAAAGTAGCGACGAAATTTTGTGAAGATGAACAATATACACGGCGTGGAATGAATGAGTATGGATGGTATATAGCTGCTGTTTGTCAATGAATTGTGACCTGAAAGTGTGGAGAAATATTAAATGGTCGTACAGTAGAATATCAAAGTCCGTGTGATCCCATAATAGTGAACTGTCGTCAAAGCAAAGAACTTCTTTCCGACCTTCAATTCGTGCAAGCGCTCACGAAAGCATCCATCATCCTCCGCAGCGTTATCTTTCCCTCCCTCGTCTCCACGAACTCCGTCGGAATATCGATATATTCCGCAGGCTCCGACCATCCATCCCAGTCCTTCACCTTCGACACAAAGACATCCCCCCGCACCGTGGTGTCCTTCCTGAAGTGCAAATTCCGCTGCAGACGTCCGTCGATGCATCGAAAGAAATAGTAGCTCCCGTTCAGAGCCTCGGTGTGTTGGTCGGCCACATCGACTCGACGAAGGGTACGCTTTCGCCATATCCCCTCCTCTGATTTGGCGTCGGTGGCGTAATGGAACGTCCAGAAGACGCGAACGTCGGGAATGTGGAAGAGGAAACAGTCATCGAGCTTGTCGTCATTAATATAGGTAGTTTCGAGGCGAACTATATGAGGATCCGAGCCATCTGCAGGTATCTGGATGCAGTCGATGGTGAGGGGAGTATAATCGGACTGGGTGACGACAGGTGGCGGTGAATGTGTTGTGGGGAATATATCTGCCATCCATGACAACATAATGAAGAGCGGCTTGCCTGGGGTAATTTGAGTTTGAGTATTGAAGCTAGGCGCAACACTGAGTAATTTGGCTGGTAAAGAGTTGGGTCAGCCTTGGCGTTAATATAGCCAGCAGTGATGACCGATGCTGCCATCTGCGGATAATGGGGAGTGGGCGCCTCTCGATGACCGAATCGGAACTACGATTTCCGCTCAAACGCCCTAGAGAAGCCCAGATTTCAGTGAATTGGAGGAAGCTGTTTCGTTTAACCGACTCAATGGCCCCGTCCTTGTTTAATGGACCGCGGTTCATCAACATCAACGATTTCAATTGTCACCATTCAGTCGCAATTATCACAGTCAGAGCAGTGTAGAAATCGAGTAAGCGGAAAAGAAATGCTGCAACGTACCATAATCGAGGAAAGATCTGAAGGCGCCTTAACAACAGAAGAAGCTGCGGATAGCTGTCGTTGTGCGGCGAAAGAAGAAAGCGAGGAGGCACGGAGCCGGTTATCCCCGAAAGAAGGCAGGGACCGAAGTGACGTCACGCCACATCATCGTGAATCGTGATGCTCCCGCCGCAATGCATACCTCAGGCACACACACCGTTGATGCGCCCGCTCCTTCCTGCACGAAAGCTCAGTAATATAAAATGTATTTGGTCTCGATCCAGCGCCAAGGAAAAACTGTCTCAGTGTTTTTCAGCTCAAAGCAGGTAGAAGTCAAGGTTCTCTGTCATCAAATTGACTTCCTCCGTATAGAATCGGTTCCCTCCGTCTCCGATTTGGACAGTCTCTGCATTTACGCTAACGTTCTTTCGACGTTTCCGTCTCTCGTGACCACTTCAGGATCCCAGAGCCTCGTGGAAAAGGAAATCATTCCACCCTTAGCCGCGCAACCGGCGCCCGCAGTATCAGCCAAATGTCACTGTCGTTTTGGGTATTTCTTCCCACTAAATCAATGTTTAGCTCTCAGTTGACATGAATCTTCTGCAGCGGTATGTTGTAGCCAAAAGCGCTGTTGGTCATGGTGGCCAATGCCAAGACTACGTTCACCGAAATATGATAGTCATCAATCCAAAGTATCCATCGACCTCTCGTACTCCGACACATTATCACAAGGCAATTAACGTGGTTTCGGCCAGAGACAAGCATCTCTTAAAAATGCATTGACTACTAGTTGATCTTCCTAACTGCCAGATAATTATCCGGGAATATAATTCACGTGTCCAGCAAACAGCAACATATCGGGCGTTTCATCAACTCGTCCGATTGTGGAATCGTCAACCCTGCTCCAGAATAACGCCTGCTGTTTCGAATAGGCCACGAAACCCTGTAAAGACGGCTGGGCTTGCCCTTGGTTGATTCGATGATAGTGCATGGTTCCAGAAATTCCGTACCGGACGGGACAGCAAGGAATGCTCATTAGTACTCCCGCCTCCGATATACAAAGTCCGCGTGGAACGGGTTCAATTGTACTGGAAGACTGCCTGCCTCACCAAGCATATAGGACCGTCTCGAAAAGGTAGTTGCTGATCCAAGGAAATTCAAAATCACTGATGCTCCGGACTACAGAGTTTAATTATTCAAGTATTTCAAACCATGCTACTCATTCTGCCCACGAACTAGCCTCTATCAAACACGGAGTAAACCGTTCGGCATCAGATCATTAATTGATCAATGCAGCTTTTACTGTTTGGAAAATATCACGCAATGATGCATGCATCCCGCAACGCATAGCGGTTGAAGACTGCGAAGGAAACTAGTCACCCGAGCTTTTCTCCTATTTATTGGCTGCCTATGGTGGACTTGCGCGAAACGGAACCCTGTCTTTTGACCCTGGGAGTAGGACGCGCGCGTCGCGCGACGCGTCTAAAAATGCCGGAAAATCACCGGATCATGTGCTTTACGTTTACCTCTGCGAAAATCGCATTGCAACCCTGACCTTTCCTTCTTTTCTTCACTCCACGTCGATATACAAAATGGCAGCAGTCGAGGGACCTCCATCGCTTCGGTGAGACTCGCACTTTCTCTTCTTCAATTCTGTGTATCTATCTTTGACCGCGTAGATGGCTTCTGAACCCCGCGTCGACGACAGACGCGTCTCCGCGACATCCATTACAGGCTGTACGAATTTTTTCCCGTGATAGATAACCCGGACACTAATATTTTCGTAGGAATCTCCTGCTCTTCCTGGGTTTGAAACTCGGGTCGAGGATGACGTACCGAAATGGAGGTCCTTAAGGGATTTCTCTGGCCTCAGTACAGACTTCCAGCAACCTCTTGGAACTCGGGACGACAATTCTTGTTTCATCGAAATCCGAACTGCTTCGAATGATTCAATTTACCCTCAATCGGTATCTCAGAGCAACAAACGACGTTTTGACGAGATTGATGATCGCGACTGTCGGTTGTCGAGCGTCAGTTCAGGGTTGGCTGATCAGCCAAAGCCGAAGTTTTATAGGAATAATACCGCAATGCGTGCCCCACGTAGGTTTTTTTCCCAGCGGCTGTCTGTCATGCTCAAGAAATATTCTAGCGAAACCAAAGCTTCAGCAGTGTCACTACATTTCAGTCTATGGTACGCCACTTCAACCGAAGGGAAGAGATATTTACGGCAAGGATGGTGCGATCCTGTTCTTCATCCTTTTTCCTTCTACTCACAACTCTATGAAGGATCCTTACAATGCCCTTACACTGGATGCCCACGCACCTTCGAGATCTTTACCCAATACGATGAAATGAAGGCCCATTTCGCGCAGCATGCAAACCAAAAAGCTGAAACGGAGATCCGAAGTCGTCATAGCTATCACATTGAGCTCGAAAACGTGAACGGGTCGTGTTTCTCTTTCGCCCCCAAGAAATATACCGCTGATCAGGGCGATGTGTTACCAAAATCTGGTGCGTTTCTTTCCTTCTTTTCCTTTTGCCGCGTCGATTCTTACACGTTCATGCAGTCCCCGGGAAACAGCCCTCATCTAGACATCAGGCCAGTCCCAATGCCAAACCCGTGCACGCCAAACGCCGGCGTCCATCATTCGTCGCACAAGAAACGGTAACACCCAGACTCTACCCTCCCTTTCCCTATGGCTAACCGCTTCTTGATCCAGGCCAAACCTTCTCAGCGCGGAGTCGCTCGCACCATATACGACGTCACCCATCCGTCAAGAACACCCCTTCCCAAGGTGAAGATCGGTTCGAGTCTGACGCCCGAGACGCATAGACCTGGTCGTACCATCTATGACGTCCAGCATCCTACTGCGAGGAGGAGTCAGCGTCTGGCGGGGAAGAAAGACGGTGATGCTCAGTGCAAGAGCAAGGTCCGATGAAGCTTCCAACCTTTCATGCATTTCATCTTTTACTTCAGACTCCTTTTCATAGTCTTCAATCTGCATGCGCTTTGTCCCGTACCATTTTCTAGAATCTTCCCTGTCCCGGCTCGCAAATATTGTAAATCATATTATTTTACCGCCAAATGATTTGGTGATCGTCGAAGCAAAGTGGTCTAGCTCTCCTATCAATTTGCCTAACGCCGTTCTAAAATGAAAGTTAGTAGCTTGTGGCACAGGAATATCAGAAGGCGATTCAACGCATCTCTGCCTTCATTGCGGTAATAACATATAGAAGACGACGCGTACATCTTTGTATGTGCTATCCGTGCGAGGTTTGGACATATACAGAGTACGCTGTCTAAAGATGATAGGAATGGTTTCAGTTGGGATCCCTCAAACAGGATAGGCCAACGATGTCACTCCACAAGCCATCATATGCATGCGCGAAAAATCATAAAAATCAATCAAAGTCACTCAGGCCCATCATCCAAAAAGGCGCTCGCTTGAATGTTGTATAACTTTGCGTACTCCCCCTCCAATGCCATAAGCTCTTCGTGCATACCAGCTTCAGCTATTGTTCCATCTTTCATGCAGCTTCAGAGACCCAAATTAGTGACCCTACGATACACGGAACGGAAAGAGCTTACACGACGAGGTCCGCACGCTTCGTCAAATGTCCAAACCGATGTGTAACAAATATCATCGTCTTTCCTTCTCGTGCTTGAATAAGATTGTCGAACAGCGCAAATTCCCCTTCAGAGTCTAAAGCCGAGGTTGGTTCATCGACAGCAACAAATCTGACGTTGCCCGTCTCGAATCGCATGAACGTCCTTGCCCTAAGGTGCAGATAGGTTAAAACGAGGATATAGCTGAAAAGAAACGAGACTCACGCAACTACCCTCTGCGTCTCCCCGCCAGAGAGCTCTATGTTCCTCTGCAATTTCTCCAGCTCGGTCTGCAGAGGATGATCTGGATCATCCGGCAAGTTGTATCCGTATGCCTCATTCAGCGTACTCAGTCTCGTCTCCTTTCCGCGCTCCAACTTCTTCAAACAATGAGTCGCACCTCCCTTCTCAGCGGAGCGATCAACCATCTCTGTGTCATTCACCTTTTCTGAATATCCCAGCCCTATATTCTCTCCTAGAGATAATGGGAAGAGGGAATGATCCTGCGTCAAGGTCGCGGTTGCCCGTCGCAAATCTGACATACGATACTGCGAGATTGGGATGCCGTCGATTAGGATAGACTCTGGTCCTGATATGGGATCGTAGAATCGTGAGAGTAGCTTGAGGATAGTCGATTTTCCGCTGCCGTTTGAGCCGACGATAACGACCATTTGTCCAGCTTTGATGGACAAGTTGATATTCGATAGAGCGGGCTTAGTGCTTTGGCTTCCGGGGTAAGAGAATGAAACATCGTTCAATTCGAATGACATCCCTTTGGGTTTCTCCTCAGAGGAGGGGTTCGAGTATGCGATGTCGCCGTCAGTGAGCGTGTTCGCGATGTTTGAAGAGTCGTAGACGTTCTTGAGTTCCTGATATTGTTTCCTGAAGGAATTGATATTCCGAACAGCATATTCTATGGCCCAATCCAGTGACTGCGATGATTGTTGGAGTATGGCAATAGAGGAAAGGGAGAGTCTCTCGGGGTGGAAGATGTAGACCATCGCACAGTATATCTGGAATGACCGATCAGTCACACAGATTCAATCTGTTATGGTGTACACATACAATAGGCAGGTCGCCAAGTATATCGTTGGTTATTTCCCACGCAGGCGACGTCCTGACCATGAATTGAATTGCAGCCCATTCGTCTGACAGACCGCCGAGAAGCCGGGTTGCCTTTCGGTACTCTGAAAGAAGGCGTGTTGGGAAATATCAAGGAAAGATCAAGGAAGTCTACCATTTATGATATAGTTGACGATATCACTCCCAAGGACTTCCGACCTATACTTCGGGGCCGACATGCGGTTTAAAGCCTTCATTCGTTGTCGGTGCTCGTTATCGGTATGAACGATGTGAGCTATAATTTACTTTCAGTATAAATGAAAAATGATAACGGACTAGAATACCTGTATTCCAGAGCGTTCGTTGTGTGAGAGTGAGAAAAAAGGGCTTCATGATGCAGACGGCTGCAAAGAGCGGTGACCCCGTAGATCGAGAAACTTGTACAATGAGTACAAGTTGGCTGAGCGCTTTCATTACATTGTTCAAAAATTCAACAATCCCCTCAAATGATGTCCATGCATCGTGAGATGTTGCTCGGACTTTGCTTCGCGGTTCTTAGAATGGAATACTTTAGCCAGTAAAAATTGGCCATAACATGATTGGACGCTTACCTTGCGAAGTGGGAAGGTCTATCCTTAGTTGAGCTAGATATGAGATTAGACGTGATTGGATCGAAGCAGCAGGTCGGATTACCCTGCATTAAATACAGCTCGAAATGAGTCATTATGCGTGTCTTCAGAGTTGGAAGAACACGTTCGCTGTAATAACCGCGGCATCAGCAATACACGCATGAGATGAACTTCGAATTCACCTTTCCCATTGAAGTATTGCTGCAAATACGACGAAGAAAATCCGCACGGCGACAGCCTTGAGAATGGTGCCAGTCTCTGGGGAACCCTGGATCAAACCTATTTCGATCTACGGAATATCCTGTAAGTTATCGTAACTAATGCAGGGAAAGGAGAGATGCTTACAATCCGGAGCATTTGACTAGATAAGTATAATCGCAAAGCGCTCTGGACTCCAGACCATAATTCGTTGAGTATGAAAAAGGTCGCTAGGATGGGTTCGAGGGTGTATACATCGAGTGCCAGACGCTTGAAGTATCCGAATGCCTCTTTGAAGTCCAAAAGTTGCTTTCTAAAATTTAACGGAGCACGTTTTAGGAGTGACACCTTCCAGACGCCTAGTTGAAAGGTCTCCAGTCCTCGCTGATTTTCTGTGGCGAGATTCTCCTTGGGCACAGTTAGAAGACTGAAGGCTGAGGAGTAAGTCATAGAGAGAGGGGGGATAAAACTGCTGGAAGTGTGCAATATTTGGGATCAGTGACAGAATATATTTGTCCGCTGTGATTCAGTATGAGCAACATTCGGGCGACTCGGTCAGATACAATCAGTGCGCCGGAACGTTGGGGTTAGCAAGGCCCGATGGTCGTTTTTCACCGATGCGAGAGGAGTGTAGGCGTCCGGAATCATAGCCATTTATTGTGAAAGGACAGCAGTGCACTGCGTTGAGATGCAAATCAGTGGCATAGGCGAGGGTGTCTGATCATGAGATAGACTGGATTTTTGTCCCCCGACTTCCATGCTGTGGGCGTTCATTGGCGGTGGTGGTTCGGGGCCGAGTTCTATATTTGTCTTGCACGGCATTTGCCGGGCCAATTAGACGTTCAAGTAGACGTTCCTTGTAAGGTCATCTTTAGACTCTGCCCCTCATCTTTTTCCCTGTTCAGCCCTTGATAAGTATATTTTACGACAGCAGAGTCACCTATCGGTACCACTCTTCTCATTGACAACACGTCGTCCCTAACTCGATCACCGCTGAAAGTGCTGAAACCTCGACGCCGTGAAACCCGCATCTTGAACCTTCGCGTGACATGTGAAGGCCAGTGTTCCTCTCTCATTTATTGTCATCGTGTAATAATAGCGTGGGCGGAGAACCGTGATCTTTCTGGGTCCGAAGTATGTTACTGCAAGATTTTGTGCCCGTATTTCGCTTGATTTTATAAGAGATGCGATAGTCACAGAATTAGATGGGAAAGGTGGGCTTTTGCCCTCTCCGCAATATGATATGCGAACTAAGCCTTCTTCACTGGAAGAACTTTGAACTTTTGAGATTGGCGGGAACCTTAGCATCTTACGCTATCCGGCGACGTAGGTGTATCCCTCGTATTAACTTTTGGTATGCAAACTATCTCGTTTATCTAGAGTTTGTCCAAAATGACCTGCTGCTCGCCTCTGCAAGATTCGTTCGATCCGAGTCTGCGTTTCCTCAATGGAGTCCGTTTACTAGTTCTCTTGTTACATGACCTCAATATGTTTACTAATATCAGACGAGCGATGATTCCCTAACTCCATCTCCCGTATTGTCTTCATGTATATGCTGGCGGTGGATCCAACGCATGTCCGTGAATTCTCCCTGCTTCCTGTTCCACAATGTTAATGAACTGCTGAAACTGGGTCCTCAACCTCACAACCTCGGCCACTACATCACCCAAGGAAGCCTGTGGACCCTCTTCTTGCGGCACCCTCTGGGGTTCAGAAGTATTGACATGCGCAGGCGAGCTAATGCTATTTCTCCTTTCTACCTCATCTTTAGTCAGATTTCCTGCTGGACCCTGTTCGACTGTCTCCTGGCTTCTGTCCTCAAAGTCTGGCGTCAACCCACCCGCCAGCATGGGAGTGATGGTTTCGCCATTCTGATTTCCAACTGGCGGAGAATACGAATTTAGCTCAGGTTTTATCTTAAGGTTGGGCGATAGATGGTGCTTGAAGTTCCGGTGTCTTCGCTTGCGTATGTAGAGGAATGTACCGCCTCCAAAGATGATCAGCAGGGACACCAGGGATCCTGTTACTGCACCAATAATGATGGGTGTTTTGTGATTTCGATAGGTCGAACTTGAGATCCTACGATAATCATGAGTTCCGTTGACTGCATAGATGGATGACGCACGGTGGGGTAGTTGCAGTACTTTGTACTGACTTCGTGGAGAAATAGGTTCTACGATAGTCATGAGATGGTTCAACTGCATTCATGCATGACCCACATTAGGGCAGTTGCAGTACTTTGAACTGGTATAGCAGAGGCGCCGTTGGAATAACGACATTGAGCAGCATCCGCAAATGCCATGATGTGTGAATACGAACCTGGATGGC
The DNA here is from genome assembly GCA_022818075.1 of Armillaria altimontana. Classification (NCBI taxonomy): domain Eukaryota; kingdom Fungi; phylum Basidiomycota; class Agaricomycetes; order Agaricales; family Physalacriaceae; genus Armillaria; species Armillaria altimontana. The sequence goes on along the minus strand of JAIWYR010000044.1, from coordinate 314,042 downwards.
TGGCTGGACAATGACACCATAAACGGCATTCGAGCCAAAGTTGACGGTTGTACGGCTTCAGACCACATCAAGAGAGTATAAGTATGCGGTATGACAGTGGAAGAATAAGATGTTACATACGACGACGACGATACTACTACAGCAACTTTGAATGTCTGGGATGCAGCAATGATGTTGTCGCTTTGATCGATTGCTCCGATCAAGTATGCTCTATTGTTGAAGGTGTCCAGTGAGTATTCCTTATTGGACGATGCTAGGGACACACCCGGCCGGTGTAGGGAAAGTCACATTGAGCGTCCCGTCAGGTTGAGTGGTGTCAGTTGAGAGGGCTTTAACATCTGTTTATGGGATCATCACAAAGTGTACCTGGTCCGTGTCGTTCACATCGCGATGCCAAGATATTGTTATAGGCACCTCGGCAACCACAGGGTCTGTGAAGGTGTCAAAACGAAAGCCGTGCGAAATGGTAAAGTGAAGGCAAGTCCTGCAGTCCTAAATATTTAGCGTCTACTACATAGAAACATAGGGAGAATTGACTCACAGAACAATAAGGCGCAGCATCTTCAAGAGTCACCCCGACTTGAGGAGATATCGCGTAGCAGCAGTCTGAGAAGCGAGAGGCCCGTAGCCGTGGAGAGAAGGAAGGATACCATAAGCGCACTATATATGTGTCCAGCTCAAGGGAAAACATCCGATCTGTCAGTGGTCAAGGAGATGACTGAATCGATATACCGCCATTGAGAGAAAACTCCGTGATAAGATGAAATCCAGCATTCAAATATCAGAACAGGTAACAAAGACGCCGTTCGTTCATAGGATACAATCATGCAGTACATGCGAAAGACCAGTCGCAGATCAATCGATCAGACTTGAAGCTTGAACCCGGGCTTAAGCTCTAAGGGTGTTGTGTATGTGTTTTTGACAAAAGTAGGGTTACCCATGTACTAGATACAGTATGGAATGATAGGATATGGAGCATGGGGTCCTGCAACTGAATTCTAAGAATATGAGCACCGGTTCAGCATGCTGCTTCGCACAGGGCATCAGATAAATCATAACAGACGGACCAGCAGCTTCCATCATCTGCTTCGCCTCCCCTGGATCAATCTGGTAACATGTTTATAATTACACTTCTTCTCCGACTGAATTTTGGTGGTGTGTGTACTGGCGCAAGGTTCCGAGTCCTGTGTGTACAGGCTCGGTCTTATGCATTTTTTGGGGTAGGTCCTCGGCGGTGGTGCATTTTGGACACAGACTAACGGATGCGCGTTCTCCTGGCTCGCGACTTCTTCAAGGACGTCAACTTGTATCCGACGCCGGATCCGTCAGTAAGAATGAGAAGGAAACTGCGTTCCGTGTTCGTGTGACCGCCTACACTATATTAATTGACGCTATTTTCATTTGCATCAGCATTTACATAAAATGACACGCTTGCCAGTAGCAATTGATGCCAGCACCGCGTGCTATTGACGAAATATCAGGACAATGTCGACACATGCAGGAGAAATACGAACATGGGACATCTTTCCAGTGAAACCACATCAGAGCTGCGTTCAAGGCGCACCGATCCGCCTGATCCCGCACATGCAGCTACCCTTCGAACGTCGCCCGAGATGGAGAAATACGCTACTTGAAGTGAGTTCATACATCAGTCCAAAGAACAACGAAAAGAGAAGAGAGATATTATCCTGCGACAAGCCATGAAGTGTATTCACACTATCCACAAGCTGGTTCGCGGCAACGGCTATTTCGGAACTGCCAATCATCCCTCTGCGCCCTGGCTATTCCTATTCGCATCAAGCTTCTCGTCCATCAACGCACCGAGCTGACCTTTAGCAAGGCCTTTGCTGGCTATTCATTCACGCCTCCTCACATATGAGAAGACAGAGATACCTTCGGCCGCACAGCAAAGAAGAGCGGATTGCAGCGGGTTAGAGAGCCTCATAGATCGACGAGGCGGGAGGCCGGAATACCGGAGGATGATACGAAACTATGGCAGGCGCTTTGGATGAAATGGATTCCTCGATGAAAGAAGTGAGACTAGAAATAAGTCAGGCATCGTAATGGACATAAAGAGCAGCACATACTCGATAGTCAAGAGAACACCATTATGATCCTTCAAACGGGGTGAGAAGGATTCGAGTGATGCTGATCGGAGATCTGGGCCGAATCCATTGATAGATCTACAGAGTAAGAGATAGACCTTCGACGACATGAACATCGAAAAAATAAATGGTAACAGACAGGCTTACATTGTCTCATTTTCCCGCTAGACGGACAGGTTCCCGCAATGTTCTCCATAGTCCTGCACCTATTTTCGCGGATGCATTGACGAGGAGGAGGCCAGTCATGTGGAGGAGACGCGTAGCTTGTTCTGTTTTTGCCGTCCATGCGCCACGTGAAATAGCACCGGGACTATGTCTGCCACTTGGATCAGCCGTTGAATTTGGAAAAATGCAAGAGGGAGGTTCACTCACTGGAATCGTGCACGACTACTAACCAAATTATGAGCTAATAGGCATATTACGACCTATAAGCAGCCTGAGCCGTGCACATAGACAGGGCGTCTCCTACAGTGGCTTTGAGGTGACCATTGTCGAGAGAACGGAAGGACAATTTGTTGCCGCTAGGATCTCAGAGTCAGCACCAACCGCGTGCCATTTTTAACGAAAGTCCTTACAGCGGGACAGCTTGCTAATCATGGATCTGGGTCTCCGTATTCAGTGAATCCATAGGTGAGGAAACCTCTCGGCGCGCAGCGACAACATAGCATGTCAACGGGTCGTCTCTCCTTACCGCGGAGGAGCTGAAAAGGCGGCCTTTTGATTCACAAAGGGGGATGGATACCGATTGTCGAGAAGGCATGATGAAGAACGATGTTGCGCCGTGGCTATTGGTAGAGATGACTGCGTAGTGGACGGCATCAGTCTACGACGAAGTAGCCAAGCGAGACGATGCCAACGAAGGAGAAGAGCATTGATTGAGAGGATTAGCACGACATATGTTGAAGCGGGATTACTCCCCACGATGTGACTCAGACATTGCGCGTGATGAAAGGAAAGTAGGAAGGTTTTTGATGGTTGCGCGTCTTTCATACCCGTCGCCGTGTTGAGAGGTGGTCTGTGCACGTTATATCTTCCCCCGGTCATAATGTCGTCGTCGGCGGGGAGAACATCTTCTTCGTGCGGCAACGTAGGTCGTCGTTCTCTGTGTCCCCAACAGTTGCCAGTGTCCGTTCATCTGTAATTTTATGCAGGAATGGTGGATGGAAAAAGAAAACGGGGAGATTGATGGTGTTCGTGTCAAGTGTTCGTTGAAGCGTCATCGATCATCCTCGGAGTTCGGCCCGATGTCGCTCGTATATCACGTGCATGCATCGGTGCTAATTCCGAATTCCATTGCATTTCTTGTCAATTCCGACAGACAGATAAAGGTGGGACGTTGAGCATCGAACAAACGTGCGCCTAAACGACTACAAAGCTCTTTCTTCAATGCCTCTACATGCAGTGTAAGTCTCGTCCTTTTCCGCGCCTCCGCGTTTTCTTGCTGTTGTCGCAATATAACGTGTCTCATGTTCTTAGCAAGATTTGTTATGTTTTGATTTATCGATTCTCATAAGGGGAGCGACATTATCCGCTTTGTAGGACAGTTCTGGCTAAAAATTTACTTATTTGTTAGTCAGACTACTCAATAACTTCAAAACTAAAACCAAATGTTACGGAAACGCTCTGCATGTCTTCTGTACGTTGTTTCTTCCCACGTGCGCGGGTTAATCAACGGTAGAAAGGTATGTCATTATGCATTACTTACTTGCCTTCGTTGTGCGGGAAGCTTGACATCATTGTAAGTCTAACATGATCTATAGAAACGCCTTCAAAGAATTCTTCATCACGCTAAGTCAGTCCTCTAATTTCATAGACCATCAAAGACTAAAGTGCCAGCTGTGACCTGCAGATAAATACTAGTACATTCCAACAAAAATGAATCCCTTCAGGAATTTCCTTTACGCATATGCTGGCGGCGGATCGAACGCATTGCCCTGAACCCGCTCGACCAACCTCTGAACCTGGTCCCTCAACCTCAAAACCTCAGCCCCTACATCATCCAAGGGAGCTTGTGGACTCTGAGCCTCAGAATCTTCGTTATCCACAGGGGTCCCAATGCTATTTCTCCTCTCCCTCTCATCTTCAGTCGGATTTCCCTCTGGACTGTCCTCGACCGACAGCCGGCTCCCACTCCCTAGGTTCGGGGGCATCTCACCCGCTAACAAGGGAGAGATGGTTTGGCTGTTCTTATTTCTAACTGGCGGAAGATGCGAATGTATTGAGTTTAGCTCAGGTATTATCTTCGGGTTGGGCGATAGGCGGTGCTTCAAGTTCTGTTGTCTCCGCTTGCGTAAGAAGAGCAATGTACCGCCTCCAAAGATAATCAAAAGGGACACCAGAGATCCTATCACTCCGCCAATAATGATGGGCGTTTTATGTTTTCGATGGGTCGAATTCGACATCCTACGATAACAATCAGATTGGATTGACTACGTTGATGGATGGCGTACGGTGGGCCAGTTGCAGTGCTTTGTGCTGATTCTGTGGAGAGACCGTTCCTACTGTAATAATCAGATCGATTGACTACCTTCATGGATGACGCACGGTGGGGCAGTTACATTACTCTGTACTGATTCCGTAGAGGAACTATTGGAAGAGGGACTTTGAGCGACATCCCCAAGCGCCATGGTGTACAAATACGGACCTGGATGGCTCTCTGGACTTCGACAAAGAAGAGGTCGATGAATTCATATTAACGGAGGGTACAGCATTCTCAGAGGAAGGTACGACATTGAATGTCTGGGCAGTAGCAGGGAAAGTCCTTTGATTGATTGTTGCATCAATGACATATGCTCTATTGGTTAGAAAACAATGAGTGATTACTTATTGTAAAGATAGTCAGGACGCACCCCGATTCAGGAAAAGTAACATTGAGCGTCCCGGACAGTTGGGTGAGGTTGGTTGCGGTCAAATAAACAGCGTCGACGATTGAAAAAATGGGTGTGCCATTACCTAGTATCAAGTCGATCTGGTTCGGATCGCTCGCATTGCGATGCCAGGATAGCGTTATAGGTATCCCGGCAGTCACAGTCCCTGGAAAGTTGTCAAAATAAAAGCCGTGCGAAAAGGAAAACTGGAGGAAAGATCTACAGCCTTTAACCTTTAGCGACTACCGTATAGTGATAACTGACTCACAAGACAATAGGTAGTAGCATCTTCAGGAGCCACCCCCACCTGGAGGCTGCTGTCGAGGAGTAGAAGAGCAAGACTCGTAGCCACCGTGGAGAGAACGACAGATGTTATAAGTGCAGTACATCTGTGCCTTGAAGTTTTGAGGGGAATCATTTGATCCATCCGTTGCCTGGGAGATTCACCGCCACCTGTGATGAGAAGAAGCCTGGCATTCAAGTATCAGGATTCAGAACAGGTTACCAAGAAACTGCTTGTTGATGGGATACCGAATCATGCCGAAAACTGACCAGCAGATTTATTGAGCTTGGGCTTTAAGCTTTAAGCTTTAAGTGCGATGCGTATGTTTCTTTGTTCAAAGCACGACTATACATGTAAGGCAGAAGCATGTGGATGCTGTCTCGAATAATAGGATACTCATACCCAGCATGAAGCGGAAGTTTGAAGTCCATTGGAAGTCCAAGAATAGGGCGCCAAGTCAAAATGGTCATTCGTGCGCGGCATCAGATAACAGATGGACCAGCATCTGGCATGACTTGTACTCGAATGAATTTGGGTGGCAACAGTCGACAACATCGATTACTGTATAATTTCGACCAAGTGTTCATAAATTTGGAAAATTTTGGTCGAAAGAAATACAAAAGAAATCGGAAAAATCGAAAGAAAATTATTAGTACCAACTGTTTTTTGGGAGCGTTACCCGTTACTGAACACTTGGTCGAAATTATACAGTAAGCGGGAGTTGATCTGAGCGTGTTCCGGCGTTGCGGCCCGCCACCCTAGTGTTCATTGTTTGAACGTGTTATTCTCCGCGGACTTCTCTCTACACCTCTACCATCATATATGACTCGACTCGATGACCGCGACGTGCTGGATACCAAGCGCCTTGCTTGACGCGCCATGGTATAAATTCTCAGGCGCAATGCTCGATGTCGGAGGATAGAGAAATCCTCCAACTGTTGTCCAGAGTCAAGAATCGAAGGATGCTACCTTTCTGCTATACCACCGAGATGCGCCTCGGGGGGACGTCGCCGTGCGCATACAGTCACCTCTCCTGCGAACCCCTCTTCTCTCGAACAATGCGAGTAGCATATTCTCTGCTCACTCCCGTGCGCTTCTAATGGTCGCGGTTAACAACCCTCCGATACCAGTACGAGATCCTGGATTCATGTGCACTCTGTCCTATCCTTGCCGGCCCCTTTTCAGGATTATGTTCTGCAGCCAGGATGATGCGTTTCGCCGGAGGACTATGAGGAGGATAACAAGGTACGCTTTCTCCTTCTTTGCCTGTTTCTTCTACTAAGCTCGTGCGCTGGTAGAACTCGCGATTCCAACACCAGCAGCATTGTCTGCCTCACCTGAGAATCAGATGATGTAGGTCTCTGTCATATTCCCCTGTCGTGCGTTCATTGGTTTTTTTCATCAGGCCCTGGGCATTGTGAACACTGCAGCCGCTCGTTTCCAGTGTGCGCATATACCAGATCTATGCTGGAATGCCGTCTCGCGCTTGCTTTCTCGCTACGCAGGCTCATCCTAGGACACCACCATCCCGCCGTATGACCCAGGTAACCCTACGACACTTTTCCCCCGTCGGGCTCTTTTGTCATGTTCCAGAGACTGGATGCATCTTTGAACGCATGATTGGTTGACGCCGCAACCGTGGCTGAAATATGCCCCCATCTGTGTATGTAATTACACTGAATACGATGCCCACCTCATTCTGTTGCCGTTACTCGGAGCTGCAACCGTGCTTATGGACTTTGTAAAGGAGGGTGGCGAGGGCGTGCTAGCCTCTCCACATTTTTGCCTCGTGAGCAACATCCAAAAGTTAACCGATAACAGCGAGGAACACGGATACGAGGGATCGAACCTTGAGATGCCTTCTGACATGGTAATATTAACCTTCGTGCCATATCCGCTGTTGGATTCGTCGACAGATTTTGTGCACAAGGATCCTCACGCACTGACCTCAGCATTTTAAAGCGAGATAATGACCATTATGAGCGCGGGAGGTGACCCAAGTTGGCATGTCGAGATCGGTACGGAAACAATCGGGGATATGGCACTCTGATTTGGACAGATCAGGTGGGTCCGTGGCGCGCGCCCACTGATGCGTTGAACGTTCGCCAACAATTGGTGTGAAAATATGACCGACGTGCCCAATTCTTGAGTTCACATCGTGGTGCGCTTATCCACGTTCATACTTCCACATGCTGATCCCGAGCACAGTCTGGACACTGCACCATATTTTTTTAATCGCAGCAAAGTCGCTAGTACGGGTCAGCGCATGGATGAACGGACGCCGAAAGTATCCAAATGCGGTGGCTTTCAAATCCAAGGGTTATGCTCCGGCTTAGGAGACCGACTCCCGCTTTTTATTGTTGGAACGTGCTCCTCTGATCCCGGCCCATTGTCATCAAGAACACGTCGTCCTTGACCGGACAGCCATGAATCTGTTGACCGAGTCTCGTCCACTGAACCGGTATTTCTGGCGATTCCAACGCTAACACCATCGTTTTCGAGGTCTTTCTCCTTGGCGACCTAGGTATCCCTGTCGCTTGCCTTTCAGCACGGTAGGGGAGATATTGCCAGGAAGGTAGTTACCGACACGGGGCTGCCATTTCTGTCCAGCCAGGTCACTCGCACTTCCATTCTTACGACCTAGCCAAAGGACACTTCTGACGGTTCTCCTGTTGTGCATTGAATGGGCGATCATTTTTCTGCCGTAAGGCCTGATTAATTGATTGCGCAGTTCTTTAAAAACTGGAGATACAGACATAATCAGGAACAGTGACCTCTACTGCTCACAGCAACAAAAAAATCTTCTCGAACAACGCCAGTAGCTCATCGACTTCTACCCTCTGCGCATCGGAGCCTTACCAGTACAAGAACCGGGATTCCGGTGTGCCTCGTCCTCATGGCTTTATCGAAGGACGTTGCCCTCCAGCAGTACCAACAAGATGTAACTTGTTTTGTCCTAGCTCTTTCAGATCTGGATATGTATGTTGCGATACGATTCGGAGGGCACGTCGGCGCGAGCATACAGTCAGCTCTACTGCAATGCCTCATCTCGAACGACGCGATCTCTGCTCGATCGAATTCTCCAATGCGCCTCTATTGGTTATGGTTATCAACACTCCGGCTCACATCAGAAGGATATCCAGTCCGAGACCCAGGTGCACCTTGTCCCACTACTGCCAGCTCTTGTGAACTAACTAAGTAGTTCATCAGGAGTCAGTCTTCCCTTTCCAGGATTACGTTCCAAGGCTGGGTATTGTATTTCGGTTTCGAGAGGATAATACTTGTTCTTATACTAGGCTCATGCGCTGGAAGAACTAGTGATTCCGACATTGGCAGCATCGTCGTCTTCACCTGAGAGTCGGATGATGTAGGGCGTCTCGCTAGTTTACTCGTTCCACTGGCTAGTTCAGCTGGTCCATTATGGTCAACGCTGGGTTCGATCCCGACGGTTGTCAATCCCGTGTCCTGAAAAAGATATTTTGGTTCAGGCCCCAGGGTTAGATTAATTACGCGTTTTTCACTCCAGTTGATGGCGAATGTCGTGACGATGCGGAATGCCCGCGTTTCTGCGGAGACGTGTGTGCTTATCAGCCTGTGTTTGTCTTTTACTTCAGTTATCTAGACCTGGTGAAGGTGACAGATGCGGAAGATGGCGAGCACAAAATACTTACTCATACTTTGCTCCTACTCAGAATAGGGTGGCAAGTCAAAATGCTGCTCGCTTCCTGCGCGGAATCAGATAACAGACGGACCAGCATCTGGCATGACGTCCAAGTATTACGACAGCTTTTTGGCTGAATTTGTGAAGATAGCGTGCTCCGGCGTAGCGGCCCGCTACCTACTTCGTTGTTTGAACGTGTTATTCTCCGCGGACTTCTCTCTTCACCTATACCATGACCATCCCTGAAACGTATTGCTCGACTCGATGACCGCAACATGTTGGATACCAAGCACCTTGATACTCGGCTTGAGCCGCCTTGACAGCAATTCTCAGGCCCAGTACTCGGTGTTGGAGGATAGAGAGTGTCAAGAATCGAAGGGCGCTATCATGCTACCGTACAACCGAGATGCACCCCGGGGGGGATATCGCCGTACGCATAAAGTCAGCTCTACTGCGAAACCCCTCTTCTCGAACAACGCGCAGCAGCATATCCTCTGCTTAAATCCTCCAACGTGCTTGTCGCGATTCTCAACCCTCAGACTCACATCGGGACGATACCAGTACCAGAACCTGGATTCATGTGCACCTTGACCTATCCCTGTCGGCCCCTTTTCAGGATTACGTTCCGCGGCCAGGATGATGCATTTCGCTGGAGGACTATGAGAAGGATTATGAGGTACGCCTTCCACTTCTTCGCCTGCTTCTTATGCTAAGCTCATGCTGACAGAACTGGCGATTCCAACACGGGCAGCATCGTCGTCTTTACCTGAGGGTCGGATGATGTAGGTCCCTGTCATATTCATCTATCGTGCGTTCATTGAGTCGTTTCATTAGATCCTGGGCAATGCCAACACTGCAGCCGCTCGTTCCTAGTGTGCGCATATAACGAATGTTTGGTTGGGGAGATATTGCCGGAATGCCGTCTTGCACTTGTTCTCTCGCAACGGACACCATCATCCCGCCGTATGACACAGGCAACCCTACAACTCTGCTTCCCCGAGTCGCGTCGGGCTCTTTTCGTTATGCTTCAGAGACCGGATGCATCTTTGAATTCATCATTGATTGAAGTCACAACCGTGGCTGGGAATATATCCGCGTTTGTTTATGTAATCGCGCTAAATACGAGTCGTACCTATTTCTATCGCTGCCAGCTGCAATTGTGCTTATGAGCTTTGCGAAGGACGTGCTAGCTTCTCCACGTTTTCGCTTCGTAAGCAACATCAAAAGATTCCAGTAAAGAAGAATTCGGATACAAGGAATCGAACCTCGAGATTTCTTGTCACGCAACAACGTTAGCCTTTATGTCATATCCGCCATTGGATGGGTCGGGCAATTTTGTGCACAGGATTTTTATGTATTGACCTCGATAAGATAAAGCGAGGTCCGCTTATCCGTGTTCCCATTTCCACGTGTTGATCCCGTGGTATCGTCCGTCGAAGAGCACTGAAGGTTCCTATGGGCCTTTCTCTATGTCCTCCAAAAACAAAGGAACCTATCGTTCATCTCCCACGCATTGTCTCCAGTGTTCTTCACCCACAGTGATCCTTTCTCTAGTCTCGTTACTCCATCGTGCCTGTATTTTTGGCGTCCCGTAATCGGGAACTATCTTCCTCTCTATATTTATGGCAGAATTTATTACTTGTCCATACTATTAGTTGGTTGTCGCGCTAAAGGCTCCGTTACCAGCATTAAGAATAACTTCTGTAGCGTGAGTACGATCTTAGTTCTTTTCTTACCGGTGAGGGGCTGTCGTGATACGGGCTTCGATTCTCCTCGTGGTTGTGAAGACATAGATATCAGAGAGCGAACTTTAGAATATGAACACTAGCTCACTAGGTTAGATGCATTATAAGGTGGGTTTGATTCCCCCTGTCGGGCATGATGCAGGTCACTGGTATTTTTACTAGACACATCAGAGCACTCACGACACTGTACCACTCTCTATCAGTTACCGAAGCCTCCAATCCCTAAAGAAATCTCGCGTTTTTGCAATATCAAGTCTTATAACTAAAAACACATGTATTCGCGATGACACCAGCATAGATGGACAATAAATCGCAGGGTGTTTGATTTGAGATAGAAAGTGCTCGGGCTCGCACACTACTCCAAATTCTAATGTTCAGCTGAGGGGGATGTAATACGAGGTCTAGATGTAAGCCTGCTAGACTTACAACACATGTTATCACGGAACACGGACATCTGCTCTTCACAGATGCACACCTTGCCGGATTCACAGTAGGGCTGATGCACCTATATGCCCCCATCGCAGGAACAGATCAACCGATTCATACCTATTATTAGATTACATGCGTATGTATATATAGCTTACAGTAGGGACCTTTTGTCTTCCTTCCTTTTTCCCCCGTACCATCACCACTCACATAGTCGCTTGCTCACCCGTCTCCAATATCATACCCTGTTCCTGTTCCTTTGCATAATTCGTGAGTACCATCCAGTGAGGCTGCCTCTTATGAGCAGCCTTTCACTAGACAACTTTATTATCTCTTGAATGTGGACCATACCTTGAATGTCAGTGCCCTAGCTCAGTGGGTCAAGGCTTATAAAGCGAGTCTTGGCTGGTTCGATACCAGCGTTGGCCCTTGACCATTACTCTTGAGTTTTTTTTTTAGCAAAGGCAAAGACACCCCATGATCGTTGAACATTATCTAGTTCTTGAAATACGGGTTTGTATCTGAAATTGAAAAGAGAAATCTTTGAAATATAGGTAATGTGTGGCACGCACAAGCTCGGCGGTTGCCTTGGCATTGAGGGTCCGACATTATCATTGCCGCGAACGTACGATACATAAGAGGTGGAGAATTTGGATGCATTACGCGCTTTGAAATTGGACTCCGTTGGGATTCGCGGCTATTCTGCTGGAAAATGCCAAACTAACCAATATAACCGAGCTTGGCGGGGTGTGAGGAATGCAATGCGGGATGAACCAGAAAACTTCGCATGTTGAAGGAGGGTTAATGAACCGGACCAATCAGACGTTCTATGAAACGGGAGGAGAAACTTCTTGTTCATCAACACGCCCCTCTTCGCTTCCTCCAATCCGAGCCTCACCATCATGCAAAGACCGATGGATGCGCATCCTTCTGGCTTACGATGACTTCAAGGTCGTCAACTTGAATCTCACGCCGGAGTCGTTCCGCCAGAATAGGAAGGAAACCGCGTTCGGTGTTCGTGTGACCGCCTACACGATATTAACTGACGTTACTTTCATTTGCATAGACACTTACAGAAAATGACGTGCTTGCCAGCAGCAACTGACACCGATACCTCATGCTATCAACGAGGTATCAGTACAATGTCGGCACATGAGGGAGAAAGACGAACATGGGACATCCTGGGACATCTCGCCAGTCAGATACACATCAGCATTGCGTCCAACGAGCATTGATCCGCCGGATCCCGCACATATGGCTACTGTTCGAACGTCGCCAGTGACTGAGGGAGAGACCACCTGAACTAAGCTCATGCATCAGTCCACGAGAACGGTGAAGATGGGAAGGAGACCTTACCTTGCGATTAGCCAAGATGTGTTTTCATCTTATCCAGGAGCTGGTTCACCGGTAACGGTTCATCCAGAACTGCCAATCGTCCCTACACGCCCTCGCTCTTCTTGCTGTTGAGTTGCGGAACTATAACAGGATCCTTTGTTCCCCCTTACACACTTGCTCTTAGCGGTGTGTATATCCCAAGCGTTAAAATTCGAGAAAAATGTGCGTAATAGGAATGAGCATGAATTCCCTGGCGGGCTTCTCAGCGAGGGTTGGAGAGCGTCAGAGACTGGAGAGGTCGGAATATAGGTGGGTGGTACGAGACTATGATAGGCGCTTCGAGTGAAATGCATTCCTCGACGACGGAAGGAGTGAGACTAGGGAATATCAGGTATCGTGGTGGATATACAGGGTTGCACGTACTCGATGGTCAAGAGAACGCGATTATGATCCTTCAAACGGTGCGACGGGGACTCTGGTGATGCTGATCAGATATCCGGGTACCAATCCAACAATAGATTTACTGAGTAATAGTCCAATCTTTAATGACATAAACATCGAAAATGCCAGTCCTAGAAAAGGCACTTACATCGTCCCATTTTTCTGCTAGCCGGAGGGGTGCGATGTTCTTCATCGCCCTGCAAATGGTTTTCACGAAAGGAATAGACATGTTCGGCGAAGACGAGGCCAGGGTGACAAGGGAGAGGATGACGTTAGAGGAAAAGACGCGTTGCTTGTTCCTATTTCGCCTCATTCTCCACACGGAATAGCACCGGGCCGATCTGTGCCGCTTTGATCAGTGAACATTGGAAAGATACAGAAAGAGGTTCACTCACTGTAATCGCGACATAACCAGCACGGCTTCCAGCCAACTTGTGAATTACTTGAGCATATTTCCACCGGTGGGTAGCCAGAGCCTCGCGCATCCATATTAAATAGGGCGTCTCCTTCGATCGCTTTAGGGCATCTAGTCAACTGAAGGACATCTTACTGCCGCCAGAATCTCAGAGTTAGCACCAAGTGCGCGCCATTATAAATTGAAATGGTTACCGCAAGGCTGAATATTGAACGTTGATCATCGATCAGAGTCTCCCTCCTCGCTGAAAGACAGCCGAAGACAGCTTGCAGCGAGATCCGTATTGACAGTAAGTAGCACATCGTATCTCTTTGGTGTGGAGGAGAGCAAGGGACAGAGCCGAAGAAGTTGGCATCTGATCTACAGGCGGTGAATTATGCCGATTGTCGACGACGCGTAATGAAAGACAATGTAGTGCAGCTCTTGATGCCGGCGTAGTGGACAGCGTCGAGTGTTCGACATAATGGGACTGGTGAGAAGATGACGGGCAAGGTCAAGAGTTTTGAGCAGAGATACAAGGGGGCAAAGAAAACGCACGTCCGGGCGTTTTCCATTTTTGAGCCATAGCGATGGGAAAGGTCATCATGGGGGGAAAGGAAGAAAGGTTTTCGACGGTCGTGCTTCTTGTATAGCCATCGGGAGGTGGTCTGTGCGCGTGATATCTCCGCCGTCATAATGTTATCATCACTGGCGAGAACATCTTCTGGCTTGCATGTAGTTCGTCGCTCTCGCCATCCCCAGAGTCGTCAGTCTCTGTTCATTTTGTATATGGTGCCTTTGAGATTCGTATAACGCCTAATCATGCATTGATTCATTATTTGTAGCATTATTGAGAAGGATAGAGGATGATGAAGGGAGGAATATCGTTCGCGTTCGTGTTCTTGTTGGTCGAAGGTGTCAAAGAATCATCCCCCGGGGCTCGGGCCGAGATCGCTCGTAAGTATACCACGTGAATACATCAATACTTAATTCAAATTTCGAATTGCAATGTTTCCTCGTGGATTTGTCTACGAATTCTTGTCAGTTTCGAGGGAATTTCGACAGGGAGATCTAAAGTTATATATAATGACTCATAGTATGAAGGCTCACTTAGTATAGACAGTGTACATCGCAAGTACGTCGGTTTGCCATAGTTGTAAAGCTCGTTTGATTTACAGAGACGCGGTCTTCAGGGAATTCTTCATCAAGCGAAGGCCTTGGATTTCATAGAGTATCAAAGTGCCAACTGTGACTAGTCGGTTAACGCCACGTAGCCACTCAAATAGAATTAAATCGATTTTTACTCTACACAGATATTACAAAAGTAGATGGAAGGGTAAAATTTCATACAGCTCAACCGAAGTCATAAATTGTCGTTATCTATAAATGCGTTCGCTTGAATATTGTATAGTTTTGCATATTCTCCTTCCCTTGCCATAAGCTCTCCATGAGTACCAGTTTCAATTATTGTTCCATCTTTCATACACCTTCAAAGACCCAAGTCAGTTCCCGGTGATCCATAGGAAGAAAGCAGGAGCTTACACGACGAGGTCCGCACGCTTCGTCAAATGTCCGAACCGATGGGTAACAAATATCATAGTTTTTCCTGCTCGTGCTTGAATAAGATTGTCGAACAGCTCCAATTCTCCCTCGGAGTCTAACGCCGAGCTTGGCTCGTCGACAGTGACAAATTTGATCTTTCCAGTTTCGAATCGCATAAAAGTCCTTGCCCTAAGGTGAAGATAGGTTAAAACGAGGATATATCCGAGGGAAAAGCACGCTCACGCAACAATTCTTTGTGTCTCCCCGCCCGAGAGCTCACTATTCTTCTGCAATTTCTCCAGCTCGGTCTGTAGAGGGTGATCTGGATCATCCGGTAGATTGCATCCATAAGCCTCGTTCTGCGTCCACAATGTGGTCTCCTTTCCCCGCTCGAGCTTCTTCAGACAATGACTCGCACCTCCCTTCTCAGCAGAGCGATCAATCATCTCTGTGTCATTGACTTTTTCTGAAAATCCCAACCCTATATTCTCTCCTAGAGAGAGTGGGAAGAGGGAATGATCCTGCGTCAAGGTCGCTGTTGCCCTGCGCAGATCTGCCATACGGTACCGGCAAATAGGGACGCCGTCGACTAGAATTGATTCTGGTCCAGATGTGGGATCGTGGAATCGTGAGAGTAGTTTGAGGATAGTCGATTTGCCACTGCCATTCGAACCGACGATTACGACCATTTGCCCGGGCTGGATGGATAAGTTGATATTAGATAGGACGGGTTTAAAACTTTGGCTTCCGGGGTAAGAGAATGAAACATCGCGCAATTCGAACGACATGCCTTGAGGTTTATGCTCGAAGGATGGATTTGGGTACGCGATGTCGCCGTCAGCGAGCGTGTTCGCGATTTTGGACGAGTCATAGACATTCTGGAGGTCCTGATATTGTTTCTGGAAGGAGTTAATGTTCATAACAACATACTGAATGGCCCAGTCCAGGGACTGCGCTGATTGTTGGAGTATGGCGATAGAAGAAAGGGAAAGTCTCTGGGAGTAAAGAATGCAGATGAGTGCACAGTATATCTGGAATCATGGGTCGGCTAGCGGCACAGATGCGGTTTGTTATCGTGTACTTACAATAGGCAGATCGCTAAGTACACCATTGGTTATTTCCCATACAGGTGACGTCCTAATCATGCATTGAATGGGAGCCCATTCATCTGAGAGACCACCGAGAAGCCTGGTTGCCTTACGGTACTCTAAAAGCGGACGTGTTGAGTTCATATATCAAGCAAAAGTTGATGAAGTCTACCATTGATGATGTAGTTGATGATATCACTTCCAAGGACTTCTGACCGATACCCTGGGGACGACATACCGTTCAAAGCCGTCACGCGCTTTCGGTGCTCGTTATCAGTGTGAACGACGTGAGCTACGACTCGCTTTGAGTATGAATAAGTATACTGCAAAGACGATCGTACCTGTATTCCAGAGCGTTCGTTGCGTAAGAGTGAGAAAAATGGGCTTGATGATGCAGACGACAGCAAAAAGGTGCACTCCGGTAGATCGAGAAACTTGCACGATGAGTACAAGCTGGGCCAGCGCCTTGAATATATTGTTCAAAAATACAACGATACCTTCAAACGATGCCCATGCATCGTAAGAGGACGCTCGAACTTGGCTGCGGGGTTCTTGAAATGGAACACGTTAGCAATTATTGAAGGATTGGCCATTCACGGACTGGATGTTTACTTTATGAAGTGGGAAGGTCTATCCTTAATTGAGCTAGATATGAGATCAGACATGGCTGGGTGGAAGCATCACGTCACATTACCTTGCATTAACAACAGCTCGAAGTGAGTCGTTATGCGTGTCTTCAGTGTTGGAAGAAGTCGCTCCCTGTACAATTTCTGCATCAGCAACAGATGCATGGGACGAACTTTGAATTCACCGTTCCCATTGTAGTATTGCTGCAAATACGACGAAGAAAACCCTCACAGCAACAGCCTTGAGAATGGCGCCAGTATCTGGGGAACCTTGGATCAGACCTATTTCGATCTAAGAAATAGTTTGTAAGTTAAAGCGAATAAAACAGGGAAATGAAGAGACACTTACAGTCCGGAGCATTTGACCAGATAAGTATAATAGTAGAGCGGTTTGGACTCCAGACCACAGTTCATTGAGTATGAAGAACGTCGCGAGCGTGGGTTCGAGGGTGTATACATCAATGGCCAGACGCTTGAAGTATCCGAATGCCTCTTTCAAGTCCAAAAATTTCTTCCTGAAATTTAATGGAGTGCTTTTGAGGATTGACACCTTCCAGATGCCGAGTTGAAAGGTTTCTAGTCTTCGCCGCTCATCCGTGCCCAGTTTTTCTTTCTGGGCAGTCGGGTGGCTAAATCTTGAGGGGTAGATCATAGAGCGAGAATCTGCGGGATGGGACTGCACTGCTGGAAACGCATGACTCAGGATATTTATCAGTGACTCAGACGCCCAATCACTGCGCTAGAGCATTCAGCATCGGTGTCAGCAAGGCCCGATCGTTGTTTTCGCCGATACTAAAGGGATGTAGTCCTCCAATAATCCTCGCGAGTCACTACTATTTATAATGAAACTGCGCATTGCTGTGCATCACTGGCGCCAGCGAGGGTCCTGGATCATGAGAAAAACAAGTTTTAATCTTCTCGTCTTCTGGGCGCTCGGTGGGCAGCGGAGGTTCGGGACCGAGCTCTATATCTGTTCTGCACGTGACCGAATTCACAGCAGTGTTTTCCCGGGTACTGACGTGCAATGTCATCTTTCAACTTTGACCCTCGCCTTTTCCCTGTCCTGACATTGATATAGACATTACCCCAAAGCAAAGTCAAATGTTGCCAATACGGTCTTTATCATTGAAACACCGTAGAACGCAAATGCTTTCAAGAAATTTTGCGTGACATGAAGGCCAGTGTTCAGACTCTCGTTCATTGTCATTGTATAATAATAGAACAGGTGAAGAACCGTGATCCTTCTGAGTCCGAGGATGTTACTGTGGAACATTGTTGAAGCTGACGCTGTGCGAGCTGACACGATCTCCAGTGCCCGAGTCGTGCTGAGTAAAGGTTTAGTAAGAGAAAGAAAGTGCTAGAAGACTACGAAAGGTATTTAAGTAGCTAGTGTTCGTAGTATTCTGTATTCGTTTGCACTTCTAAGCAAACGTGATCTACTCGCTAGGCAAACGCGCCTGATCACACGGTGCGCGCATTATCCAACAGTTACTGCAAGATATTGGGACCTTATTTCACTCGATTTTATGAGGGATGTGATAGTCATAGGATAAAATGGGAAAGTTGGGTTGTGGACCTCTCCGCAATATGATATGGGAACTAAGCGCTAAGCCTTCGGCACTGGAAGAACTTTGAACTTCTGATATTGATGCGAATGTTCGGGTCTTAGGCTATCCGGCGATGTAGGCGTAGCGCTTTTATGAGCTCTTGGTACGCAAACTATCTCGTTTGTCGAGACTCCGTCCAAAATTACCTTCCGCTCGCCTCTGCGTGATTTGTTTCGATCCGAATGTGCGTACCCTAACTGGGGGCCGACTTGTCTAAGGCTACTAATTCCGTGGTTACGCGACCTCGACACGTTTACTAGTATCAGACGAGCGATAATTCGCTAACTCCATCTCCCATTATGCATATGCTGGCGGAGAATCCAACACATTTCCGTGACCTCTCTCTGCTTCCCGTTGTACTATGATCTGCTGAAGCTGGGTCCTTATCCTCACAACCTCAGCTGCCACGTCCAGGCCAGCCTCCTGTTGCGGCACGTCCTGAGCCTCGACATGCAAAGGCGTTCCGACCGTATTTCTTCTTTCTCCCTCATCTTCGGTCGGATCTCCTTCCTCGACGCTTCTGTCCTCCAAGTCTGGCGCCCCCCCACCCCTAGTGATGATTTCGCCGATCTTATTTCTAACTGGCGGAGAGTGCGAAGGTAACTCAGGCATTACCTTCAGGTTGGGTGATAGACGATGCTTCAACTTCCGGTTCTGGCGTCTCCGCGTGCGGATGAAGAGGAATGTACCGCCTCCGAGGATGATCAGGGACACCAGGGATCCTATCACCGCACCAATAATTATGGGTGTTTTATGATTTCGATGGATCGAATTTGACCTCCTACGATTATTATGAGTTCCGTTGACTGTATATATGGATGACGCACGGTGGGGAAGTCGCAGTGCTTTGAGCTGATTCCGTGGAGGATCGGTTCCTACGATAATTTTGAGATGATTCGATTACATTAATGGATGACGCACGTTGAGATGGGTGCAGTACTTGTTGCTGATTTCGTGGAGGAATGGTTCCTACGATAATTATGAGATGGTTCGAACCGCATTATTGGATGAACGCACGTTGAGACGGGTGCAGTACTTGTTGCTGATTCCGTGGAGCTGTTGAAATAGGGATGATGAGCAGTAGTCCCGAGCGCCGTGATGGGCGAATACGGACCTCGGTGGCTGTCCGGTCTCTGAGCCCGATGGATTCACAGATGCTGAGGGTACAGGCCTATCCGCACCCAAGAGAATATAAACATCTCAGTATGGTACTGCATGAATATGCTGTTACATACCACGACCCCCAACTACCTTCACTGCCACCGAATGCAGCCTCGAATGTCTGGGAGGAAGCAATGATGCTCGAGTTCGGGCCGGTTGCTTCAATAACGAATGATCTACAGTCGAAAAAGATGAGTGAGCGGTGCTTGTTGGAAGATATCTGAGACGCACCCTGGTATAGGAAATGTCACATTGAGCGTTCCGTCGGGTTGAGTAGTGTCAGTTGTTGAGATGGGGGGGCCGCCAGTAAATTGTGATGGTACTGTGGGTGTCATCGTGAAGTTTATTTGAGCCGTATCGTTCGCATCTCTATGCCACGACAGCATTATAGGTGTCCAGATAGTCACAGTTCCCGTAAAGTTGTCAAAGCGAAATCCCTGCGAAAAGGGAAAGTGAAGGAAAAATCTGCAGTCGTAAATATTTAGCGGGTCTACGTAGAAAATATAGGGAGAATTGACTGACAGCAACACGATAAGGCGCAGCATCTTTACAGTGACCACCACCTCGAGGAGATATTGTGGAGACGCAGTCTAAGAAGTTAAACGCCCGTAGCCTTGGGGAGAAGGAAGCACATTATAACCGCACCACACCTGTTTCCAGCTTACAAGTTAAGGGGAGACATCGGATTCGACATTGGTCGAGGCGATGAATGAATCGATGCACCGCCATTGAGAGAATCCCCATGCTGAGATCAAATCATGATCTGTTGTTCGGAACAAGTGAGAAAGATGCAGTTTGTTGATGGAAGGCGATCATACACTGAATGCGGAAGACTAGCCGAAAATTCATTGATCAGACTTGAAGCTTGAACTCGAGCTGAAGCTCTAGCGGTGATGTGTATATTCTTTGACAAAAACAGGGCTAGCTATGTACTGGATGCAGTATCGAACACTAGGATATCGAGCATGGAGTCCTGCGCCTGGATTCTAAGAATAAGGCACCAAATCAGCAGGCTGTAAGTGGCATCAGATAAATCATGACAGACGAACCAGGATCTTTCATCATCTGCTTCGTTTCCCCTGTGTCAATATGGTTTCATGTCTATGACTATGTCGTCTTCCCTGACTGAATTTTGATAGAAGGTCATGTCCCAAAGGCTCATACCAATTTTCATTGCACGGTCGGAGTTGAGATACTTCGCAGGTTACTTTGAAAAGATCAGTGACGTAGTTTTTGGCAGAAGTAAGTGCTGTCCTGGGAAAACGGAGAGTAATAATGAAGTCGTGTCATCACCTAATCAGGGACACGGTGAGACATAAAGAAATATATGCAACAGCCCGCACGAGTACCGAACAATAGTACGGAAACACACACGAGGACGCAATGACACAAGATGACCAGGAAACGATGTAATGGAACCAGTACAAGAATACCTTATGCTAGGAGGCGAAGGAGATTTCGAATGAGATTGTAAACCTCGCTTGTAGCACAAGGGTGGGACGATAACCTGCTTGTATATCGTCAAGAGACGTCCGTGGTAGGCAGTGAGATTCAAGCTGTTATTCATTATTTCTCTAGGCTTGATAGAGAACGGCGCAGTAAGGTGGTGATGGTAATGGTGAGTTCTTACAGCTTTTTGCATGCAGCTTGTCGGTCAGGGTCATTTTCGTGGATGATGAAAGAAGGTTCGAACTTTGTCATAAACCGGGTTTTGGAGACACGAGAGAGACTCCGAGATCTCCGAAATAGCCTATCGGCCTAAACCAGCTTCAAACGCGTCACCAAGTCCCTAAACCATGTTTCATGACGAAGTCCATCATGTCATTCTCTTCTCTGTCAAGCTTTATGCAAGCAGCAGACTGTCGACAGCGAAGGGTGCGAGGGTGTGGTGCACGCTCGCCTCGTGGGCCGCCACCGACAGTTCATTGTTTGAACGTGTTATTCTCCGAAGACTTCTCTCCCTTTACCTTCACCTGACACGTATTACCCTCTTCGATGACCGTGAACGTGTTGAATACTCGATGCCGTGAAACTTGACATGCCACAGCAGCAATTCTCGAGCGCAGTACTCAGTGTTGTAGGATAGAAACTGCATTACGGCCAGAGGTGCGTTCGCGTAGTGATTCCTCTCTTTTCGGATAGCTCACAGCCGTGCAAGTATTGGCGAAGGATGCTCGCTAACTATTCCCCGGTCGAATCGGCTTTCGGGGCCAAGAGTCCAAGGACGCTGGCCTGCTTCCATACCACCGAGACACACTGGACACCTACACCTCGCCACAATTTGGAGGGGACTTCGCTAGGCGCATACAATCAGCTCTACCATGATCAGCATATTCTCTGCTCGAATTTTGTGATACACCTCTATTGGCCACGGCTCTGACCTACATCGAAACGACACCCAGGACGAGAACCGGCGTTCAGGTCCACCACGTCCTACTGCTGTTAGTTAGCTCCCGTGGACTGACCCTTCCAGGGCCATGATGCTGCACGTCGCTGGAGGACTATTTCGAAAAGTGAGAAGAGGATCACAAGGCACGCTTTCTCCTTCGCCTGTTTCTTCCACTAATCTTGTGCGGCAGCAGTACTGGCAATTAGAACATCAGCAGTATCATCGTCATTACATGAGAGTCGGTTAATGTAGGTATCTTCCATGTTCACCTCTCGTGTGTTGATTGATTGATTCCCTTTCTTCAGGCTTGTAGCCGTTTCGTTCAAGTGTGCGCATATACACGGCGTTCAGTTTGGGCCAGATTGCCGGAACGGAGTCTCATACTTCTCTTCTCGCTGCCTTGCTTTATCACCCCTCTGTGTGGCCTACGATTCCGGTTCTACAAGTCGCATAAGACTGTTTCCGACATGCTCCGCCTGCAGAGGACCAAATACAGTCGACTCCCCCTTAACCCATAACGTTCGGTGGACCCTCGGAGCTATGGGTTATTGGAGAGTATGGGATGCAAGAGCGTCACGTGTAACATAGAACTTTTCGACCTCATTTTTTCCTTCAAATTCTTGTCACCTAGACGTATCGGACCCTTGTAAGAGGAAACCTGAGAAAACCCGCATTAATGCTTGTTTTCGGCTATATTTATGGTCCGGCAGGTGCGGCTACAGAGGACGGCAGTATCCGGCAATCTCCGGTGCTAAATTCTCCCATATTCTTTGATATATGGGGTATAGATCTCTCGGCACAGATCGTTATTGAGTTTGCCATTGTCACAGTTACTTAAAAGTGACAACCTTTAGCCAAAAATTTGCCCGGGCCGACGCAATCTATGGGTTACCGGAGCGGATTTTCTCATGAAAAGGTATGGGGTATTGGGTATGGGTGATGTATGGGTTACGGTACCCATTTACCTGCGAACGGATTTGGTGGAACCGAAAATCTATGGGGTATTGGAAGTTATGGGTTAGGAGAGCCATGGGTTAAGGGGGAGTCGACTGTAATACTTTGCGATAAGCCAAGATACATTTTAACCCTATCCACGAGCTGGTTCACTGGTAACGGTTCACCCAGAATTACCAATCGTCCCTCTGCGCCCTCGCTCATCACATTCGCCTCAAGCTTCTCGCCCAGCAACGTGCAGACCCAACCTTTGCCAAGTCCTTTTGCTAACCAGTCGTTCACACCTCCCCATACAGAACCCAAAGCCGAGTGAGGGGAGAACACAGAGATACCCTCAGCGGCACAACGGAGAAGCGGGGCTTGCAGCGGGTTGGAGAGCGTCAGAGACTGGAGAGGTTGGAATACGGGTGGGGGGGTATGAGACCATGGCAGACGCATCAAGCGAGATGCATTCTTCGAGGACAGAAGGAGTGAGACTAAGACAAGTGAGGGATTGTAATAGATATAAAGAATGGCACATACTCTATTGTCAAATTAATGCGATCATTATCCTTCAAACGGTGGGAGCAGGATTCTGGTCGCGTTATTCAGAGATATGGGACCGAATCTAACGATAGACATAGCGAGTAATAGTCGGACCCTTAACTTCATAGGCATCAAAAAATTAAGTACTAGAAAAGGCGCCTACATTGTCCCCATTTTTGTGCTAGCCGGCGATGTTCTCCATCGCCCTGCTACTGTTTTCACGAAAGGAATAGAAATGCTCGGCAAAGACGACACGAAGGTGATAATGGGGAGGATGACGTTGGAGGAAGAGACGCGTTGCTTGTTCCTATTTCGCCTTTCATACCCCACGTGGGATAGCACCGGGCTGATCTGTGCCGCTTTGATGAATGAACATTGGAAAGAATCGGAGAAGGACAAGAAAGAGGTTCACCTACTGAAATCGCATTGCTACCAACCGACTTGCGGGATACCTGAGCATAGCACCACAGGTGGGCAGCCAGAGTCCGCCGTAAGCATACTAAATCCGGCGTCTCTTTCAATAGGTTAGTCAACTGAAGGACATTTTGCCAACATTTCGCTGCCGCTAGAATCTCAAAGTCAGGATCAAGTGCTCGTCATGACGAATAAAAATGGTTACGGCAAGGCCTCAGTCTCCCTCTTCTTTGAAAGACAGCTGCAGACAGCTTGCAGCGACAGCTCTATTGACGGTAAGTAACACTTCACATATCTTTGGCGTCGAGAAGAGCAACGGACAGAGATGAAAAGAAAACTCTTGAATGTACAGCCGGGGAATGATGTCGATTGTCGAAAACGCGTAATGAAGGGCAATGTAGCTCGCGGCAGTATCTGTGCTAGTAATGGCGAGGAATGCGCGGTGGACAGCGTCGAGTCTTCGACGTAAGGGGCCGCGTGAGAAGATGACAAATGAGGTGGAGAGTTTCAAGTAGCGATACAAGTCGGCAAAGAATACCACACGTCCGTGCATTTCCAGAGTTGAACATACCATACAATGGAGTAGGACATGATCCATGATGGGGGGAGTCACAGAAGAAAGGCTTTCAATTTTCGCGCTTCTTTTCACTTTATAGCCGTATGAATGTGGTCTGTGTGCGTGATATCTGAGCCGTCATATAATGTCGTCATCATTGGCGAGAATATTTTCCCCATTGCATGTAGATCGTCGCTCTCGCCGTTCCCAGAGTCTCCAGTTTCTGTTCAATTTGTATATGATGGATCCCTTTGACGCTCGTCTGACGACGCCTAATCCAGCAGTGACCGATAGGTGTAGGATTATCGCGAAGGATAGAGGATAACGAAGGCAGTAAGATTAGTCGTATCGGTGTTGGTGTTGGTCGAAGCTGGTCGAAGCCAAGTCGAAGGTGTCAAAGAATCATCCCTCGGAGTTCGGGCCGATGTAGCTCATATCTCACGTGAACGAATTTCGAATTCCAGTTTATTTCCTGTATCCATTGTCCAACCTGCACTCAACGATTCCTTGCCAATTTCGACGGATGGATGGAGATGGACCGTTGAACATCGAACAAAGCTAAGTACTCCGAAATGACTTCAAAGTTCAAACGTTCACTTTGCCTGGCAAATTTCCCGGGCGTTGCGTGGTTGCGTTTTCTTTCCATTGACGCAATATTTCCGTGTCTCATTGTTTCGGCGACCTCTTTAAGTTTTGACTATATGTATCGCCATCCTGAGAGGGAGGAGAGCCTCTGGTTGGGATGATTCTCGCTCGGTTTTCACTCATTCTCTTCTTCAGAACACTTGATATTCAATTCGAAAGTCGAACGTTCCGGGGCCAATCTCATACTCGGTTGGTGTTCTTTACATCATTGCCTCCCGCTCATCGTTGCAACTGAGATCCAAAGTCGTCATAGTTATCACGTCGAGCTCGAAATCGTGAAAGGGTCATGCTCATCGTTTGCCCCCAAGCGATATACTGCTGATCCGGGCGACGCTCTACCAAAACCAGGTACGTTTCCTTCATTCGTTCTCTTTTGCCATACCGGGACTTACGTGATCATACAGTAGCCAAAAAACAGCCTTCACTCAACCATAAAACCAATCCCGACACCCAATCTGCGCACACGAAACGTCGAGGTCCATCATCTGGCGCCCAGGAAACCTGCAGGAAATGATAATACCCACATCTACCCTCCTTTCCCTATGACTGACCGGGACGGTAATGCTCCCAACATTTTGCGCATTTCATCGTTTGCTTCATAATCAACTCCTTCTCATATTCCTCAACCTGCAAAGGCTTTCTTGACGTACCATACTCTAGTATATTTGCTGTCCAGGCTTTTTGCCCTCTATGCAATATGATATGCCAGCTAAACCTTCTGCGCTGGAAGAACTTTGAACTTTCGATATTGGCGCGAGCCCTGGGAATCTGTGCTATTCGGCGAACGTAGGGGTATCTCTCGTATTAACTTTTGGTATGCAAACTATCTCATCTGTCCAGGGTCTGTCCACAATGACCTGCCGCTTGCCTCTGCCAGATTCGTTTCAATCCGAGTCTGCGTGTCCCCAATAGGTGCTGTTTACTAGTTCTCTTGTTACATGACCTCAACATGTTTACTGATATCAGCCGAGCGATGATTCGCTAATTCTATCTCCCCGTATTTTCTTCATGAATATGCTGGCGGCGGATCCAACGCATTTCCGTGAACACTCTCTGCTTCCCGTTCTATGATGATCTGCTGAACCTGGGTCCTCAACCTCACAACCTCAGCCACTACATCCCCCAAGGCGGCCTGCGGATCATCCTGTTGCGCTGCGATCTGTGGCACAGAGGTATCGACATGGACAGGAGAGCTAATGCTATTTCTCCTTTCTTCCTCATCTTCAGTCGGATTTACTTCTGGATTCTGTTCGACTATCTCCTGGCTTCCAATGCCCGTGTCTGGCGCCACCCGATCCACCAGCATGGGAGTGATGGTTTCGCCGTTCTTATTTCTAACTGGCGGGGGATGCGAATTGATCTCAGGTATTATTTTAAAGTTGGGTGATAGACGATGCTTCAACTTCCAGTTTCGGTGTCTCCCTTTGCGGATGAAGAGGAATGTACTGCCTCCGAAGATGAGCAGCAGGAACACCAGGGATCCTGTTACTGCACCAATTATGATGGGTGTTTTATGATTTCGATGGATTAAATTTGAACTCCTGCGATAATAATCAGACTCGAGGGACTGCATTAAGTAACGGATGGCGCACGGTGAGGTTGGTGCAGTGCTTTGTGCTGATTCCGTGGAGGAGCTGTCCACACCAAGAGAGTATAAGCATACTGGTATGACACTGCTTAAATATGCTGTTACATACAGTGATGACGATGGCACCGTATCACTTGTGCTGCCATCGGATACGACATCGAATTTCTGGGAGGAATCAATGATGAAGGAGTTCGTGTCGATTGCTGCAATAAAAAATGATCTACGGTTGAAAAAGATGAGTGAGTGGTGCCTGTTGAAAGATATTAGAGACGCACCCCGGTCTAGGAAAAGTGACATTGAGCGTTCCGTCGAGTTGAGTGATGTCACTTATTGAGAGAGGGGAGCGGACAGTCAAGCCACGATGTTGTGATAGTACTGTGGATGTTATCGTGAAGCTTATTTGAGTCGTATCGTTCGCATCTCTATGCCACGATAACATTATAGGTATCCCGACAGTCACAGTTCCTGTAAAGTTGTCAAAACGAAATCCGTGCGAAATGGGAAATAGAAGGCAAGATCTGCAGTCCTAAATCTTTAGCGTCTACTACATATCAACATAGGAAGAATTGACTCGCAGAACAATAAGGCGCAGCATCTTTAGAGTGACCCCAGCCTGAGGAGATATCGTGGAACAGCAGTCTAGGAAGTGAAAGGGAGAAGGAAGGATATTATAAGCGCGCGATAGTATCCGTGTCCAGCTTAAGGGGAAACATCGGATCCCTCAGTGGTCAAGGAGATGAATGAATTGATACACCGCCATTCAGAAATAACCTCGTGATGATAAAGTCCAGCATTCAATAATCAGGATTCAGAACAGGCAACAAGATGCCCTTCGTTGTTAGGATACAATCATACAGGGCATGCGGAAGACTAGCCGCAGATTTATTGATCAGACTTGAAGTTTGTACTCGAGCTAAGGGTGATGCGTATGTTTATTTGGTCAAAGTATCGACTAGACATGTACTGGAGACAGTCTTGAATAATAGGATATCGATCATGCAGTCTCCCGGGCCTGCACTTGAATTCTATTTGAATAGGGCATCAGGTCAGCACAAGGTCAGCACTGAGCATACATACAGCATCAAATAAATCATAACAGACGGACAAGCATCTTTCGTGAACTACTTCGTTTCCCTTGGGCCGATGAGTATCATGTCTATTACTACAGCTTCTCCGAATTTTGATGGTGACTTTGGTGAGAGCGCGCTCCCCCCCTAACGGGCCACAACCCATGGGCCATTGTTTGAACGTGTTATTCACCGAAGACTTCTCTTTTCATCTCTCCCATCCCCGACACACATGGCCCTATTCGATGACCGCAAACACGTAGGAAGCTAAATGCCCCGAAATGCGATGCGCCACGGTAGCTTTATAAGGCCCAGTGGTGTTGGAGGAAGGAGAAACTGCCTATCACACTTAAGAGGTCCGTTCAACTAGCGATTCCGCTCTTGTCGGATAGCTCACAGCCATGCAGGTATTGGCAAAGGATGTTTCACCGGCTATCTCGCCAGTTGAGCCATAAATGTAAGGAAGCTTCCCGCTACCCTACCGCCAAGATAGAACAACTTCTACGTCTAGTAACAAAACCTTTTAAATCTGGACATGTACGCCTCGACATGATTCAGAGGGGGTATCGCCATGCGCATCAAGTCAGCTCTACTACTGGAATCCCTTTGCTCTGCTCGAAGCCCCTGATGTGGCTCTATCAGTGGCGAATCTGACCTACATCAAAACGATACGGCATTCAGGTTCACGTTGCCCTACTGCTGACGGCTCCTGTGAACTGACCGGACGATCCCTTTCCATTCCAGGACCATGATGCTGCGCGCCGCTAGTGGACTATTTCGAGAAGGTGAGAGCAGGATCATAAGGTGCGTATTCTCCTTCTTGGCCTGCTTCTTTTCCTAACCTGGCGCACTACTAGCAGAAATTGTGATTACAACATCGGCGCCATTGTCGTCGTTACGTGAGAGTGGGAGGATGCAGGTCTGTCGCATTCACCTCTCGTGCGTTGATCGATTTATTTCCTTTCTTCAGGCCTGTAGCTTTTTGTTTCCAGTGTGCGCGTATATCTGGTGTTTGTTTAGGGACAGATTGCTGGAATGCTGTCTCACACAGCTACGTCATCAAAGGGCACCATCATCTTGCCATATGACCCAGGTAACCCTACAACTCTGCTTCCCCAAGTTGCGTCGAGATCTTTTTGTCATGCTCCAGAGACCGGATGCATCTTTCAAGGCATGATTGGTTGACGCCGCAACTGTGGCTGGGATATGTGAACGTCTGTGTATGTAATTACACTGAATACGATACATACCTCCTTCTATTGCCGCTACTTGGAGCTGTGATTGTGCTTATGGACGTTGTGAAGGGGGGTGACAAGAGCATGCTAGCCTCTCCATATTTTCGCCTTGTAAGTAGCATCCAAAATTCAAGCGATAATAATGATAAATACAGGTACGAGGGATCGAACCTCCAGATGCCCTGTTACCATTGTTCTGCTGAGAGGAGTGGATTACGAGGTCTAGGCCTGTTGAATGTGGATTATACAGTTACCTTGAATGTCGGCGCCCTAGCTCAGTGGGTTAAGGCCTATACGCAGGTCTTGGCTGGTTCGATCTCCACGTTGGCCTTTGAATGTGGCTCCTACACTGTTTTTGCGAAGGCCAAGACACACCATGAACGTTGTACCAAGTACCGTCTTTAATAGTATTGGTTTTTCTCCTGGACGGCATCCTTTTGTTCCAGGAGTTGTGTCATGTCTGGCGTCCAAACGCACAACTCCTTGGGAAAAGGCTTGTTCTCAAAGACTGCTGTATCTCAAACTGGGTGTGCTGGACAGACTAGTCCGTTAGCTAGAGGGGCCGTGCTAATAGAACCGGTCCATGTAATTGATATTGTCGAAGATCCTTGTATCCAAAGCTTTACATTGATCGAAGAAACAGACTTTAATCCCTTTATACTGCGTTATCCATAGACTGTCGGCGCCTAGGCTTAGGCCTGTGGGGTCAGTAGCCAAACGACTAATGCGTCCCAGGGTACTCAACCATCTCTCCTATGTGCATACTGAAAAGAACATCACGTACAAGCAGCTACAGCGTTGGATATCTTGATAGTCTTCCACCGAAATAGTTTCCTTGCCAGGAACGGTGGACCAGTCATCCGAGAGGCACTTGTATCATTCGAGCACGAACGATGACCGCCCCCCACTCCTTCTCATCCTTGACTATTAGCCGGACACCTTTTTAAATTTTGGTTGCTAATATCTTGACCCGTCTTTGCAACAGCCGTCGGAGATTCTGAGGTCACCGCCTTTTATTCGAAGTAAGGACAAGTGATAGCGTAGTAGAACGAACCAAGCTTGGGTATATGCGTAAAGTCGTTGAGGGAAGAAAAGTCTATTACACGTCCTTCTGTGGTACGAGAGTCCTTGAAACGAACGGGCAAGCATACAATCATCCAGGGCAAAATGCGAGCCGGTCTGAGATCGTACTGAAGGAGATCATATTCCCATCGTCTTGTGGAGACGGCCGACGTGATTGCAATCCAATCAGACAAAAAAGTTCATATGCTACGTACTGCATGATGAGATGCTGTCAATTCCGCATGTATTCCAACCACTGCACCTCGTTGGTTATCCATGCTGTGCAATTGCAACGATCATAGTCAGAATGCTGAGATGGGTAGGTACGAGACAATCTTCGGGAGATAGCCATAATGGCACTGTTCTCCATGAATCATGAACTTGTCGAAGAATGCGAATTCAATGGAACGTACCTTTGGTGACTGCGCTTAAGTGGTACTCGGTCATGGAGGCCGAACGACTTACGCTAGTCATGGCAGCACGAACTATCTGGATCTTGCCGAGTAAAGAAGAAAAGCGAGGAAGACTATGGACGTAGGAATATGGCCGGCTATTCCAATGGGACAGGACAACAGCAAACTGCAGGTGATATATGGAAGAAACGAGGTCGCGGTACAGGAAAAGCCGCGTCGTGACAATATTTGATTGTAAGAACCATGTGGACAATGCTCATTTGACACTCGTTTGCCTGCTACAGGCTCCGAATAGAAGATCTTTCAACCAGAGAGGTGAAAGCGAAGCGGGAGTACTATGAATCAAATTCAGAAGAGCAACGAAGAATAGCGGGAAGAATGGTGTACCTCAGCAGTGTTGGGGTGCAGACGCTATGAAGGGTCGTTATGCACAGACTGTCCGTTGTTCCGGCTTCAGCTGTGCATATACCGAGAAGCGATGTAATCATGACGCTGATTATTCCCAGCGGTGTACATCTGATCTCGTCCTATCTGCACGACTGGACAACATTCGAACATCAAGAAACGTCTCGTCATGTTTGTGGGCCCTTGAAGTCACGTTGCTCCCGAGGTATTATGGCGGAATCATAGATGGCAGTGGGAACAAGAGGTATGCACTGGAAATTATTGGTAATGGTGGTAAAGTCCATGAATCTGGTGTAACAGCTGTAGGCGTCTCCAGATTTCAGTGAACGTATGATCTGGTAACTTGAGATTGGGATGGAGGTCGAAAGAAAGGGAACGTGTATATTGTTGTATCAAATCCTCGGTTCAGGCTCTCCTGGAATATCTGAATGAGGGGATAAGAACAGAATTCAAGTCAAACGAAACGAAAGAGACGCACCCGCACGCCGCCCAATCGACGCTCATACGCTTGTAGGAGTTCTCGTGTGTTCCTCAAGATTCGCTTGTGACGCATATCCTCCAATCTCATGGTCACTAGAACAAATCTCAGAAGGGCAAAGGAGCAGACGTCTCCCTCCACCGATTCCCGCTTGACTAGGATGTTTAGACCCTCACTTGCACCTATAGCTAGCAAGGATTTATAGAGTCAGCGCTAGGCGCACGCGATCATTAATGAAATTTCTTACGGCAAGGCTGTATGTTGATGATCGATATGAGTCTCCCTTCTCAGTGAAAGATAGTTAAGGATGCTGCTCAGCACGCAGTGACAACCGTATCGACGATGGTATGACAAAGCACGTATCGCCTTGGCACCGAGGAGGGAGATGGACGGAGCTGAAAATGCGGGTTTTTGCGTTACAGGCAGGGAAGGATGGCGTCATGGAGAATGGTAAAGCCCAGCGCTGGTTTATGGCGAGGAGTACTGGTAATGCGTAGTCGACATCTCGATGGCCAAGGGGTACTGACGCGTATGCGGTCAATGGAAGAGGGAATAAGCGAGTTCGATCAGGGCTAGCGCTCAGCAATGACTTCCACGACACGACATCATATTTCCGGCAGAATTTTAACATGGGCATGATGGCACCAGGTCAGACTCGAGTCGAATATACGACGTGAGCGGCTGTATGTTGGGTTCATGACTTTGGGGCGGACAGGCGCAGGGTGATACGTGTTAAAAGGGCTTTGAGGTGGTCACGCATCTCCTAGATCCGTTGGGAGGTGGTCTGTACGCATTAGATCAGCGCCGTCGTAGTGTCGTCAATGGCTGCGAGAGCATCCTCCTCTTTGTACGTAGGCCTTTCGCCTTCCCCAGAGTCATCAGCTTCTGTTCATTTAGTATATAGAGCCTTGGACATTCGTCGGACGTATAATCGCATATGTTTATCCATAACTCAGACTGTAGGGCTATCGAAAAGGGGCGGGGGAGAGGGAAGACAGGAAGATTGGACGTGGTTGTGTTCGGCGTCAAAGCATCACCGCGGGGCTCGGGCCGATTTCGCTGATCTATCATGTGACTAATTCTCGACCAATTTCGAATTCTCTTCGGAAGTTCCCGCCTGGTTCGCGACTTCTCAACGATTTCTTGCAGATTTGCTCGACCTTTTCGTTTAGAGAATAGAGAAAGCATGGAGGCTATAAGCTTCAATGTCGAACAAAAGGTCCGCCTGAGTCCTCATTTTTTACCCTTTTACTTGAGGCCCTTTTATAATTTTAAATATAAAAAACTTATAATTTTCAGACCGGCGGTTTGTCTTGATATTGGCGTGTCTCGCAGCTTCGTTCTGTTCAGAATATAGTCTGCATGTAACGCCGAATCGGTCATCCTCCGGACGAGGTGAGCCACTTGCTGTGACTACTCTGGTTCAATTTTTAGTATTTACTCATTTCTGAGTCAGTGCGAACGATGATTCGCTACCCCAATCCCCCCATAAATGTGGTACGGTCTGAAGTGATATCATTATAACTGGTACGGAGGTTCATTTGAGATAGACATTGTACGTCCCTGAATTTCGACAGTTCCATCGGCAAAACAACTTGATTTGTAGAGTCCCCATTTCCCGGAATTTCAAGCGAACTGAGTCCTCGGATTTAATAGAGTATCAAACTGATACTACGCAGTTAAAACTTCCCAAGCCCTTTACATATATGCTGGCGGCGGATCCAATGAATTTCCCTGAACCCTCTCTGCTTCTCGTTCCACAATAAACTGCTGAAACTGTGTCCTCAACCTCAAAACTTCAGCCACGACGTCCAAAGCATCCTGCTGCAGCAGCTCAGAGTTGCCAGGAGTGTCACTGCTATTTCTTCTTCCTCCCTCATTTTCAGTCAGATTTCTCTCTGGACTTTGCTCAACTATCTCCTGGCGTCGGTCCCCAACGTCTGGCCCAACCCTACCAGACAGCATAGGAGTGATAGTTTCGCCGTTCTTATTTCTGACTGGCGGAGAATGCGAAGGTAGCTCAGGTGTTATCTTTATGTTGAGCGATGGACGGTACTTCATTCGCTTTCTCCGCTTGCGTATGAAGAGTAATGTGACACCTCCAAAGATGAGCAGCAGCGATACCAGAGATCCTATTACTGCACCAATGATGATGGGTGTTTTTTGATTTTGATGCGTCGAACTTGACTTCCTATGATAATCCTAAGATTTATTGACTACATTGATGGATGACGCACGGTGGGGCCGTTGGAGGGCTTTGTACTGATTCCGTGGAAGAATGGTTCCTACAATAACAATAAGATCAGTCCACTACGCGCATGATTGACGCACGATAGGAAAGTTGTAGTGCCTTGTGTTGGTTCTGGAAAATCGCCCCTACAATAATAATAAGATCAGTTCACTACGCGCATGATTGACGCACGATAGGAAAGTTGTAGTGCCTTGTGCTGGTCCTGGAAAATGGACCCTACAATAATAATCAGATCAGTTCGCGACGTCCATGCTTGACGCACTTGTCGGCACCTCCGTCAGAAATATGCACATCTAGCCGATGAGAAACTGCTGCGACGACGCCAGTTTGATTGGAGGTTGCTTCCACGATGTATTCCCTATGGTTCGAAGTCGATGAGTGAGGCCTTTTTAGGCAGATACTCAGGACGCACCTGACAGTCACAGTCCCTGAAAAGTTGTCGAAACGAAAGCCGCGCGAAATGGAAACCTGGAGGCAAGATCTACAGGCTTAAACCTTCAGTGTCTACATCGTAAGATGGAGATGATTGACTGACAAAACAATAAGGAGTAGTATCATTGTCGACAATCGCCTCGCCTGGAGGCCACTATCGAGGAGCAGTAATCCAACAAGTGCAAGACTCGTAGTCGTGGAGAGAAGGACGGATATCATAACTGCAGTGTCCAGCTTGAAGGGAAACTTGCGATCCGTCAGTAGTCTGGGAGATGGGTCACGGTGAATCAATACACCGCCATTGAGAAACCCCCGTGATGAGATGAAGCGGAGTATCTAAATATCAGGATTCAGATGAGGTCGAAAAGAAGTCGATCGTTGGGATACAGCGAATGCAGAAACGTTATGGGTGGATTAGACTTGGAATTGAGCGTTGTGGGCTGTTTCTTTGGTCAAAGTATGACTAGAACCGTAAAGCTGTAGTACATAAACAAAACTAGAGGAAGATGATATCGAGAATCGACTCTCATACTGGATTCTAAGAATAGGCTGCCAAGCCAACGGGCTGCTTCGCACAGTACATCAGATAACAGACGGACCAGAACCATTCGCCGTCATCCTCGTTTCTCTTGCGTGAAGTTGTTATGATATCTGCTGCGACAGATTCTCGACTGAATTCAGATTTAGAACAAGTGGCAGTGTTCTAGCCGGTCACCCTCGAAAACAGGTGAATGTCTTCGTCGTTCGTACACGTATTTATCTTCACGGTGCTGTGAGCATGAATAGACGCGCTATTTATAGCAGCAGACTACTGATCGTAAGCTTGTGACGTCGATCGTACTAGTAGTAGTAGTAGTAGTAGTCGTCGCACTAGTATGATGGCTTTGCTTTCAGTACATGGATGTCATGAAGGACGAAATTTGATATCAAAGTCACGAACTCTCATTATCTATAAATGTTCTCACTTCGGTGTTGTACAGTTTGCGTATTCTTCCTCCCTTGCCATAAGATCTTCGCGAGTACCTGCTTCAGTTATTTTTCCATCTTCATACAGCTTCATCGGCCGGAATCAGTGACCTGCGGAACAGGTAGTGGAAGGAAGAGCTTACAGAACGAGATCCGCACGCTTCGTCGAATGTCCGAACCGACGCGTCATAAATATCATAGTATTTCCTTCTCGTGCTCGAAAAATATTGTCGAACAACTCAAATTACCCTTCTGAGTCTAATACCGAGCTTAGCTTTTCGACCGTCGCAGACCTGACGTATCTAGTCTCGAAAAGCATGAACGTCATAGACTCGGTATTACTGGACTTGAATCTGCGATAGATATATATCCAAACGAGGTTAGATCCGACAGGAAAGGACACTCATGCAACAATCCACTCCGTCTCTCCACCCGGGAGCTCGATTTTCTTCTGCGACTACCTCCCACGAAACAACCGGACCGAGACATCACATCACGGTTGTCGTCTGTAAGGAACCATCCCTGTATGGCTTGTTTCGGCGATAGATACTGTTCATCTTTGCCCACATTCTCCTGCAAGACATGAAATCCCGTAATACATCTCTGCCATGGATTTGATAATGGCGTAGTGTTGTTCGGGAATGTGTAAGATTGCGTTTAGAAAGGGACCCCTGGTATGGAATGATTTCAGAAGCAGATGGATGTACGACGCTAACTGTACACACCTACGAATGTAGTCGCTATCCGTGTATCATCAGCTAAAGTATCCTTATCCGCATTGATACAGATCGTCATCTGAACAGGGGCTGACTTGGCTACTTGTGATCACAAGAACCAAAGATTTGGATACTGTTGGAGGACTCGGGAATTTGGAGAGAGACTAATGGAAAATACGGACCCTCTGATGGAATAACTTGAGAAGGCGTGACAGAGCCGCCATCACGAGCCGGGGATATCCTCACGCGAACCCTGATCTTGCAAAACTTACCAAGGACTCAATGATACTCCTGAGAGGTAAGATGGGAGAATAGTCTTGGTTCAGTCGAAGTCACGAGCTACGCATCGTGTTCCTGTATAGAGCTTCGGGAAGAAGAGTGAATAGGCGAAGTCACATTTGAAGCGAGATTCCGCTTGCTTCAATGCGAGCCTCATCATCATTCAAAGACGAACGGACTCGTTTCGTTCTGACTCACGACGACTTCAAGCTCGTCAACCCGAATCTCCTTCTGGAGATAGCACAGGAAGGAAACCGCATTCCGTGTGGTCGCCTAGAAGAAATTAATAGATGTGACTTTCATTAGCACCGACACTTGCATAGAATAACTGTTTTTCCAGCGGCAATTGAAGCAAGTACCGACGCTATCAACAAGGTATCAATACAGAGTGGGCACATACGGGAGAAAGACGAACATGGGACATCTCTCCGGTCAGATACACATCAGCGTTGCATCCAACGAGCATCGATCCGCCCTGATCCCGCACGTATGGCTACTGTTCGAGATGGAGGGATACGCAGCATGCTGCTTGAAATGCGCCCATAAACCAGTCCACGACAACAGTGAGCATGGAACAGAGACCTTACACTTGTGACAAGCGAAGATACCCTGTCAACGCGCTGGTTCACGGCAGCGGTTCGCTTCTCTCCTTCATGTTATGCTTGGGTGTCCTCATTCCTCGAATATCTCCACCCAAATGCGAGCCTGAAATATGGAGTCACATCAGCTGGATGAGAACGGTCTCAGAGTTACCGGTGGCTGTAGTATGTATGAGCCAACGGAATTATCAGCTTCGAACACGTTACTTACCGTACCAGTTCTGTATCATATCGTTTATCGCCATGTCTTGAACATAAGTACCAGGTACAAACGGGTTGTTTTTCCCATCTCTGTTATATAATATCCTCGAAGACCCAGGTCGGTTCAACACACCGTTTGGGTTGATGGAAGTCACAAGTGTTACTCACGCACACATTTGTTTGCCTCCCACCTTGCCAGCATTATAAAAAATTGGCGGAACGGAATCCCGGATACGAGGAATCAAACCTCGAAGGCTCAAACAGACCGTTCGACGTTAGCCGGTAAGCCACTTTTCCGGATGCACGGAGCTCGTGGACGGGACTATGATCAATGGCGTCTCAGAGAAGAGTACCTAAAATACCGAGAAAATCAAGGGCCATAGAATTCTTGAAGAAACCTCCATGGGATTGAAGTGCATGCTGCGGTTCAGCGGGCCGCCTCGCGGTCTTCATTGTTTGAATGTGTTATTCTCCGAAGGCTTCTCTCCCCTTTTACCACCATCACCTTCATCAACGACGCGTCTGCCTGGAATCGATACTCGTGAACCAGCACCTTGTAACTTCACGCATGACACAACCTTCGGTCCCCGAGAAAAATGGGTTACAGATTCCCATACTCTTGTAGGAATGGTCATAGCGGTGCGAACGGTCGATTTGCGTCGTAGAATGGGTGGCGGACCATGATAGGACCGAACGATGCACCGTGGATGAGGAATGTGCGCTCTTCCTCTGTTCAATACGACATTCGCGTTGAGACGGCGACTCCAACAGACACCATCATCATCACGGTCTATTCCAATGACTGCGCTGTTCGTCGGAACATAGCCTATAGCTAGTGAGCTCTCTATCTTGTGCGTCTTACCCTACGTTGACCAGCTTCTGTGGATTGACCGTATTATCAGCAGTCTTCCTTCCCCTGCCAGCATAAGATCCAACCCCTTCAACGATTGTTCTTCTACGAGCAGCCGACTTTGGCCCGTATTACCGAATACCCTCATTGGACCGCTTCCGGGGAATGCCCCTCCCCTCAATACCACACCTTCCATCTCTACCAGGCCAAGGAAGATCAAGATGCAAGAGGAATGATCCGGGTGACGACGGAGGACCTGGAAAGAGGTGCATCAGGCGCGAGGGATTCTTCTTGAGAATGGTAGCAGCTAGGACTGTCGATGCGTCAGCTGGATGCGCAGCCGTCGAAAACGCACCAGGTGCGGTATCTGAAGCTCTGAATCGTTATCGTACGTTCTCTAGTCTCATCTGTTTTTGTTGATGCTTACGCGAAGCTGAAGGTTATCTGATCCCAGCCGGAGTACCGTGGGAAGTTTAAAGGGTCGAGCATTCAAATATTCACTTTCTGTAGCGGGTCGTTCAATATACCGTGCGTTGATGCCGATCCCGAATACCAGTCCAGTGATCCCACCAAGTCAACTACCCTCAGATCAGTACTCTTGTTATCGCAAAGGAGGCTGTTGAATTCGCGTTTCGAGAACACGAGGCTCTCTTCCACCTGGTTAACTCTTTTCTGCAGCATGGTACAAATAGGTTACTCCGTAAAAACCTCGCGGGCGGTTCGAATGAAGTTGTAGTGAGAGCTGTCGTCTTCATAGTCGCCCAGATCATCGCCATACTTGTCCTGGCGGTCCCTAATCTCCCGCTGTAGCACTACGACGCACCACGTCGGAGTTGAGCCTGTGCTCAATGGCCGCAGTATTGGCGGAATGGGTTACTGCAGAAGAGGCTGGTGCTTCTGAGGCGGACTATCAGTCGAATTTGTGCGCGCCTTGTTACATTACCGCTGTGCTTGGTCGATATTGAAGCATGGTTCCCCCGTTTTCTCTGTGCAAAATGAAGCACAGAGCCAACAGCCATATCAGATACGAAGAATCGAACATCGAGCTGACTTACACTGCGACGCCAGCCCCTACACCATATCCAAATTTGGATGAGCAACCGTCTTTGGCCCCAATTGGCGAGGGTCTTCTGTGTACGGAACTGCCCTCCTGCCGCTGACTCGACAATGTTTAGGCGTCGCTGCGCACACAGTCACCTCTCTTCTCGCGAGCCTAGATTTCTCGGCCCTCCCACTCCCATCAGAGCATTACCAGGTCAAGAAATGGATTTCTTGTTTTACCTTGGTCGAATACGAAACCCACCGTTAGAGGAAAGCGAGATGAACCTTGTTTCCACGAGTGGCGGGCTTGAATGTGAGGGTATGAGATCTCAGATCCGTCCATGCGCCCTATTTATGCGTACCTTCACACAACTGGCTTGTCTGATTTTCGTAGCGTCTCGTCCGCCATTTTTCCATGGGACTGACTGAGAGGACTCCCCTCTTCCTCCAGTCGCTCTTCCATTCTGCCGTGCGAGCAGGAATGAGCCTCTTCTACAATCCATCTTTTTAAGTGAATCTTCCACGCCAGTACACGGACAATGGTTGTAGATGGAGATTTGCATCTGACCTTGGCGGGTGGGATGCCTTCGCAGTGTTTTGCCACTCCTATCGTCATCTACACTCCCTCCCTAATTTGCGGCCAGCAGCGCAGTTTGTGGATGGTGTAGAGGAACGGGTAATATGCGCGTGCTCGTTCATGTATATGCTACATCATCCGTTGCCACTCTGTACTCGTTCCATGAGGATCCAAACTGCATCGTTTTTGACCTCGTAAGCAGCATACAAAATGATAGAAAAGCAAGCTTTAGTAATCCAGATACAAGGGATCGAACCTCGAGCTGGGATGATAGCCTGTATGCCATCTCCAATGACGAATAGGCATCTATATCTCTCTAGGTGATCTTGATACGCGACGATGTCGAACCATGTTTCGGTAGATTGGCTCCTCCCTTACCTTTAGCCTGAAATGATTGGCTTGTACCACAAACTCTCTGTATCAGGATTCACGTGTTTTTCTAGCTTTCATCCGAGACCTTCTCGCACCCGCTTCCTTAGTCCTATTAGTATGCCATATCTACAAATTACGACACGGCGCCTGGTCTCAGGACCGCGAGGAACCTTCATCTCATTTCCATTTCCTCTCAGATTCCTTCTGCAAGGGGCGCCCTAGACTTGCCCTTGACCATTTTCAGGTTCTTAGGGATGCTTTCTGCGTTTAACAGGCCAATACCTCTGTACCGACACAATCTGATTACTGAAGACATCTTCCATTCATCGTCATCTCTACCAACAAAGTTAAACCTTGCTGCTCCTCATTCTTTCAGAGCTTTCGCCAGACTTTAGGACCACTCAGACTGACTTCTGACCTGCAACTTACATCGTTGCCAGTGGCAAAAGATGACGAAGCACAGCCTCTACAGCTACCGATGGTGTCTGCATTGCTGGACGCTCGACGACACTGGAATCCGTGCTCTCCTTGTGCTCTACAACCCAAGAATACTTTACCATGGTGGATGCCATTTACCGTTCATATGTCACGTTTACGTTCTCTACGCATGGTCTCCGTGATTTCCTCCCCCCCAAATGGTGCCTTGATTTGCAAAATGTTCAAATGTTCCCGGGCAGTCGAAGAAGTTATCGCCGCAGTAGGCCGATTCGACCCTGAACCACACGCGATGACTCACTCCTCAATTGAGGGAGACGGAGGACCCGTCAAAGACGTGTATATAGGCCTAAAACTTCGATTGAATGTCAAAGTCAGGATGATATTACGTATGTGTTATCATAAAAGTGTGAATTACGACTATTCCGATGGTGGCTCTCTTGTGCGTCGCGGAGGCTTGCTTAAGCCAGAGCTATCGATCGGACGGTTCTTATTTACCAAAGGATGGTCTCAGCGCTTACAAACGACCGTTTTCCAAAAACTTTAACCTTGACGATATCTTTAGACTTTCAGTATCTTGATGAATTATGACTGAAAGGGGAGCAAACAGAGATGGAATGATGAATAGGAGTCGCGCCTCCAAGCAAGGAGGGATAAGTCACCTTTACTACTACTGACGGGCTTTACCCAGATTCTTAGTCGTTGCTGTAGAAGCAAAATCAGTACTGTAAATACTCAGGCTCTGAAAGATTCCCTATATCACAGACAAACGTTCAGGTAATTGTCGCTGAGTGTCGGGGCAACAGTTACAACTACGAGTGCCCCCTATGAATGTACTCCACTTCGTAGCGTACCAAAATCTTGCTAGTATCGCGACGCGCTTTCTCTTCTGACTAAATTCCGGACTGGCTGACGCTCGTATGCAACCGCACAAAGACCAAACCGGATTACATCTCTTTCCTTTGTAGCTCTTCCCTTTCACTTCGCAGATTAATTTTGATACACACACATGTGGACACTTCGGATTCCGTGCCTCTGCATAGAGGCGCTCAATTTGCGTCCCTTCAGCACCGAAATCAGCCAAGCGCGTCACTGAGCAAGGTAGAGCGAGGGACATGAAGAGAACTCACTTGTCAACTCTATTCAAAAGTAGGGTGATGTACGGAGAGCCATCTGAACGTGTTCTTCGTAGGAAGAAACTGACAGTGGCCTGTATATCCTTGCCAGCTTTCTTACTAACAGGCTATACCAGTGATTCCGAACGGAGTGATGATGATTTTTTTTACAATGCAGTTACAAAGCGACGGAGACAGGCAGGCATCAAAAAGCTCGAGGGATGAAGAGAACAAATATATGATAGAGCGACATATATATCCCGATAGATCATATAGTAAGTACAACAAAGAAGAGGAGAAAACGAAACGCAACGCGAATGAAAGCAGCAATCAAAACTGAGATCCGTAAAGGTTAGATAGGGGAAATCGAAAAGCTTAAATAGAACGAGGAATACGTAGTGGATATAATCAATCATTAGATCTAAACTTACTGTTATCAAAGATAACAAGGATGATAGAAATAGATAAGTGATCATACTGAAGACATGGAGGAGGGTTGAGGCAAGACGACATGAATTAGGATGCCTCTCGCATGGATCCAGGCCCGTATGGGTCGGACCAGCCTTCAGGGTACCCATGATACATTGAATTCCCGTAATACTGGTATTGGAAGTTGCCATTGGCTGCGAGACCATCTTGCGGATCAGCCTCAGGCGAGCGAACAAAACTGTTTAAATATTGAGGCAAGTAACCACGTGAGCTGTAGACTTGGGTCTGGACGGTGTCGTGTTGGATAGCGGATGAGGTACTGCCGGGACTCGGAGAAGGAGAAGAAATGGGTGCGGGGGTCAGAGATATGTTCCTCCCGTCGTGGGACAACATGTCGGTGTTGTAATAGGAGGACGTGGTTCTCGGTGAGGATGAAATATTGGCGTCATTGGGATAGCTGCTGTTGGCGGCACGGGGAGCGGGTGAGTTACTGTCTGGATTGAAACGATCGACAACAGTCCACGGTTCTGGAAGTCGATACGAGTTGTCGGCAGGAATGTGCTCGAAAAGTTGAGCTTCACAAGTGCATTGTTGCGTCAGAGGTGTCTGCAGTGAACGTAGCTGTGACTTCGAGACACGGCGCTTAGTGGAGGGTAGCATACCTTCTGGACATATGCAGCACATTGATTCGCAGGATAATGATTGACGACTATCGAACATAGTCGACATGCACGTGAATACCGTGTCCACACAGACCACAGATGTTCTGGGGGAACATGAGAACAGGAATACAGTGGAGAGAGCGGATGAAAGCCTACCTGGTCCAACAGGGGTGATACGCCTGCTGGGCGTACACCCTTAAAAACGCACGTAAGTTAACTTTTTCGGGCAATATAATCAGAATACATTATACCAATAAGTAAGACACAGGAAGAAAGTAACTCATTGTAAGGTAAAAAGGTTCACCTGGTAACTTCGAAACGAGCTGTTCTAACACTCGGATAGAAGATCGGGTATTCTACCCGGCAGACCGAGAGTCCAGGCTGTGCCTCGCATGGTGTAATCACCTGGCATCCCGGCGGAAGTTATCCGATCACCTGGTGTTGATCTAGTACGATCGATCGACCTGGTAGCCGCGGATGAGATAATATCTGCCAGGCAGAGTGTTTATCCTCACCAGGCTGGGTCAGCAAGTATATTAGTCAGTAATAAAACAATTGGCAATAGTGTACCAGTAGGACAGTATAAATACAGGCCATGTATCTAGTGGGGAATCAGGTTTCTGACCCCCGGAACACCACCAGGTTAATAGTATGGGTTTTATTGGTTAAGAGCTTCAAGTCGTAGACTCACCTGGAATAGAAGTATTGTGACCTGGTCACTTCGTGTGTGCAAGAACAGTAAAGCAAGCAAGCAGTATAAGCTAGAAGCAGAAAGACAAGACCTGAGAAACAGTTCAGAACCAGTCAGAGTGTTTTAAGTCGCAACCAGGCGCAAAGTATCAGTATTGAAACTTGTTACGATTTATTCATTTTCCTTATCTAAGCGCCTCTTATCTTATCTAATCTTCGGCGCTTAGCTTATCTTATCTTTAGATCCGCGACTCCACGGAGTCTTCACCTTGCGACACAGTCACACTCATCAGAGTGGAGTACTACTCCCAGATCACCGGGTACTTGCTGATTCACTTTCTAACACGGTGTATCCATTATTAGACCCTTGACTCTAGTATATAAGTAGCATACTCAAAGCTGTATATTCCCTAGCTTTGAGCTAAAGTTTATTCATACCGAAACACTTAAAACTCTCGAGCTAAAGCCTTAGTCTTGGCAACTTAACCGCATGGGAACTTAGCAGTGACTGTTTGAACGCGAAACAGCTGACTAATTATCTCAGTTAAGAGGTCGGGTCTAACAATTAGCTCAAAGCTTAACTCACACTCTCTAAACAGGAGCACACATGGAAAGCGACGACACTAAGATCATAGCCATCTCGCTGGGAATACCTAGTGCCACCTTACTCTCTGTAGCCCTCCTCCTCGCAGTCAGGTTTCGTTACAGACCACGACATTTGATAGAGGCACCCCGTACTCCACCATGAACTCCACCCTCCACAGTCTCTACCACTCCTACTCCCGAGCCCGATGGCATCCCGCTCGAGCAGTTCCCACCCCGAGTCTTTGCACCCGTATCACGGAGACCGATCCCAATCGACGAGCTCTCTCAGGCAGGGATCTACGAGGAAGAGGTCGACATTTCTGAGTCGCCTGCTCCCATCATCCCGGAGAGAGCAGCTCCTGCCTCTGCCCGAGGGAGCGCGCCAGTCATCACCATCGCCTTCACCATCTCTTCCTCGCCTGAGTACGTTCAGTACATCCCTTGGACTCCCTCACCCGGCACGTACACCCGATACAACAATCGAGTCGGGGGATTCGATGTGGGCCGCGACACCAGACCCATCGCCCCAACCACCCGTCACGATCCTTGGGCAAATCGGGATCCCACTCCACCACCCAACACCGATATTCCCGCTGAGGAGTTCTGGGATAATATCACCATCCCCCTCAGCGCATACTTCGTCCGCTCTGGGCGCGAGGCGCTCAGCCACCGCACCCCGACCCCCGTCGCAGCCGGGAGTGTTATCCAGTGGGACCAACCTGTCCAGAGCCCCGAGTGGGCACCCGAGCCTGTACCAACCATCGAGGAACCCGTTGCTGGCCCTTCCTCCTTATGCCCACCAAGGAACAGTGGCTGGCGAACCGTCACGTCCCCAGTCAGGTCCCCACGCCGTCCTCCTAGGGCAGCCGCATGGGAGCGACTCAATCAGCAAGCCCAGCGGATCAGCGAGCAGTCAGAGATCCAACGACATCAGGGCCGCGTTGAGACAGAGTCTAGCATGGCCATTGAGTTGCCACGCCAGCCCCCACGCCCCGCGACCCCCTACCCCTCGCTCATGATTGATGGAATCCCCGAGTCGTCCACCGAGTCGCCGCGCAAGCATCCCCCCCAAAATCCCCATCGCCATGACACTAACTGAAGCCATCAGATTCTACGAGGAAACGTACGATGTCCCGGAAATGGGAATACCGGTTATTTTATTACAGGCGACCTTCCAGGAGATATATAATAACTTCGCCTACGAACTTCCTTTCGTTTCAGACGGGGGAACTACCCAAGCTGGGAACAAATATTTTATGAAAAGACAAAAAGGAATCCCAGCAGATGACATACTACAGTACGAGGCGGAGCAGAATGCTCGCCTCCTGTGGAACAAAATACACCCGAATGCCAGAATGGAGGAATTCTCCGCCTATGAAGAAGCC
Source organism: Armillaria altimontana (assembly GCA_022818075.1). Lineage (NCBI taxonomy): Eukaryota > Fungi > Basidiomycota > Agaricomycetes > Agaricales > Physalacriaceae > Armillaria > Armillaria altimontana. Next base: position 269,445 of record JAIWYR010000044.1, on the reverse strand, counting down.
GCGATCGAGATTGAGATCCAGGAACCGATGCTGGATGAACCACTGGTACCGCCTCCTTGGGCAGCGGTAGGGACCTTCTCCTACATCAGGGGACAGGAACCACCAGGAACGTATGCACAGGGCTATGCACCATTCGCCGGCGGCGGCCACAGAGCCGCTGGAGGTGGCGCAGCCGGTGGTGCTCCTGGAGCCATAGTACCCGCGCAACCCCCCGCCACGATTAGATACGCGCTCCCATGCTATCCCGCACCACCAGAACTACCAGACCCGCCGGTACCCTAGCAACTAGTCAATGGAGCCATTGCCCCCTATGATGAATTTAAACCCAAAATTCTCAAGGAGGTCGACAACTTCAAGGGTGATTCTAACGACATCACCCGATTCTTCCTAAAGTGCGAGCTGCATTTCAAAGTGTTCAACCGACACTTCCGCCACCCCCCTCACAAAGTTGTCTTCTGCGTCTTGCGACTCGCTGACGACGCTGAGAAATGGTGGGAGCTATGCGCACAGGTCATAGGAAGGGATCAAGTGACTGGGGACCAGCTCTACCCATTGATACACTTGAAAAGCGTTCACACGTGTAATTTCGTGAAATGTATCAATACATACATTTTATAAGATCTAGATACCAAAGCAATGAGATATACCTTAGAGCACAGTATCCTAAGTGTGGACAATGAAGTTCCTTGAGTGATGCTTGGTGGAGTGCAAGGCTTAACTGCAGAGTGATACCATAAGGGTCACACTAAGTCTAAAGCCCCAGCACTTGACACTGAGTACGCTGACAATGCACAGAAGATGCGTGCTAAGAATGGAACCAGCGAAGCTCAGGAAATAATTGATACTTCGCACAACCTTGATCTATGACGCACGAGGCACTGCCATGCAGGGAACTAGCACTCTAGACCTTAGAATGTTTAGAATTGAAGTAAGACCGATGTCTCTGACTTTGGCTGATGCGCGCGAGGCCTAGACTAGATGCCGGTGGTCCTAGAAGACCATGGAAATCACTAGAAGATATTATTACCATAAATAAGAGTTGCGGGGTAGGCTACAACTCCGAGGAAATACTAGCCAACGTCAGTACGCATGGATAGCGCGGTTAACCGATGTCATGCAGCTGAGAGACCAGGATCTGGCCCCGAGCTGGAGCTCTGAGTAAGCGCCAAGCAATGGCGTGATTATGGCAACATACCCGGGACTCAGGAAAGGAAGTTCCACCAGCCAAGAGTTACTATTTAAGGTTGTATTAATATGTAGAGTGCGTAGTATAAATACCGTAGTGTAGTAATAGTGTACAAGTTTCGGACCCCTGTTGTAGGAGCGCGCAAGCCCTCAGCTTAGCGCTCTAGCTTCAGGTTTAGTTTGTAGCTTCGAGCAAGAGAATATACCTTTTACTGATAACACTTGAGTGACTTGAGTAGCATGCGAGGCATAGAAAGCTTAGCGGGGGACTTGTGTACGGTTTGAGTGATTGGTTGACTGCGCTCTACCCTGAGAATAAGAGATATTGTGTCATTGCAGACGCGCTCTTGAGTTTTGAGGGTTTCTTGTGATGTGCGGTGCTACAGGCGGCAGAGGTTCAAACCCTTTGGTCTGATTAGCACGCGGTTAGTTGGGTATACCATTCCGCAAGTGGCAGAGGTTCAAACCCTTTGGCTTGTCAGACGGCATTTCTTGTGTGCAAGATACTACAGGCGGCAGAGGTTCAAACCCTTTGGTCTGGTTAGTGTTCATGCAGAGGCCTTCTTTTAACGCGCGGTGCTACAGGCGGCACAGGTTCAAACCCTGTGGTCTGATTAGTGCATGCTTGAGGGTTCTCATTTCCGCAAGCGGCAGAGGTTCAAACCCTTTGGCTTGTTGGACGGGGTTTATTTGGTTATTGTTTCTCTGGGCTGGCACAGGTTCAAACCCTGTGGGTCTACGATCGGTTTGGAAGCTTGAGTGCGTGGGTTCAAATCCTGTGGCTTGAGTGGACGTGTTTTGAAGGGTTTCTGCTTAGAGCGCAAGCTTTAAGTCGTGTTTAGGGTGTGTTTAAGTTCCTTGTGGTCACCCATGTGTGTCGCGCGAGGCTTATTGAGGGTTTTGTTGGTGTGTGGCAACAAGTTGTGTATTGTAGTACACCTTGCCTTGAGGCCCGGCGACATCGGTCGCCCCTCTTGTTATTAAAAGCCTTTGGACTTAGAGAGATCTAGATACCCTATGAGCGCTATTGCTATACGTGTGTATCGTATATTCTGAGAGTTTAGTTGTATTGCTTCCATCTGCTTCTATCACATAATATCCCCCCAAGAACTTTGAGGGTTTGTGTGTGTAGTGTTGGGTGTGGGTGTGATCAGTGTCTTCGACGCTGTTGCATTTCTAGCCTGCGCACACAGAGTCTCTTCACCGTCTTATGAGGACTTTAAGACGGAACTCAGCAATAGGTTCTGGAAGGATGCTGACGCGTGGTTGAAGTACATGCAGTGGGAAAAGCTCAGACAGGTGGACTTCAAGGACGGTGACAAGTTCTTCCAGCAATTCGAAGAGCTTGCCTACCACGCCAAAATACGCGACAACGAGCAGGCCATGCTCCATCAGGTTATGAAAGCCGCCCGCCAGACGAGTAAAAATACTATATACTCGGCTGACGGGGATGTGCCAATTGCCTACCAGGGATGGAAGACACGCCTACTCCGGATCGACTACAATTGGCGCCTCAAACAGGCAGAAGGTATGACAACGACCCCACCAGCACGACCCCAGACGACACCCAAGACGACCACACCTGCTAAAGGAGGTCAGACAGCAGCTCCAGCGCCGCCTGTATTGTCGACGACAACGGCTACAGGGACGACATTCGGAGGATGCGGCAAACCAATGGATATTGATGCCGCTAGGGCAGCCGCAGTATGCTTCCGATGTGGCAAAATGGGCCACTTCAAGCGCGACTGCCATCTATCGCCTAAAACCCGGGAAGAGGCGTTCAGACGGTTGACAGATTACTGGGACCGGCGGTCGACGGAAGAGAAGACACTCTCCACAATCAAAGAAGTAAAAGAAAGCGCTGAGAAGTAAACGATTCAGCTTACTCAGCGACCAGGGACTTAGTTTCGGCTGGTACGCCTATCGCAATTCATAACTGTACTTATATGCCTGTAGTAACCACCATGCATTCAAATATACCCGTGACTTCACAATCAGACCAGAAACTAAGCCAGAATCGACACCAGGACAACCCAGATGCCGTGGTAGTTCGGCTACCAATGGATAAACGTTCGGCAAGTAACCCATTGCGGGCGAAAGCATCGAACGACAAGGCACCTACCATAGTGCTACCCATCATAACAGTGCACGAGCGACTGGATGGGGCAGGGGAACAAGCACCTCCTTCAGAGGGTTCCGCCCCCTCTGACGAAGCGGCTCTACGGGGTCCCAGCCTCGCTGGGAGTTTCGAGGGAATAGCTTTGGCAAAACCTCCCCTGGTAAAAGAGAACACCGCACGGCCACCAGAGTCTAAATCCCTTATACACCAAGGGGCTTTGGCGACGGCTACGGACGACCAGAAGATCGAGGACAAACCGGAATCGAGTAAGTGCCCCCGACCAGTTGCCAATGCCTGTCGAGACGTAGGGCGACTCGAGGATGGGGGAACGACGAAAGCAACGAGGGATCCGGTGGCCATTGAAACCACTGGCTCGAGGGAACCAGGTGAAGGCAACCGTCAGCCTACGGTGAGAAGCGAAGGCAATCGCAGTATGGTGGCGTCAGCCCAACCTGTTGCCCCTTCACAGGGTGACTCCCTCGAGAAATGCACCTCATGTTCCACGACCAACCAGAAAGCCACAGGACAGGAAGCTGCTAGCGCCCAGGCAGTGCAAAGGGGGCATAAGGTAGCTTTCAAGGAAGTACCTGACCAGGAGGACATTACCAGTTTCATGATGAACAAGAAGGCTAAATTAATGCCCCCTTTAGACTTAGAAACGGCGGTGACCTCGCCGACGGTAGTCGAGCCCTCACGGGTCGACGCGAAGGCTAGAGAGGCCCCGCAGATCTCGTGCATTTATACTAGCGGTGAGACCTATAGAGAGTGGCTTAAACCATTTGGACCGGAGTGGACTCTGTGCGGCATAGTACAAGCCAAGACAGAGTCAGAGGCGAAGGTGATCCTGAAGAATTGGATTCACAAGACACGCGCAGAAGAAGTAGTCGATGAAATGATCGAAGGGATGAGGAAGGCGAACCGAATTAATGCGCTTTGGTGGCTCGAAGAATTACGACAACCAAAGCTGTACGCTTGCGCACTAAGCGGGAAGGGAAAAGACCTAGTTATCCCCGTCATACTGGGGAAACCAGGAACCATTTTCCAAATTCCAACCACCGCCTTAGTAGATAGCGGATGCACTAGCAGTGCCATAAACCAGGCATTCATCGACCAACATCACATCCCAACTCATGCAACAGCCGCACCCATTATAGTCTATAATGCCGACGGAACCAAGAACGCAGGAGGATCAATCACGCAATACACCGAGATCGAATTGACGATCGGAGATCATCCAGAGCGAATAGATCTAGCTATCACGGATCTCGGTGATAGACAGATCTTCCTCAGTCACGATTGGTTAGCCCGGCATAATCCGATCATCAATTGGAAGACAGGCGGATTAACGTTTGCACGATGTGAATGCCGCAAGAACCCGTTCACATTACCCGATGCAGATCTCGACGACAGGTGGGAAGAAGAACTTGAGGAGGGAGATACCATACTTGCAGTAGATTTCACGTGGGCTATTCTCATATGTGCTCATCACGCCAATGACCTAGCTGCCGCAGCCAACGCAGACAAGAAGACCAAGACATTCGAAGAAATGGTCCCGGAATGGTGTCGGGATTTCAGCGATCTATTCGACAAAGATAGCTTCGATGAACTCCCTGAGCCAAAGACGTGGGACCACGCCATCGAACTCATTCTAAACGTGAGCGCCAATCTTGACTGCAAGGTCTACCCTCTCAACCGAACCAAGCAAGAAGAGCTCGACAAGTTCTTAGACAAAAACCTCTCAAGCGGACGAATACGACCCTCCAAATCACCCATGGCTTCCCCCTTTTTCTTTGTCAAGAAAAAGGATGGCAGGCTGCGACCAGTACAAGACTATCGCAAGCTCAACGAGATGACGATCAAAAATCGTTACCCGCTTCCTCTAATCTCTGAGCTCATGGACAAACTACGAGGGGCCAAGTACTTCTCCAAACTCGACGTATGATGGGGATACAATAACGTACGCATCAAAACCGGTGACAAATGGAAGGCAGCATTTAGAACTAATCGAGGGTTGTTCGAACCCACGGTTATGTTCTTCGGGCTCACCAACTCGCCCGCCACCTTCCAGTGGATGATGAATGACATCTTTAAAGATCTCATTGCATCTGGCGCCGTCACAGTTTACCTCGATGATATCCTCATCATGTCGAAAACCAAGGAAGAGCACCATTGTATTACACATGAGGTTCTAAAGGTCTTACGCAAGAACAAGCTATTCCTTAAAGTGGAGAAATGCGAGTTCGAGACCTTAGAAACAGAGTACCTCGGAGTCATCATCAGTGAAGGGAGCATCCGCATGGACCCAGTCAAAATCGCAGGGATCGCCCAATGGCCTGTGCCAGCCAAGAAACAGCAGCTCCAGTCGTTCTTAGGCTTCACCAACTTCTACCGACGTTTCATCCAAGGATATAGCAAAGTTGTCAAACCAATGACACAGCTAACAGGAAACGATCTGTGGAAGTGGGGAGAAGTGCAACAGAACGCGTTCCAGGAGCTAAAGAGACTGCTGGCCGAAGAAGTGGTACTGGCAATACTCACGGAGGAAGGAAGGTTCCGCGTAGAGGCAGACGCAAGCAAAGGAGCAATAGGTGCAGTACTGTCGCAAGAGCAGGATGGAAAATGGCGCCCAGTCGCATTTTTATCCAAGTCTCTGACAGTGACAGAGTGCAATTACGAAATTTACGACAAAGAGCTGCTGGCAATCATGCTATCGCTGGACGAATGGAGACACTACCTAATGGGGGCAGCTCAGGACTTCGAAATCTGGACGGATCATCAAAACCTCCAGTATTTCAGGAAGCCACAGAAACTCAACCGACGACAAGCGCGTTGGGTAACTGAACTAGCCGAATACCATTTCATGTTGCACCATAAACCAGGGACCGCCAACAAGAAAGCCGACTTACTAAGTCGGCAAGCAGATCACGAGCAGGGAAAGGAGGACAATGATGAGGTTACTGTCCTCAAACACGAACACTTCTGGGCAATGGTCATGCCGACAATCGAGGAAGTTCATATTAAAATCAAGCAAGCCACGCTCGACCACCACTGATGGGACAAGAACGTCACCGCCTCTCTCAACCATGATCGAGGGATGAAGCTAGATAACGGTTTGATCTTATACGATCGCCGTATCTATATTCCCCAAGACCATGCGCTACGAGGGGAAATAATTGCGATGTCTCACGACCACATCACAGCGGGGCACCCTGGCATTGAAAAGACCAAAGAGCTCGTCTTATGAGAATACTGGTGGCCCAGAATGAAAAGAGACATAGAAAACTACATCCGCGCTTGCGAGATGTGCCAACGAACCAAGTCGAGCACTCAAGCAAAAGCGGCGCCCCTTCATCCTAATGCCATACCCTCCCAACCATGGACTCATATCTCCGTCGACATGGTTACTGGTTTACCCCAATGTGACGGTTACGACGCCATCTTCATGATTGTCGACCGTTTCTCTAAGGAAATCATACCGGTAGCATGTACCACAGAGATGTCATTGGAAGGGTGGGCCAAGATCCTATGAGATGAAGTCTATGCCAAGCACGGAATGCCACAGGTCATCATCTCAGACCGAGGCACCGTGTTCGTCTCCAAATTCATGCAGGATCTCTATGACTTGCTACAGATCAAGGCGAACGTATCTACCGCCTACCACCCCCAGACAGATGGACAGACGGAGCGAGCGAACCAAGAGGTTGAAAAATATCTCTGAATCTTCGTCAACCATCTCCAGAATGATTGGGTTGAATGGCTCGCGCTTGCAGCCTTCGCCCATAACAACCGCACTCATTCCACCATGGGCAAAAGTCCTTTCGAGGTTAACTACGGCTTTCATGCTGACATCCTCCCTGGTGCTAGACCCCGCGTGCCTTTCAGAACACCAGCTTTCACCACTTTCATTTCAGAAATGCAGAAAATCCACGAAGAGGCAAAGCAAGCCCTCGAGAAGGCCGCCGACCAAATGAAAGCCCAATACGACAAAAAGAAACGACCTGCAGTCGAGTACCAAGTAGGAGACAAGGTGTGGCTCGACACAACCAACCTTAGTCTCCCAAGACCCAAAAAGAAACTCGCAGACAAACAAACAGGTCCATTCCCAATCATCGCAAAGGTCGGAGCATCAGTGTACAAACTGAAGCTGCTGATGGGCTGGCGCATCCACCCCGTATTCAACGAATCCCTCCTTACCCCATACAATCTGCCCGCTTTCCCTAACCAAGAACAACCACCTCCGCCACTGCCAGATCTTATCGACGGTGAGGAGCACTACAAAGTCGAGAAAGTCCTCGACAGTAGAGAACGCAAGGTTAGAGGAAGAGTGGGCAAACCCTCGCCCTGGGTCACAGACTATTTTGTCAAATGGAAAGGATACGGACCCGAATCGAACAGTTGGGTATGGGAGGATAACATGGATGCTCAAGAACTTATCGACGACTACCTAGCAGAAAGGTTAAACCGCACAGACTCAAACGTAGATTGGCAGTCCTATACGGATCCATTCATGGGACGAAGAGTGTGGTATGACCAAGAGCTCATGTGGGATCTATTTGGCGGCAATGATGACCCTTCGACATACTCGAAATCGCCATACGAACCAACAGAGATTCCCTAGACCAGTAGCTACATCGACGGAACAGTCATCTCCATGACCAGGATATGCACGTATTTGGCCAACTTCCCCTCTCCTACTTCCACCTAACTGGCACTCCTCCTCTTTGTTCGACCCCCTGCGTGTGGGGGACAAAGAAAAGAGGTCGCACACAGTTGGGCTGTGACTCTAAAGTTGAGTCCAGCATAGTAGTGACACTTAGAAGGGTGCAAACTCCCCAATAAATCGACGAGACGATCCATAACAGCAGTCGGGACGCCTGCCTTAAAGAGGGGGTAATGTTACAATTTATTCATTTTCCTTATCTAAGCACCTCTTATCTTATCTAATTTTCGGCGCTTAGCTTATCTTATCTTTAGATCCGTGACTCCATGGAGTCTTCACCTTGCGACACAGTCACACTCATCAGAGTGGAGTACTACTCCCAGATCACCGGGTACTTGCTGATTCACTTTCTAACACGGTGTATCCATTATTAGACCCTTGACTCTAGTATATAAGTAGCGTACTCAAAGCTGTATATTCCCTAGCTTTGAGCTAAAGTTTATTCATACCGAAACACTTAAAACTCTCGAGCTAAAGCCTTAGTCTTGGCAACTTAACCGCATGGGAACTTAGCAGTGACTGTTCGAACGTGAAACAGCTGACTAATTATCTCAGTTAAGAGGTCGGGTCTAACAAAACTGCACCAGGCAGCCAGCATGAGTTCAGAACCTGCACCAGGCAGTTATTCTGTATCAGTTTAAGTTTGTGTTCAGTAACATGTTGAACTTAGAGTGGACATCGCAATATATTCTTTATACAAATCATATTCATTGCACCTGGAACTTGTAAACTACAGTACAAAGTGTCGTAACTTGGTATAATATACCTCCCTTCGAACCACGATTCCTGAGTGTTTTGTGTAGTGTGTTGTGTGTAGCACATCACATCTATATAGGTGCTTAGCACCTTTCAGGGGCAACTCGGGAGGGAAGAACCATTGACAGTGACAGTGCTGTATATTGCCGGTGATGTGAATGTATTGTCTCCTAAAGGGCAAGATCATTGAAGACATGGAGGAAGAAGCACTGAATGTAAGACTGGAAGGAGAATTGCAATAGAGATTGGGGTATGGCTCAGGACATTTTTAAGGTCGAACTATGTAAAGGGGATGTTATTTTTGGAACGAAAAGATTCCCACCAGGGTAATATCATTAGATGGGGATTTGCCGCAGATCTAAGCCTGAGCCGGCAAAATCTCTAGATCAGCCATCGAGAAAGGACTAGTAAAGGACCTGCAACCTAATCAATGTGACCCAATTATCTCTCCCTGACGCGAAGCCCAAGGGGGTGCCGGAATGTCAGAAAAACACATGGGGTCGATTAAATATTTTCGTGCATCGGCACCGGACCTACCTACCTTCACGTGATCTTTATGACCTCATTTTGCCCAATCTGGGCATCTTTTGACACAATTTTGCTTGTGCCTCACCAGAAATAGCTGTATTATGAATGCTATGAGTATTTTGAATACAACCTTTCCGTTATTATGTCCAGACGGCAAATTCACTTCAATAGGAAGTCTGACATCATCATGTTCCGGTAAGCAGGGCCATTTCGGCAGTGCTCGGGTTGTCTATCTGCATAGCTAGATGTGATGTCCAGAGGGAAATTCTATACTGTAGAGCATATTTTGCAGTATATAAGGTCCATATTTTGTGCTTAAAGTCCATTTTTAGACCCCCAGAAGGATGGTCAACTTTTTTTTTCAGGCCTGACGGCCCAACCTACCTACCTACCCGGTGTGCCGTGCCGACATTCCGGCACCCCCTTGGCGAAGCCTTTCTTTTGAAATTTACAAGCGTCCCGATCGGACGCGTTGACCTCGCTAGCATTCACCCCGAAAATAGTGGCAAATCTGGAGAGTTTCTGATGCTCAGAAACTAATCCTGAAACTAACAATATACCATACATGGTTATGCGCCCTGTCCCGACACAGTCGGGCTGGATATACCCCGCCCAGTTTCATGATTATCTTCTGGCGGTCAGAAACTCCTCAGAAATGTTCCTTTTCCTTTTTCGGAGTGATTCTACGAAAGGCTTGCTATTGTTCAGTGTGACGACGAATAATCACATCGTCCCACAAAAACCGCCATGGCGGTATCCTCTCACCGTTTTGTGGATTCCGCGAATTCCGGCTTGGCTCTGAAAAGAACTTGTCCTCCACGAGGCGGCATCATTTATCCGAATAGCCGTCTCGTGTACCGTCCATTGTTGTGGCTAGTATAGGCATTCTGGGTGTCTAAGCGTGCTCTACTTACTCAAGGGGTCGCGGAAATTGTTTGACACGAGGCTTTTGTTTCTTTACAGTACAACGTGTATGGATCTGATAAGACCTCGTTAACACTACCCGAGGTGATGGTATCCTTCAATATCTCAGTGCCTCGTCCCTTCACTCCAGCCAGGGGCTATTCATTCGGGAGCTGTCTCCGTGATGGTCGAAGGGCGAATCTTTTTAGTTCATTTGCGGCGTTACACTGATCTCGCACTGGTTCCGAAGGGAACTCCCTATATCATGGCGTGCTCAGGATCATCACCCAATCAGACACAAGGAGTGACATCCTATATCACGATTGCATGTCTGGCCCATTCACTGTGCATGTTTCTGTGTTCTATGACTCATGGTGTGTTTATTTTTAGAGGAACTGCGAAGCTAATAGGAAGGGCCTAGGTGGTTGGACGCATGCGAGATCCTTGTCTGTATAGCGCGTCGCCGAGCTATGCACCAATGACGTGCGTTTGTTGACCATCACTGACATCGTCTCCATGTGTGACGCAGTGTAAACCTTGAAGTTTTGAAATTTGAAAATTTGAAGCTTGAATCACGCTGTACATATCGGTTGAATCGGTTGAAGATGCACATTGTCGATTCCCCGATGATGGGGTGATCGCACGGACCCACAGTTACTATCCGCCGGGCTCTCTATGCTAGAAGGGGTAACAGGCACGATTGCCATGTGAGACCAAATCAGCTCTGTCTGAAGCGAGCGAGACTCGACCCTTTCTTCAGAAAGTATGAGCGCGCTACGCAAGGCTAATACGCGTCGATATCTATCTCCTGATTAGCCTTTCACGACGCGTTCCTATTATGTCTATCGCTCTTCGGAGTTCTCCCACGACCGACAGTCACTGGTCGCATCAATGCCTGCGTCTATTTGGTATAAATCAAGAATATTGAGTATCGCTACAGATGTTTTCTACTATTATAACGATGACAGCCGTCGCTCTTCTCATCACAAGTTAAGGATTCATGTTAAATATGCTTGCAGCTCTACGCTTATGAGAGGTCTGCAACAAGGCAGAAAGCGGATTGCTCACGGTAAGGTCACGGTCCCCCCATTGTCGCGCTTGATGATGACAACGATCAGCGTACCCTGCAATACGTCGTTGTCAGTTTATAACTGTATTTCGAGTCTTTGAAGCAAGGATACTCACATCCGACATACGACTTCTTGATTGTACGACTCCCGTTACGAGTCCGCCGATCGAGTTGAACAACGACACGTGTGAACCAGCCTAGAGAAGTGAGTATCGACGCGCTGTGAATGTATTGTGTACACACTCGAAATGCATTCATAGAGGGAATAGTTGGTGGTGGTAAGTGCTAACTGAGTTACCCTAATTCTACGCGACACGTTGGTTTAAATACTTCCAAGCTATAGGACTAATTTTCGAAGAAAGATCCATGCAGCTGACGCGAAACTTGGATGATATTGAAGGCATGGAAACTGTTCTGATGAGATACTCCCGGATCATCAATCAGGGATATCGAAGAGTTGTTTTGCTCCCGCAAGTATTATAACGGATGTACAATATCGTGATACGAGATAAGTGGTTACGAAGGGAAACATGAGAGTCCGTTTTTAAGAACTGCCTGGGCCGCCTGTTTCGAGATACTCCTTGCAGCGCTGCGCGACCGAAATTACTGTCGCTAAATAATAGGGAAATGAAAACAACGGCTGTAATCCTACCAGGGGACTAGAGAACCCTCGCAGACGCCCTTCCTCCGAGTCGGAGCCCCTAATTTAAGATCACGTTAAACGAACCTTCGGTAGTCTTGAATACCTAGAAGTTTAAACTTGACTCATAGAGACTTCATCGGCAGCGTTGTTGTGTGGTGAGTGTGAAGACCGCTGGAAAATCTTGACTATGATGTGATATCCACAATAAACAATTATGACGGGGATCAGGAAGTATTTCGTACTCTAGCATGTGAATGCATGTGCATCGCGCCTGATAGCTCGTAGTTGAAACAGGTCCCGCCAAGATGAGCTCGAGGAAGGATTACTAAGATCTAGGCTGTCACGCACAAGGCCGCAAACTGTAGATATAAGAACAAAGTGGCAGTATAGCAGGTCACTGTGAAGTCCGCGGGTTTGGAGTCTTCTGGCATCTTTAAAAGGGACAAGACCGAGACCAAGAAGTTTACCGACGGAGTAGTTAGGAAACGGAGAGACATGATGGATGTCGTTATAGGATACAGCTTTCCAGGTTCGCATGATAGTTACCTGCGTTAGTGGATGTGACGTCGAGAACACCATTCTGACGAAGATGACGATACGAGGAGGATGGGTGAGCCAGATGACTCGAGTCTTCATTATGCGTGAAATGGCGGTACGAGTCGTCATCCGCTGATGCTTAGTTTATCCACTAATTCCTTGGCCTATACAATGAGTTCTCCTTAGTATCATTTGTGCATCCTCACCGTTTTAGCGATCAGCGCGCGTCGATGGGGAGAGGATTCCGAAGAGGGAGCTGACGACCTCGTAGGACGAGCAATGCGACGAGAAATTTTCCTAAGACCAACCTCGATACTACTCCGGTATAGATGACGATGCTGTCTCCATGAAGACGGATGCAGAATAGACGGTAAAATAAGGTAGAGATCTATTACAGCTCCCGAGGCATAGCAAGGAAAGCAGTAGAGCATATAGTTCCGGAAACATTAAGACGAGTAGGCCGCGTAATAGCCGAGATGGCGTGCATGCGCCTTAGTCAGAAAAGGTCATCCGTAGCCGAGGGATATGGCCCTGGCCTTGTTTTAGTCCGCCGAGCAGGTGTCGTTACACTGTACAGTCATGATCGAAGTTTGAAGAAGTTAATTGATTCATAAAGATCAACTAGACTCGGACGTGACAGTGATACTGATCAAGCAACGACACGAGCAGTTGGAGTCCTGTATGCGTAGTACGGCGTAGCCGCTATGCAGTGAAAACCTGTTACTAGTTGGAAGAAATGACGTCAATGTTTAATCAATGATGCTCTGCCAGTGAACATTTCATATTGAAAGTCACGGTCGGTCACACTCCTTCCAATTTCGCTGATCGCATCATTTCCCCCTCCGAGTCTTTCCAACCGTTTTCACTTTCTGGCCGTCGGAAAGGATTATCACTATCCTCTTGGTTCATGATTTGGTGTTTAAAGCCTAGTTATCGGACCGACAAAGAATCGATCATCTGCAAGATACAAGCCAGGTCTATAGTGGTCATACCTTGTGCGCAACTAAATATTTCAAGGTCCGAGGTGTGAACTGGCTCCACGTAACGCCGGAAACGTTTTGAGTAACGAATGAAACATCTGGGTGAGTCAATATTTGTCTTACTTGGCTCAGTCAACTCGTAATTCGACATCTGTCATAGTGTTCGTGACCATCCAAAGATGGAGAGTCAAGCGACATTCACGACTCGCAACCAATGTATGCGATTTACCCATCACCAAGGAGCTCCAAAGCATAAAGAAGTATCCGCAAACCATTCAATATCTCGAGCTCTATTCGCCGCATAGATAGAGACGCTTCGCTATGCAGGAAGTGAAAAACTTAGGTACGGCCACACGTCGGGAAACTCCCGATCTGACCATACTATTTCCCTCATTAGCTCTGTCCGTAGTATCTCGCCTGCACCGCTTTAGCTTTGAACAAGCAATAACAACTTTCATGCATGGTCCTCCTTTGGTTTCAAATTTGTACTTATGACCGTCAATGATGGCAGAAAAAACGAGAGTTGAGGGTATTCTTATCAACCCAGGCTATGTCACATCGAAGGTAGTGGGAATCCCACGCAACTCGCATCAGAACACCTCATGACTTTGGACGTCCGTCTACGTTCACCTCCGTAGCCGGTTCTCTCTGGCTCCCTGAGTTACGTTGGGAAGGTGAGTAGGATAGAACGCGTCTTGTGTGGAACGTTATTCCCTTGTTATTCCATTCCACGATATGATCCGAGTTACCTTCCTCGAGCCTACTGCACGCACCCGTCTTGCATTAGACGAGATGAAACCATTTGCCACCAATATCTCAGTCTGCTTTATCGTTCTTATTCTGACATCCATCTCACAGAAATCAAGCTCAATACTCAAGGTCCTGGCCATAGTTATGTCTTCAGGCGTGCAGCGGTATGTATTAGAGTCGTTGTCCAGGCGATATCTTCTCTCGCTTACTTCCTGATGTGGATTTTCATTAGAATGCTGTCTCACTGTACTGCGTCTCCCTACTCACGGAATTAGTTAATACGCTTCCCCTTCGATTCTTGGCATTTGCGATTTCAAGGTAAAAACACTGACTAATTCATCGTACAGTAAGAACTTGATCCACGAAGCCTGTTTAAATTTCTCGAAGATGTGATTTGAATAGGAAACGTCTATCACGTTCCTCAAGAGAGCTGCATAATTTGCCGAATCCAACGAGCTCAAAGGTTACCTTTCATCGTCTGCTCTTAGTAATGCCTGCCAACGGCTCTTGGTAAGCAGTAGGCACAGAGCTGAGCGGAAGATAGCAAGGCGGTTTTGTGCATCTCTGTTGACACATACATGTATCTTCTCAAGTTCTAGATAATTTTCTCGAAGGTAGGTGCAACTGTTTTTACTGTATCTGATTGGTACGTGATCTAGAAGAACAAATAAGCAGTCTGTTCAAGTACAAGGATAGGTGCGTTCTGTTCTCATATTTCAGCGTGACGATGTTAATATTTTCGTTTCTTACAGCTGTCCTCGAAACACGCCTGCGGCCCTACGTGCACGCCAACCTAGCAACGTGAAGACCCTAAAAGGTCACTACGGCGCATCCGGGAGTCGTCTTCGTACCCCTGATCATGATGTTTTACGCATGGTTCTTTCACATTGGGACTTTACACCAGTCGACCTCCTCGCCAATTGGCATGTCATACAGAACGAATTATCCCTACTCCGTTATTCTCATTCTCTTCATTGTAATTGTCGTTCACTGTCGCGATAACCAAGAAAACACTGAACCATCCCTTTTCGATGGCTGGAGCTCTCTGGTGGTAGGGAATACCTTACTCCCTCGTGTGCCAGTGATAAATGCGAATGCATGAATCCTACCCGCCTCTCACGTCTGAGAGTCCTGGGCCCTTCTTTACTTGCTTCAGAGGCTAGGCTTCTAAGTGGTGTCTCCCAATAGAATCCCATCCAACCATATCTTAGTAGTGAGGACCAAAGCAGGAGGGCGTACTCGCCTTATTTCCTCGATTTGCATCGTGTATCCGTCAAGCCCTTCCTTGAGTCCTGCGGTCCCTTGACCCGGCCGCTGGAAACGAAATCTCTCTCCGCACTTATGCTCGTACCTCTCCCCAACGGGCTTGTTATAGTATATTTGTTCCTGATTTTGTCCAAAAACTGAGCCACATCGGAGATGGTCTCTCTCTGATGTCGTCTCTGAAGAACCTTAGAAGTGACGACTAAAGCTCTGGAGGCATGATGTTTTACCTACTGTTCCTTTCTGCCGCGTCGTGCTTGAATTAACGGTGGCCCTGATTTTCTAAGAACCCGCCATATTGGCTTGAAGGCCCAGAGGCATCGGAAATGTCGTGTTTTGCAGGATTATCTGCGACACGCACGTGCATCTCAAGGCGCTGTCAGGGTCCGGGCGATCAAAGGGACGTAATATTTATTGTCCGCAGGACTTTGGGTCGCGTGTCTAACACGAATTCAGGGAGGACGGTTATCCAGTGCTACCGCCAATACGGCTAGCATTCCATCACGCGAAGATAGCCTTAAATCCTTGCTCTTGTTCCCTTGAGCTGGCGCTCTTAAGATTATGCCAGCTTCAGACACGAGAGACGGCATACTGCATCCCTCGGTTCATTCCCTGCGCTTATTTTTGTCTTTTATGACACATGATATCTTCGTTATGAGAGGAACTATTGAGCGCATAGGAAGGGCGGTTTGGCTCTGTACTGCGCATAATTAGTAAGATGCATCGTTAGCATTGTTTCCGTCCCTGACGCAATGTCAACCTTGAAGCCCTGAACCCTGCTGTGCATAATCAGCTGATAAGGCACATTCACGGTTCCGTCGATTCTCCGATGATGAGGTGATCGAAGGGGTAATTTAGTTCTGTCTGACACGGGACTGGACCCTTTCTTCTAGAAAGTATAAACGCGGTACACAAGGCTAAGACGCGTCGATCTCGTGATTAGCGTTTCCACGACGCGATCCTAATATGTATATGGGACTTTTGCTGTTCTCTCTCAAGTCACGATCAACAGCCACTGGTAGCATAAATATCTGGGTCCATTTGGCATACAAATCAAGAACATTGTGGGTATTGTTACAGACGCTTTTTACCATCGCCCACCTACTCTTCTCGTCACTAATTAAACGTTGATGGTAAACACGCTTGCAGCTCTATGCACATAAGAGGTTGGGCACTAAAAACATATAACGGGTTTCTCACGGCAAGGTTACGGTCCCCCCATTATCACGCTTGATGAGAATTAATTGTGTACCCTGAAATATGTTGTTGTCAGTTACATCATTCCATTCCAAAGTCTTCGAAACAAAGGGTGACTAACATCCGACAAGCGACTCGTGGACTGTACGACTCCAGTTAACAGTTGACCGTTCGAGTCGAAGAACAAGACGCGTGAACCAGCCTAGAGAGGTGTGTAGTATCGACGGGTTGTGAATGACGAGTGTGCGTACTGGAAAGACGTTCATAGTTGAAACTGTTCGTGAGGGTAAGTGCTAACTAAACCGACCGGGCACGATAGCTTAAATACTTTGATTACTCTCGAGCAAACGGGCCATGAAGCTGAGCTCGAACTCGAATGATATGGAAAGCACGGGGACGGCGTC
Organism: Armillaria altimontana; assembly: GCA_022818075.1. Taxonomy (NCBI): domain Eukaryota; kingdom Fungi; phylum Basidiomycota; class Agaricomycetes; order Agaricales; family Physalacriaceae; genus Armillaria; species Armillaria altimontana. Next base: position 252,391 of record JAIWYR010000044.1, on the reverse strand, counting down.
GGATGAAGTCACCCTGAAGTTATCAACCAGGGTATTGAAATTTTTACCGTGCTCTCATCGCCAAGACCTCTCACAACAACAATGTGGCTACAGAATCGCTTGCTTTGCTTTACTGTAAGGCACAAGTATATATCCGGAGACAAACAAGAGCGTGATAGATATCCGGTTACGAAGGAGAGCCTGAGAGCTCGTGTTTAAGAACATTGCGATCGGCGCTGGGCCGCTGGGTTCGACTCCGAGATGGTCCTTGCAGCAGCAATCTTGTACTGAGTGACTCATCATACCGCCGCTATAGAAAAGACATAGTAATGAAGTAAGCGTGAAGGCTATAGGTCTGAAGGACTCCATCAATCCTATTGAGAGACGTGAGAGACTCATAGTCGCTCCTTCCTCCGGGTCGGTGTTTCTTGTTTAACATCAACTACCTTCGGCGGTCGTTAATAGGTCTGATTCAAAGTTTTAAACATCTTGTGGGCATTGGGGGTGAATGTGAAGACCGCCCGTCGCCGCCCATAATTGATGAATTTTTGACTAGGATGTGATAACCAAGCTTTATCCAGACGTGCCAGAGTAAATCCTGATGTATTGCATGGTAAAACAACGGAAACGGTGGTACTATACTACTGTAGATGAAATTACTGGATATACTATCGGTTGATCATACCGACTCATACTCGATATCCTAGCTGATAACCGTCTTATCACGCGCAATGATCAATGATCATTCATACCAAGTGCATCCGACTCCCAGACTGTCGCGAAATGGACATGTCCATTGAATGCATGACAAGCTACAAAGAACGAGCGTTGAACACCACCACAGTGAAGGTCAACTATATTTTTATTGTACAGAGTGCCAAAAGACGGGGATCAAGAACTGTGTCGTACTCCAGCTCGTGACTGTCGGCGGGAGACCAGTAACACGTGGAATGCATCCGATAGGTCGCAGATGAAATAGGTTCCGCCCAGACGATCTCGAGGAAGGATTACGAAATTCTAGGCTGTCGTACACCAGGCTTCAAGTTTCAGGTAGAAGAACAAAGTGACAATACAGCAGATAGATGGGGAAGCCATCGCTGTGAGATCCGGACTAAAGTCTTTTGACGTATCTAAAAAAAACGCGGCCCAGACAGAGAAGTTCAACAACGGAAGCTGAGATATATGACGGATGTCGATATAGGCCATAGTGGGACTAATCACGAAGAGCTGATCAACTTCCCTCACTCACAGAGCTTTCCGGGTTTGAAAATTCCATGAGAATGACCTTGGTTGATAGAAATGACATCGAGAAGACTAGACTTCTGGCTGATGATCATTGGTGTGAGGAGGGCGAATCAGTAAGATAACTGGAGCCTTCTTTACGCAAAAAGCGGTGGTACGGGTCGTCATCCGCTGCTAATTAGTATATCGACTGATCCGTTGGTCTGATGACGACTTATCTGTAGTATCATGAGTGCACTCTCACCATCTCGGCGACCAGCACCCGCGTTGATGGAGAGAATATTCCGAATGAGGCTGAGGACGAACAATGCGAGGAGAAACGGTGTTATTTTCCTAGACTAACCTCGATACCAATCCGGTACAGTTTTTAATGGTGGCCCCACGATGTCATTGAAGACGGCTGCAGAGGAGAAGGCAAAGCCAGCTAGAGCTCTATCACAGCTCCCGAGGCAGGGCAAGACAGCACGTAGAGTGATACGGACTTGATTCCGGGGTCATTGTGCCGAGTAGGACGCGTAACGACCGAGAGAGCGTGTGTGCGCTTTAGTCATAAAGTGTCGCCCGTAGCCGACTGATTACGCCCCTCATCGTAGTCCGCCGAACAGGTGTTACTATATAGTCGTGATCGAAGCAATTGGAACTGATTCACGAAGAGCAGCTAGAATTAGACGCGACAGTGATGGCAATAATAGTCAAGCAGGTCCAGAGGCAGCTTTGATCATACAAGTTCTGACCCAACCGCGACTGGCGGATGCCTGTTGCTAGTGGAAAGAAACAATCTGGCAAGATGACAATGTTCACGTTGAAGATTTCAAATTGGCCGTCACAATCGGTCACACTCCTTCCATTTCCGCTGATGACATCATTTTACGTCTTTCGTCAGTACTTAATAGCTCATCTCAAATTGGAGTTCATAGCACAGTTTATTTTTCAGTTTATTTGATGGCATGATGGCCGCGAAGGCAATTCCCGATGGCAGAATCAGAGCGGAGCTTGAATCAGGGCCCTTCCCAATTGAGAGCCCCCCATTGAGACACGTCGTAGCCATGATGGCTCGCGACGGCGAGGCCCAGCGCCGCCGCCGTCGTCGCTCAGCAAAGGCTTAAACTCTCTTTAATAATTAGCCATTTTATTGCTATCTGATGCCGAGGATGAATGGTACAGATTTTGAGCATTATGGCGTTGAGTTGGGGTTGGTGTGGTGGGAAAATTTAGGCTGGGCCTTGGATATGTATACTGGAGGGATGAGGGGTTCATGAAGACTTCCCCAGTACGGCGAGGGCCAGTGTTGCCCCAAGTTGTCCATACGTAGGCACAATAATGGGAACTTGAGTTTTTTCTGCTCAGTCGGCGGCTTCGGCACCACTCACAGGATTTCACTTTCCGATTTATCCATTTTTGGTTGTATTTTCCTACGCTACATGCCGGAGAGCTGCCGCCATCACGCCATCAAATAAACTGAAAAATAAACTGCGCTATGAACTCCAATTTGAGAAGGGCTAATCTTGTTGGCAATCTACCTTATCTACTTTCTTACCAGAGCGAAGGACTGTCGCTATCCTCTCAGCCCACGAACTGGTGTTAAATGTTCAGTAACGCAACCGACCGGTGACAATGAATTGACTGAACCCAGATCCGTAATGACTAGCCTCGGTACCTGGTGCGCAACTAAATACTTCGAGGACCAAGATATGAAATCAGTGCTAGGGAATTCCCAGAATCTCAGGGAAAAATATGAAGCCTCCATGTGAGTTTATACTTAGCTCCGGTCTGACTCGTCATTCGACATCTCTAATAGCCTCCCTGACCATCCAAATATGGAGAGTCAGGAAGCCACCATACATCTCCAAAACGCCAATAAATCTCCGAAAATAATTTCCTATTCCAAGCCCTGCTCACCGCACAGAATAGCGTCACTATTCAGGAAGTGGAGCGTCGAGGTATGAGCGCACGCCGCACAATTCCGTATCTGACTATACTACTTCCCTCATTTGCTCTTTTTCTCGCCCAGACTTGAAGAAAAACATCACGAGTATGTTCAAGCATTGTCTTGCTTTTTTTCCAAACCTCTACCCACGACTTCAGATAACTGGAGAATGCGACACTTGAGCGCATTTTTATCAGCCCGGGCAAGGTAAGAAAAAAATCAAGAGCTCGCATTAGAACACTTCATTTCTTCCGATGCGTCCGTCAACCGTGCACCTCCATGGACCGTTCTATTTCACTCTCTGAGTTCCGTTGTGAAGGTGAGTAAGATATAGAGTATCTTGCTCGGAACATTAGTCCCTTCTCATGAGATTCTACGATATGATCCGAGCGACCTTCCTCGAGCCTTGTTATCCTTCTTATTCTGAAGTCTATGTCATAGCCATCAAGCTCAATTCTCAGTGCGCTGACAGGAGTTATGTCTTTAGACTTGCAGTGGCTGTGGTATGTGGCGCAATATGAGCAAAGTTTGGCTGCCTTATTGATGTCATGAATCCAGGAGTTTAATAGTATGCAGCGTTTCCTGGGACAAGTACCTGCGAAGTACCCACTCAGTCAGGTTTGAGTGTAGCAATCTATAACGAGGTTGCCGCTTCCAAGTCCTCTCTCTTACTTCCTCGCGTGAACTTTCATTAGACACTGCTTTGCCGTACTGGCTCTCCTTACCCACAGATCCATCCAATGACCTTCACCTTCGATTCTTGCCTTTTGGGATTTCAAGGGCGGCACACTGACAAAGTGAAGAACTAAGATTCCTTTCGTCATCTGCTCCCAGTAAAACTACTCAACAGCCGATCTTGTCACGAGAGATCAGTACAAGCCCAGCTGATGTCAGGAAGATAGCAAGACCGCTTATACATCACGGTTGGCACATATTATTTTCTGATTCTTCCTCGTCGTTTCGCTCAACTCTTTTTACTGTATCTGCTCGCCACAAAATCTAGAAGTACAAACAAAAAGCTAATTGAGTAGGACGATAGGTCCATTATGTTGTCATATTTCCATGCGACGATTCCAACTTCTCCTTTTCCACAGCTAACCTCGAAACACACCTGCGGCCCTAAGTATATCCGAGGTTAGCAACACCAAGACAAAGGAATATTACCTACGGTAAGGTTACTGTTCTTCCATTTTCGCACCTGATACGAACTATATGCATGCCCTATAATAGATCAGACTTACAGGTTCGTTATTTGAGAAAGCGAACTCACGTTTTCCATGGCACTGGTCGACTCGACAATGCCTCCTGTGAGGCGTCCGTTCGAGTTGTAGAAGAAGACTCTGGAACCAGCCTATAAGGGTAACATAGTAAGGAATTATGAAAGATACGAGGAAACGTACCGGAAGTGAGCTCATTGTATATGAGGGACTATCCACTGGCAATTTGGATGGGCACGATTCATCGATATAAGTACCTTGTCTGTCGGGGAGTATTAATCAAGTATGAACATCTGATGAAGACACGTCACCTTGAGCTGAAGAAACCTCTGCTTCGGAAAATCTTATTGAATAGTAAGCAATAAGATGAGTATATACATAATCCCGCGAGCATCAATCCGACATGCGCGGTATGAGTAGATTATCGTTACCGTTATTATCGTGGCTCCACACTGGCTTCAATATGTTTCCGGGAATAAACAAAGGTGAGATGTTGTGACACTACTGTCGGAATCCATGTTTTGGCGAGTGACCAGCCAGATTAAGTTGTACTTGATTCCAGTGATTGCTGCACACAGTGAGGAAAGCCATACTATAGATTTCATTCGAAGCCATGTAGATATGAATGCCACATCAAATTCCGAGCTAGAACGAAAGAATGCAGCACTGAAGTGCCGATGGCAAATAAGGTTCTTTGGACATTAAGCATGAACGCTGGACTCTCATATAGCTAACAGTGGTCTCGAACAGATGAATATGTGAGCTGTTCCCGCCACAGCTCGCGAGTAAGTATAATAGATTGAGGGAGGACACGCACACATTCATTTCCCTATGGCTAAACAGTGGATTCCTTTCGTCCGTATGACAAAAGCAACACTGCGACTGTGCCATGCACAAGGCCGAGTTCAACATCCCGGGATGGTCGATAACGGCAACGGCTACGTAGCTGTGGACACGCCCGGAACTAGACTTGTTGTGGCTTCCAGATGTGCGTGCAGGATATTACGTTCTAGATGCAGAAGCTCATGTCCGGATGGTTAAGAAGCACCTCTATTTGAGGCATATGATTCGAATTGTTCCTTGTCCAGTCCCAGGCGGGAGTACACTGTGCCAAGATTGTACTTCGGAGATGAAATGAAGATGATATTAAGCATATTTGTGACTGATTAAACGCGAGCGACATGATTTTTTTTGGGGGGAGGAGTCTCCTTGATAGGATGTAAGCGTCAGTCTTCCGATTGTTTGGGCGTGAGTGACCCGAAGTGCTCCACAAGATAGATGTAGTTACCTCTTGACGATAATAACGGAACTTGTTATTACCGTCAAGAGGTACCTACATCTATCTTGTGTAACAATCGGAGGATTTGAGCCGCTTGGAAGCCACAACTGACGCGTTCCGCCATTTATACGCGAAGATGCAGTCACTCCCATCCTATCGTTGTATTCTCATAGTAACCATTAGACACACCCGTGGCCCTAAGATCTGACGGGGTCAACAGGTCACTACCACTACGAAGCTGAACTACTAACGGTAAGGTTACGATTCCTTCACTGTCACGTTTGATGACAATCATGAGAGTACCCTGTTGAAAGTCAGTTGGAGGATGCGTCCTTCAAGACAAACAATACTCGCGTCAGACATGCGGCTCGTCGACTCCACAACGCCTCCTGTGAGACGTCCAGCATAGTCGTAAAAAAAGACGCACGACCCGATCTAGAAATAGGACGCGGTCTTTTGTAAGCTACGAAAAGGGACTGAAAATTGCGAAGAGAGCATACTGTAAAGACGTTCATAGACGAAATGATATGTGGGAATATGCTTATCCGATATCGTTATCTAGGCGACGCCGCGACTTAAATGCCTTCTCAAAACAGCTCGTGCTTTCGGTTTGAAGGGTCATGCATGTGAACAGAGTTTGTGACCGGCCGCGATGGAGACCATGAGATCGGCGTTGCAGGGACAGATTGAGGAAAATAATGGGGTGTGTGTGAACCTGTTGTTGTAGATTTCTGCAAGCGCTTTTATTCTGTCGAAAGACTTATACCAACGTTGGAAGTGTATCGTTTTGTTTTCCAGGACAACTGATGCGATATTGTAAGGCTTCCTGACCCAAAGTGATCTATGAAGAATGAGAAATGACGGCGGAAGTTCCAAACCTTGCCTTTGAGCTCACTTATGAGGTCGCGGAGGACGGGAAGCTATAAAAAACTTGGACGGAGTGACTACAGCCGGTGTAAGTTGTATGCTATTCGCCCCCGTGACTGTGATGTGACACCTTAAAATGGAAATAACCAGACGAACTGGCTCGTGAGCGCAGCTACCGCGTGGAAGTCTTGAGACCCGCGAAGAGAAATTTTACCAAGTCCTCACAGTGGCTTACACAAATTGTTCACACTGGAATTCAAGCTGAAAATGAGTGAAATATATGTAATTTATTTGAAGACTACAGCAAAGAATATGTTGTACTATCCAAGTAAGACTACTAAATGGACAGTAACATACTTACATATATCCTCCTTCAAGTGTCCCAGACCGGTGACACCGACGTCGGGAGGTGCAAGTAATGGCCGGTGTCGTTCTCGCAGTAGTCGCGCCGTCGCCACTAGCCTGGCCTCGCAATCCGTGGGACCGGAGCCGCGTGATTTGTGGCTAAAAGCGATGGCGTTCATCGTAGTGGCTATGGCGGCAAGCAACTAACGAGCGGTAGAGGATGGGGGCGACGGTCGTTGCTGTCGCCGTTGTCGCCGTCGTAGGCGATAATGGTGGTGGTGGTGGTGGCAGTGATAGCGGTGGCGATACTGATTTGGCGAGTTGAGCTGACCCGAGGTTATGTCAAAAGACTTCCTCTTTAGGACTCACGTGGCGGCTGTGCCGGGGGGCGAATATTCAAAAACTGTCAGATACTCCAGAAGGGCCGGTGGACAATTTTGGAACATCGATGAGTTCCAACATGCGATGTCTAGAATACTAGAAAAACGCATATCTCGGAGCAAACGATGTGAATTATACTTGAATTGGAAGATATAGAACATGACGTTGAGATATGTATTGCTATCTTCAGAAGTACTAGCTGGCTTGAATATTCTGGCTCGTTCTCCCGAGTCCATATTTTACGGAAAGATGACTCATTTCCGGGTGAATCTGCTCCTTTGATAGCCTATTAATTCGACGGCATTATCCTAGAGGTGTTCGGATACCAATGTGATATCCCCCCATCCACCAAAAAATACTACAGTCACTAGCGGTTGATGTGGCACTGATTGAAATGAAATAGGTTTAAACTTTTCACAAGGCTGGGAACTCTTAGGAAACTGAATGGATAAAGGATTTTTAATTTTCCTTCGGGTGATGATATGTTACAGATGGCAGAGTTAAAGAAAACACGCTAACAATTGATCATATAACGGCCGATCTCGACTACCTAATGCGTCAGACGTGGCTAGAGCGTAATATACAAAGAGTGTCATCGTGACATCGCAGACGGCTGCACTTAGTTGATAGGGCGATTCAAATCATAGTTCCTGAGTCCGAGAGTGCGGGTCAAACAGCGATAGTATGAAAATTAAGGGCTTCCGGTGACAGTGGGTATACTTGACGTTGAAGTGCAATATCCTCTCTTTGCACAGGAAGAGAAAGGGCAATCATTATGATGTACTTATCTCATGGCCCTGGCGCCTCCGGAAGCTGGAAATTCACGGTGTTTCAATTTCGGATGAAGTGGCTCCGGGTTTGTGTCATCTTTCCTTCCGTACCAAGAACAGATTCGAGGGTGACTTTGAACGTCGTTTTTACAGCGACCCCGGGCCTGTAATGATGTACACACCACTTTCACAACGGAACCAAAGACGCCGGACGTCCTACGGTGGATGTTATACAGTCCACATGACATACGGACATCGAACGTTGTACCTACACAGGCGAATTCTTTGTATTGTCCGTGTACGTCTCACCTTCGTTCCTTGAACTTAAGTCAGATGCACATGTATCCTAGTAGCCAAGCCCTCTAACAATAGCTCGTAGACGCCGTTCAGTTTAGGACTAATGCGTATAGAGTGTGCTGACTGATCTAAGAATTATGGCGGTCTCAGAATAATGTAGGTGCCGTATCTGAGAGGGCAAGAAGGGGACTGAGACGTTGAACATAGATACCACCGACCACCGGAGCTTCAACAGGCATCCCGAAAAGAACTGTCGCCCAATCGCTACCCTGCACAAAATCTCTGCTGGGACTCTGTCTGAAACAGGACCAAAAAGTATTCGTCGTGTGACAGGATAACTGTATGCACCGACGCCAGATTCTGGCATGTGCAGAATCCTGACGTAGCCAGTCAGTTGTGTAGTATCTGAATCCATATCGTCGACAGGTTAAAGGCTCTCATCATCAGACCAAACAATACCGTAATGATGCTGGGAGTACCAGGTAACAGCAACAGCTGCTGAAACCCCATTCTTGCTGGTTCTAAAATAATGCAGTCAGCCCCGACACGGAATGGGTTTATCTATCGAAATCCATCACTACAAATAGTGTTCTTCAGCTTGCACCATTCTCGAGATAACCTTTAACCCCACGAGTCACCTTAGATCCGATGTATCTTATGCCACTTTGAGCGTCGGCATGTGTAGACAATCACACCTCATCAGGACGGTTACACGGGGAACTCAGTCGAGGACCGCCACAAGGTATCAGAGTGGTACGCCTGCCACGCCTATTGAAAGTCACCGAGATTCTGGCCAATAGCGGAGACATGTCGATACGAATCATGTTGGGGAGAGGTAGGATCATCAGTACAATAAGGTTTCAAGAGAAAGTTCGTTCCCAGCAAGAACAGTTCGGACAAGTTAGTTTATCAATAGAGCCAGGCTGCGGAGGAAAAAAGCATGGGCTTGACGGACAGGCGCTATGTGAACCAATCGGAGGAAGGAAGAATATCGCCGTGACTGTAGTCTGCGACACGAAATAGAAGGAGAAGGTAAGTTCCCCGAGGGTGTTGATGTAAATTAGATGCCGGGGGGGGGGGGGGGCAGGAGGAATGAGTCCTCAATCTGGGGGCTGAATTTTCGAAGTCCTTCCTGGGAACATCGACCGTAAAATTGAATTTCATCCGTCGTGTTTTTGAATAATTTGTTAAAGAAATATGCGCGAGTTTCAGGGCGATATGAATAAGGAAGGATGGGGACGATGCTAAAAAATGGTAATCGGGGACTGCGTTAGTCATTTTTACTCGCTGAGCTGGAAAGGCGGGTCTCAAAATGATGTAGACGAGATAGCATCGGGAGAACTTGGGAGGGGACTCGACGCCGAACAAAGATTTGGACTCGTTCTTCCCTTACGAAATCTAGCCCTCGACGACGCACGAATGATGAAGCAGGACCTAAAATTCGGCAATCGCCTGAAGAGGTGGTTACATTCGCCGATGCCTGAGTTTGACACAATGGAAGTAGCGAATGAGTCAATCCTTCCAATGAGAGGAGAGAGTACATCTATTAATGACGAATAGGCACAGTTGCCGAGACCCCCAGTTATGCGAGTTCTGAATGAATACAGTCAGCCCCGAAACGGAATGGTACTGCACATATCACCCACCCCAATTTCGCATCGGAATAGACTCCTTGTTCATCAATATGCTACCAACAAAGCGTCCCGGGAGAGATAGCCTTAGGCCTGGGGCTCAGATGCCTCCTTGAGAGACTGTGATCTTTGGACCTTCGAATCCGAATCGTTGTGCTTGCGTAAGAGTATTGACTGAGGGAGTTACCTGACCAGGATGGTGTGCGTTCACTTCCCGTCAGTAAATGTAAGTTATGACCACATCCTAGAGTGTAAGAGGTCAGGATGTAGATTCGGATCTTACATGTTCTCCCAAACACATCTTCAATAGATCTGTTAAAGCTGCGGAGAAAGGTTCTGTGATAATGGCCAACTAGGGTGGAAAGCCAGGGAAACTCCTACACTTTCCCTCCAAGCCCGGAAAGCATCCTAGCTGAATGACCTTCGTGAACGTACCGAAGAGGTGCTCGGAACTACATGCGTGGTCTACCTCAGGCGGTGCAACTGGGCTGGATATTTAGGGTCCGAATTTCGTGTCGTTAGCATCTGCTTCTGTGAAACAGCTCAAGAAGAAAGGCACAGGCATTAGTACTACCTACAGAATGAGTTAACGCGCGTGCTATCGTGCCTCGCCTCGAGATCTTTGAACCTGACCCACTGGGACGCGATAGGAACTTTTCCTGCCAAGGCGCGAGTTCCTAGTAAAATTTACAAAATTGGAGAAAATGATGAGGGGTATATAGCATACCCTGCCCGAGTCAAGCTCACTATGAGCGGCAGCGTTAAGCACGGGCATCTAAAGAAGCTTCAGCTACAATTGATCATGGATGCTGTGGCCTTTTTTGATGAAAATAAAGCGAATACGTACACTGAAAAAAAAAAAGAGAATGACTCTCCGAACGCAGTATCCCATGCAATCGAGCCGGCATTGAGTCTGACGTGTTTTTGAGGCTACGGTGGGGAACGTGAAGAATTGCAAATTAAGACGTGTATCACGGGGAATCTTGCTTGGTCCTATTTGGTAACTCGCTCCTTATTTCCTTTCCTAGATGACAGATACGTGATGGTGGTCTTCCTATGGTCTGAGCGCTCTGGAGGCGAGACTACAGCGACATGATTGTGAATACGACAACGGTCTACATTGACCGTGCACCCATTCAGTCACCGCCCTGTTCTGCACAGCGTTGTCCGGATCTCACAGGTGCATCAAAACTTTCAAAGTTCATGCTTGGAACCGAGGATCAGCTTGTGACGGAGTTGGCCAAGTAATATCCAAGGGAAGAAGAGCAGGAACTGGTCATGACGAGATTGCTGGTGCAAGGATGCTGGGCGGGGAGGTGCTATGACTCCGATTTTGTATAATCTCTGGCGTTGTTCTAAGGTGCGTTAATGACTGGATTTTTAGAAGAGCCATGACTGACTACATTACCAGTGAATCCATATGGTTGTCGCTTCTGACAGTCCCTTCGTATTTCTCTAAGGCAGGCTCCAACGCGCAGAAAGAGCTGGTCCCATGGCTCTTGCTTTGTAATGTCTGCTCGCCCTCGCAGTTGGGTGTACGGAGAGCCGGAGCCTGTAGAAGAAGATGGGTCGCCCTCGCTAGGCGGTGGCCGCTATTTGGTAAGTATATTTGCGCTGCTTTGATTGCTTTGCACTTATTCTTGAGAAACATCAGGGTTAGACTTCGAACGACTGGGGGAACGCGGATGCACCGTCGACTGTTTGCCTCAGTGCGCACAGAATTAGAGAATGCAGTGCCTAATGAGAGGGAAGGAAGAGACTTAGGTTTGTCTTACGACTGCGATCTGCAAGCAAACGGTTAGGCTAACCTTTTGATAGACGGGGACGAAGCTGGCGTACTCAATTATTAAGAACACCTCTGGAAAGTTGTGTTCTTCCTGGCGTTCTTCCTTTCTACCGGGATATATATGCTCCCGAGAGGAGAATCACGCAGATGCCGGGAGGAACGAGGATGGGGCACGCTTCTCCGTATCGTGCCCTGGAACCGCAAAGAACGTTTGAAGGGTTGACTTCACGGCTACGAGAGAATGTGCACGCAAATGCAGTCGGCGAGAAGCTAGGGTACGTCAGCTGTCTCGCACACTGTATTCCAGTGTGCTTACCTTTGAGCTTAGGCACAAATATGCCGGTGGCTAAGACCTGTTTACTCTTTCCTATACCGATAGAGCTTGCGGTCAGGTTGCACAGTGTTGTTTTGATATCAGGGGACCGTTAAGTACTCGCTCTTGGATACCACCAAGCCTGAACGTAATATAAATGCTGTCACATATCATCTTCTCCGTCGTTACTTCGAACTCCTCAGGTGCACATCCTTTAGCGAGGGATTACAACGCCATTTTAAACGTACGAAACCAGTATATGGACCAGTGAATACCATATCCAAACGGCCGACACAGATGCATTGTCCAAAGTGTGTACCCTTCCCATAGTTTATGTGCCGCTTCTCATATGCGAAATGCTGGTTTAGTATGCTGTTAAACGCCACGCGGTGTCTTCGGCTCGGAAGGAGGCGGATGTCGGACTCCGAAACCACCACGGGAAGATCACCTATGGCGTGTATCGACTCTCAATCTTTCGCATAAACTGGCTACGGACACGGGAAATCCCTTACCACCACTCCAGGTTGTACACGGCCGTTGATGCTGGTTCAGCTCGATATTCCCTGGCCCTTACAGGTCTACGGCGCTTGCGAGGAGGAAACATGTCTTGAATCATAAGTTGAGTGTAATGAGGTCATCCAAGGGAAGAAGATGGCGACGTTTGTGGGCGACGGCCTCCCATTTGGTATGTATTCATTCGTGCTCCTTCGATTCCTGTGTGCTTACTCTCAAGGACAGTCATATTTACGCCTGCTGCCACTAACTGTGGAGTAGATTGCGCAGTGATGAAGCTAAAAGGGCCATCTCGGCCGGTAAACCTCTCTGACACGATCCATCCTCATAGATAAGTGTCCCTGCTATCGACCAATGGAAGAACACACTATGTGTCGTGGTTCGACTCTATGTAGTGGGATACGCTAAAACTGCAAAGCTTTTGTCCATTTTCTCGGGCTGAGGGACAGGAGTGTTTTCTTCACTCTCAATTCCTCAACATTGTACTTTTTGGCCTGGTTCGTAGCCGCCCATCCACTCTTGCTTCGGCTTCGAAGAGTACGGCATGTTCGAATGAGGACTGCAGATCCCGTGGAATACTTTGCCAGGTGACGGGTCGCTCGATTTTTGAATCTTCGATATGAAGTGCTGCCTTGATGCCCAAGGATTGCTGCTGAAAGCATTCACGGCTCGGTTTTTCGTCATGAACATCCCATCTCAGAGCGTATTTCTTTTTTCGCTTTGATTCTGCTTAAAAGTCAGGTCTTCCCGAGCGTCATTAAAATTTCGCCATCAAAAACCGAGGTTTCATCGAATAGATATGATAGGATGTGCTCTCTCCTTTCCTCGCTTCCTCGATGTACCAGAGTATCTTTCTCTGACAATACGTATAGTAAAAGAGAGAGATTAATAAATGGTGGGCGAGAGTTATATAATGTTGTGAAGACTCGGCTGGAATTTCAGTGAACTTGTAAGCAACTTGTAAGTCATCCACTGTTACCTGGTCGTGCCGGAGTTCTTGCTCGGCCTGAGACGCGTGAGGACTAGGTCTGCGACATTGGTTAGGCAAGTGAGGTGCGAGCCCGATGAAGGTAAGGCAAAGGACAGGAAGGAAGGCGTAAATCGGACTTCGAATCTGATCGGCTTTTGTTTCAACTCCTCTTTTACCACCATTACCACCATCAACGACGCGTCTGCCTGGGATCGATAATCGTGAACCAACGCCTTGTAACTTCATACGTGTCACAACCTTCGGTCCCCGAAAAAAATGGGTTACAGATGCCCATTCTCTCGTAGGAGTGCTGGCCATTTGCGTTGTAGAACGGGTGGCGGACCGTGATAGGACTGAAGGATGCTCCATGGATGAGAAAGGTGTGCTCTCCCTCTGTTCAATAGGGCATTCGCGTTGAGCCGGCGATTCCAACAGACGCCGTCATCATCACGGTCTATCTAAAGAATGCACCGTTCGTCGGAACAAGTGGGCACCCTATCTTGTGCGTCTCACTCTGCCTGGACAGGCTTCTTTGGATTGACCGTATTATCAGCAGTCTGCCTTCCCCTGCCAAAATACGATCCAACCCCTTCGTCGATTGTACTTCTACGATATGAGCGGCGGACTTTGGCCCGTATTACCAAATGGCCCGCTTCCGGAGAATGCACCTCCCCCGAATGCCACGCCATTCGAGTCTACCAGGCCAAGGAAGATCAAGATGTGAGAGACATGTGGGGGGTGACGACGGAGGAAAGAGGTGCATCAGACGCCAGGGATGCTTCAGGAGAATTGTAGCAGCTAGGACCGTCGATGCGTCGACTGGATGCGCAGCCATAGGGATGGCATCAGAAGGTCTGGATGATTATAATGCGTTCTCTAGTCTCGTCTGTCTTCGCTGATGCTCACGCGAAGTTGAAGGTTATCTGATCCCAGCCGGAGTACCATGGAAAGTGTGAAGGGACGAACATACAGTTTTTGTAGTGCGTTCGTCAATATACCGTATTAATGCCGATTCCGAATACCAGTCCAGTGATCCCACCAAATTTAACTACATTCAGAGCACTCCTCTCGTTATCGCAGAGGAGGGTGTTGAATTTGCGTTTCCAGAACACGAGGCTCTCTTCCACCTGGTCAACTCTTTTCTGCAGCATGGCACCAATAGATTGCTCCATATAATCTCGCGGGCGGCTCGAAGGAAGTCGTCGTGAGAGCAGTGGCCTTTATAGTCGCCCGGGTCACCCGCCATACTTGTCCTGGCCTTAAAGAAGGTCCCGATTCTCCCGCTGTAGCCCTCCGACGCGCCACGTCGGAGTCGAGCCTGTGCTCAGGGACCACAGTATGAATGGGTCACTGCAGAAGAGGCTGACGGTCCTGAGGCGGACTATGAGTGGAACGTGTGCGCGCCTTTGTTACATTACCGCTATACTTTGCCGATATTGAAACATGGCTCTTATGTCTTCACTGTTCAAAATGAAGCACAGAGCCGAATATGTCAGATACTAGGAATCGAACCTCGAACAGACTAACACCGCGACGCTAGCCTCTATACCATATCCATTAAGGGGTGAGCAACCATCCCCAGAAGGCGAGCGTATTCTGTGTACGGGACCGCCCTCCTGCCGCCGACTCGACAATGTTTACGGGTCGCTGCGCATCCAGGCACCCTCTTCCCGCGAGGCTAGATTTCTCGGCCCTCTGACTCGCATTGGAACATTGCCAGGTCAAGAAACGGAATTTTGTCCTCCTTTGGTCGAATACGAAACCCACTGTCAGAGCGAGAGTGAGATGGACCTTGTTTCCACGAGTGGCGGGCTTGAATGTGATGTGGTAGCGGTTAATGTAACGAAAATATTTGACAAGTACTAAATAGATGTATGGCGAGCCTTCAACATGAGCGCACATATCCACCAGGCGCATCGGACTCACAAGGTATATGTGTATCAGAATTCTTCATACCTATAAAGTCACCCCACGACGCGCACGAATACAGCAACCTGAAAGGAAACGAGGTCTTAAAGGTTCGGCTGATATGAACATAATTCATCGCACGTACGATAAAGAACTCCAGTATTATTTTCCAATAACCAAATTGAGAATTCTCCTCCGGCGCTGGTGTTCGCTCCAAGGAATAGTTTCAGTCGTTACCACTCAAACGGCATAGGGTGAATAAAGTCACACTATAGGCATCATATCAACGCGCAAGAGGTACTACAGATCAATCAAAGTCACGAAGGCCCATCATCAAAAAAGGTGCTCGCTTAAATATTGTATAACTTTGCGTACTCCCCTTCCAGTACCATAAGCTCTTCGTGAGTACCAGCTTCGGCTATTGTTCCATCTTTCATCCAACTTCATACATCCAATAAGTGACCAGAACAAAAACAACAGCATAATACACAACGAGATCCGTACAATTCGTCAAATGTCCAAATCGATGTGTAACAAATACCATCGTCTTCCCTTCTCGCGCTCGAATAATATTGTCGAATAGAACAAATTCACCTTCGGAGTCTAACACCGAGGTTGGCTCGTCGACGGCGACAAATCTGACTTTTACCCTGTCGAAACACATGAAGGACCTGGCCCTACTGGGGTGAATATAGGTCACAAGGAGGTTATTTCTGGAAAAGAGGGGAACACTCACGCAACAACCCTCTGCGTCTCCCCGCCCGAGAGTTCGATATTCTTCTGCAAATTCTCCAGCTCGGTCTGCAGGGGATGATCTGGATCATCCGGCAAGTTGTATCCGTATGCCTCATTCAGTGTACTCAGTCTCGTCTCCTTGCCTTGTTCAAGCTTCTTCAAGCAATGACTCGCGCCTACCTTCCGGGATGAACAATCAAGCATCTACCCTAGAGAGAGTGGGAAAGGGAATGATCCTGTGTCAAGGTCGCTGTTGCTCTGCGCAGATCTGACATACTGTTAGGATTCTGCCGAAATCGAATATGCGAGCACGAGGCAAGTAGCGATGATCGAATCGAGGTAGGATTAATTAGAAATGATGTACGTCGTTATGGAATAGAATGGATTCCGGCAAGGGTTCGTGAGGAGACCTGAGTGGTCCAGTTTGCGAGGTTAATGAGATCAGTAAGCGCGAAGCAATTACTGTAAGACGTAGCCGGTAAGCGCGGAGCTATTACCGAGGGGAAAACCGATACAGAAGCCTGTAAGCGCGAAGCTATTACGGGCCGTAGGTGAAGGCAAGCGCTAAGCATAACCTTCGGATTGGTATTGGAAAGCGCTAGGCATATCCAATGGCTTGTTCAGCAAGCGCTAGGCGTAGCTGAGGGTTCACGCAGTGTGAGGGTACTGAAAGTGATAGATTGGATAATCTTCTTATACAATGTTATCTATGAGTTTATATACTAATGAAAGGTTTGAGTCATCATTATTCTATAATGTTCCATAATATTCTAGTATCAGTACGAAGATTAGAGAAAGTATGAGAAAGTATAAGCGAGTCACCGTTAAGACCGAGAAGGCCGAGTATGGGCATGTGTTGACTCATGCACCGAACCAACGGATACACGATATCCATAACACATACGATACCGCGAGATCGGGACACCGTCGACTAAAGTAGACTCTGGTCCAGATGTAGGATCGTAGAATCTTGAGAGCAGTCTGAGGATAGTCGATTTGCCACTGCCGTTCGAGCCGACGATATCGATCATTTGTCCGAGTTCAATAGACGGGTTGATATTCGATAGAGCCGGGGTAAGAGAACGAAACATCGCGCACTTCGAATGACGTCCCTCTGGGTTTCTCCTCGGAGGAAGGGCTCGGATATGTGATGTCGCCGTCAGCGAGCGTATTCGCAATGTTAGACGAGTCATAGACATTCTTGAGTTCCTGATATTGTTTTCGGAAGGAAATATTTTGAACAAGCATACACGTTGGCCCAGTCCAGGGACTGTTACGATTGCTGGAGTATCACGATAGATGAAAGCCAGAGTCTCTCGGGGTAGAGGGTTTAGACTAGGCATAGTATATATGGAATGGCCGATCAGTCCCACAGATTCAATCTGTTATCGTGTACACATGTAATAGGCAGGTCGCCAAGTATGTCGTTGGTTATTTCCCATGCAGGTGACGTCCTGATCATGCACTGAATTGGAGCCCATTCATCTGAGAGACCATAAAGGAGCCGGGTTGCCTTTCGGTACTCTGAAAGAACGCGCGTTGGGAAATATCAAAAAAGATCGATGAAGTCTACCATTTATGATATAGTTGACCGTACCACTCCCAAGGATTTCTGCCCTATACTTCGACGCCTTCATACGTTGTCGGTGCTCGCTATTGGTACGAACGAAGTGAGCTACGATTTACTTTCAGTATAAATGAGAAAATGAGAAAAGCCTACCATACCTGTATTCCAGAGCGTTCGTTGCGTAAGAGTGAGAGAAATGGGCTTCATGATGCAGACGGCTGCAGAGAGGGGTGACCCCGTAGATCGAGAAACTTGTATAATGAGTACAAGTTGGCTAGCGCCTTCATTACGTTATTCAAAAATTCAACGATACCCTCGAAGGATGCCCACGCATCGTTAGAGATGGCTCTAACTTTGCTGCGCGGTTCTTAGGATAAAATACTTTAACAAGTAAAGGTCGGCCATAAACGGATTGGACGATGACCTTGAGAATTGGGAGGGTCTGTCCTTAGTTGAGCTAGATATGAGATTAGACATAGTTGGATGGACGCAGCACGTGGGATTACCCTGCATTAAATACAGCTCAAAAGGAGTCGTTTTGTGTGTCTTCAGTGTTAGAAGAACGTGTTCGCTGGAATAACCCATGCATCAGCAACATACTCATGACAGGAACATCGAATTCACCTCTCTCATTGTAGTACTACTGAAATTTTGACGAAGAAAATCCGCACGGCGACAGCCTTGGGAATTGCACCAGTCTCTGGGGAACTCTGGATCAAACCTATTTCGATCTACGGAATATCGCGTAACTCATAGTACACAACGCAGGGAAAGGAGAACTGCTTGTCCAAAAGTTGCTTTCCGAAATGTAACGGAGCACGTTTAAGGAGACACCTTCCAAACGCCGAGTTGGAAGGCTTTTAATCCTCGCTTGTTTCCTGTGGCGAGATTTTCCTTGGGAACAGTTAGAAGGTTAAAGGCTGAGGAATAAGTCACAGAGATAGGGGAACAAAACTGCTGGAAACGCGCATCTTTTGTAAGAGGGCGGTAGGAGCACTGCGTTGAGATGGGAATCACTGGTCCCGGCGAGGGCATCGGATCATGTGATAGACTGGAACTCTTGTTCTCGACTTTCATGCTGTGGGCGCCCATTGGCAGTGGTGGTTGAGTAGGGGCCGAGTTCTATATTTGTCTTTCACGTGTGGACACATCAACATCGGTGTTTGCCGGGCCAAATTGACGTTATCATCTTTGCTCCACATCTTCTTCCCTGTGCTGCCCTCGATAAGGATGTTCTCCGACAGCAGAGTCACCTATCGGTGCCCACTATGTTTCGTTTACAAAACGTCTTCCTAACTCGATCACTGCTGAGAGTGTCGAAGACTCAATGCCATGAAAATCCGAGCATCTTGAAACTTAGCTTGAGATATGAAGGCCAGTTCTTCTCTCGTTTGTTGTCGTCATAAGATAAGAGTGGGCGGGAGAGGGAGGACCGTGATCTTTGTGACCCCGTGGATTTTATAACGGAGACACAAAATTCGATGGGAAAGGTGGGCTTTCTCTCGCAATATGATATGCGAACTAAGCCTTTTGCGCTGGAAGAACCTTGACCCTTGATATTGGCGCCGCCCTTAGGGTCTTACGCTATCCGGCAATACAGGTGTATCCCTCGTATCACCTTTTGGCACTGTATGCAATCTGCCTCGTTTATCCAGGGTCTGTCTGAAAAGACTTCTCTCTCGCCTCTGCTGGAATCGTTTCAATTCGAGTCTGCGGGGGAACGGATTGACGAATGATACTGATTCTCTGGTTACATGACCTCAACAAGTTTACTGGTATCCACCGAGCCATGAGTCGCTAACTCCATTTCCCCGTATGTTCTTTATGCATATGCTGGCGGAGGATCAAAGGCATTGCCTTGAACGCGCTCCGCTTCCCGTTCCACAATGAGCTGCTGAACCTGGGTCCCCAACCTCAAATCTCAGCCACTACGACACTTAAGGCAGCCTGTGGGACCTCCTGTTGTGGGGCAACCTGGGGCTCAGAAGTATCGACATGCACAGACGTGCCGATGCTATTCCTCCTTTCTCCTTCATCCTCAACCAGATCCTATTCTGAATTCTGTTCGACTGTATCCTGGCTTCTGTCCCCTTTATTTGGCGTCATCTCGCCCACTACCATGGGGAGAGATAGTTTCGTAGTTTTCCATTTCCAACTGGCGGAGAATGCGAATTTTGCTCAGGTATTATCTTAGGGTTAGGCGATAGACGGTGCTGCAAATTTCGGTGTCTCCGCTTGCGTATGAAGAGAAATGTACCGCCTCCAAAGAGGAGTAGCATGGACATCAGGGATCCTATTACTGCGCCAATAATGATAGATGTTCCAAGACTTTGGTGGGTCGAATTTGAATTCCTACGACAATAGTCAGAATGGGCTGACTATATTCATGGATGACGCACGGTGGGGCGGTTGCAGACCTGTTTACTGATTTCGTGGAAGAACTATTGAAACAGAAATATTAAATGATATCCGAAAGCCCCACGATATGCGAATACGGACCTGGATGATACTCCGGACTCTGACACTAAGGTCACCGACGGATTCACAGATGACGTGGGTACAGGGCTATCCCGAAACACGGGAGTTTAAGGGGCACGTAGAATTTTGCGTTTGACACTTGCGAGCTTGCGTTCTCTTGCGAGCTTCCATTTGCATTTGCGTTTGCGTTCGATCAAATGCGTTTTGCGTTTGCGAGTGTGACATGATCGAGTCCAAAGTTCAACTCCTTGTCCTGACCTTCGAAAGTGTTGTAGACACGTCAACTGTGCTTTCTAGATACAGAAACATATCCATTCCTCGATTAATGTGAGCATGGCACTGATTCGAGATTTTATTGCTCTTTCTTGACTTGACTCATTTTTCTGACACATAGATACATATGTATGCGAATTGTTGAAAATATTATAGAAGCCGTGACCGTCGTCCTAACACCGAAAGCTAGACACACAAACCAAGGACCGTACTTCAGGCTGCTCTTGTAAACAAGAGATGTCGCCTAATTTTTCCGTCTCGATCCAAGAGCTGCAGTGCAAAAAACGGATCATAGGCGTGTCGCAATTATATTATACACTAAAAGTTTCATTCGCGAGAGGCTATCGCTACTATCAGCGGCAATTGTAAGCCCTTCTCCACCGCTCCCTCCACAGTCAGCGTCATGACAGTGCAAAATTCTCTCGGGATCCTTTCAGCTTCCGTAGTCATAGAAAATTCAAAGATGTTGATGATCTCGATTAAAAAGGCGTAGAGTTCAAGGACCCTATGGTACTCGAACGTACGCAAGGTTAAGACTTTGCACTTGACAAGATACTGCATACGCGAATCTCCAGCCAATACATGACCTCAATCCCCCAACAAAGCTGAATCTAGGATAGCATAAGTTCAGCGACAGCACAATGAAACTAAAACCCAACTTCTTTGTTCATACTTCCTCGGAGCCATCGTTCAGGACTGCAGATGTGAGCGTCTTCTCCCAAAATGTCTTTGTTCCTTTTCAACGAACACAACACAGTCAACAGCGGTTGTAATGTATGTCGTAGCTTATTCTCACAGACTCACCTGTTATATCCGGCAATGGATGAAAGGATGAATGTTCCTTTGGGTATCGCTATCTCTTGCACCTTTCCTGTCGTTAACGTCATAGGCTTGCTCAAAGGAAGTACATCATCCCGTGCTGCTACCCGTGCGGCGTTGTATGTAACGGGAAGGAATCGAAGCACTTCCTACAGGGGTATGAGCCTAAGAGAATGCGAGAAGGTGTCGGACCCGATCTTCACCACGGCAGTCAAGTAAGGCATGCTATCCAAGTCCTGCACGGTGAATTCGTTGTCACCACGATCAAATACCAATCGTTCCTTCGTCCTGATCTCCGCTCTCAGTCGCTCTTGCACTTCGGGACGCTTTGAAAGTTCAAGATGCGTCCAAGAAAGCATGTTAGCGGTTGTCTCATGGCCAGCGAGAATGATGGTGCTGTCATCAGCCGAATATATGGTACACCCCTAGTAATTGAAGTGATACACCTACTTCATTTTAGCAAACAATTCTTTATCGTCTATTTGAGTCTTCGGATTTTCCGAGACATTCGCTGAGGACAGAGGAATTGACTCATCTCTCCCCCTGCGTCAATACACGGTCACCACGTTCCCCATCGGTTGGTTATCCATACAATGTTTAGGATTCGCATTTCGGTGCTGTACTCAATGATTCTTGTGCGTGATATTTCATCAATTCGCTAGGTGGTGACATGACAGATAGAAGGATGGAAATTTCAAGCTGTAGACAGTACGGAGAAGATGTTGCTACAGTTTCGTGTCCTTTGTGACGGGATCCGGATCTGAGTCGTCAAAAGCGGGAACACGTTACACGATGCTTGTCTTCAGCAAATTCGAGTATATAAGACCCCATCGAGTAATAATAAGGCAAAAGAATTACACAGATCGTTGTTGTGAGACTATCGCAAGAAAAAAAGGCGAATGACACTCAAGTTGAACTCTATTTAGACTGAAGCTAAACGCAAACGTGACAATCATGTCACACTTGCGTTCATTTGCGTTCATTTGCGTTATCTTGTAACGCATGCGTGGGATGTTTTACCATTTGCGTTCTCGCTTGAACGCTTGCGAGAAATATTAGAACGCTTGCGTTAACATTTGAACGCATGCATAGGTTAATTTAACGCATGCGTTTGTGATTGGAACACTTGCGTTGGCTTGATTGGTGGATGCGTTCACATGCTTTGACTCGCGTGCGGGCTTCCAATGATTTTCTGATGGTATTAAGGTGCAATCAGACCATTGGACCGGCTAACGGGACCTCGTAGGTAGGTGATTTACTGTTTATTAGGTCTCAAACACCTAACTTGACACTGTAATCTATCCGGAATAGTGGCCAAAGCTCTTAAGGATCAAAAAAGCTTCTGGTGTGTATATTTCCCTTGCATTCATATGTACTAACATACATTAATCATGTCATAAACACATCGATAGGAACGCAAATGATCGCCAATAAAACGCAAATGAACGCAAATGAACGCAAGCACGCAACTCGCAAACGCAAAATTCTCCTGGCCCGAGTTTAAGCATCCAGTTTGTCAGTTTATCATTATAGTGTTATGTACGACCGTGACAGTGTAGTATTGTTAACTTCGAATCTTGGGGTGGCAGCAATGATATTTCGAGTGGTAAAATCGAAGCTGGTTTGATTGATTGCAAAAACGAGGTAGATTCTACGGTTAGAAAAGGTTGACTGAGTATTCATTATAAAGATAGTCAGGACGCACCCCGCACCACGAAAAGTTACGTTGAGCGTCCCGTCAGGTTGGGTGAGGTCAGTCATGTCATCTAGGGACCCGCTACCTACGACAGGTCCGTCGTCCACTGAGCCGTACTGTGTTAATCTGAATGGTATCTGGCTCGAATCGTTCACATTGCGATGCCAAGATAGCGTTATCCTAAACGGCCCCTGCTCCAAAGGCACAGTCCCCAGAAAGTCATCAAAATGAAGGCCATACGAAATGACAAAGTAGAGGCAAGATCTACAGCCGTAAGCCTTTATTGTTTGCACAGTAACAATGTGAGAGATGACTCACAAAACAATAAACAGTAACATCTTCCGACCTGGAGGCCGCTATTGAGGATCAGTTATCTAAGAAGTGCAATATTCGTAGATGTGGAGTGAATGACAAATATCATAAGTGCAATACATCCGTTCCTGGTGTGAAGGAAACGCTCAATCTATCAGTGCCAAGTGGTCCAGGTCTAGGAAGTGGTTGAATCTGCACTGCTATTGAAATGAGATGGATAAGTTTTGATCGGCCCAGCTTTCAAATGTCAGAATTCAGAACCAGACACAAAGAAATCGTTCATAGGTGAGATGCAAAATGCTGACCCGCACAGATTCATCAAGTAGTTCAAGTCAATGTGCTTCTTACTGCGTGGCATCAGACAATAGACTGACCAGCACCTTTCACCATCTGTCTCCTTTCCCTTGCGTGGATCTGGCTGCTGGCATGATGCCTAGCTACGATAGCTTCTCGACTGAGTTCAGGTGGTGACAGTTGACAACATTGAGTATTGAGTTAAATGCTATTAGGTCTCAGTACAACCTCAACTCTACTGTAATTGTGTATGTAACGTCAGTCTATGAGAGACCAAGTTCAGAGCGTACTCTGGCCTACTGGGCCGGTCTCACTGTTCCGAGTCATTGTTTGAATGTGTTGTTGTCTGAAGGCATCTCTCTTCACCCTCTACCATCATCCGTCTCGACTCGATAACCGCGAACTTCTCAGTGCCTCAAAACCTGAGTTTGATGCGCCATGGTAGTAATCCTCCGCCATCAAGTACTCAGCATTGGAGGATATGAAATATGGGTTACAGTTAGAGGTGTGTTTGACTAGTGAAACTTCTCTCATCAGATAGCTCATAGCCATGGGGCCAGGAGAATTTTGCGAGCGATCCTTGTGAGCTTGCGTTCATTTGCGTTTTATGTGTGATCACTTGCGTTCTTATCAATGCATTTATGATCTCATCAATGCATGTTATTACTTATGAATGAAGCTGGGGGCCAACGCAAGCGTGGCAAGACCGAGTCCTCCAGTTTTTTTTTTGGACTGCTACAGTGGGAGGGATGGAGGTCAGCATTTCAGAAGAGGAAGGACAGTCATAGGCTATGAGGGAAGAGCATGCGAGAAGTAATCGTTGCTATTTTTGAGCATTTTCAGATGATTGTAGCAAAACTTTATATCATGACAATACTTTGTGCCTTTCCTTGTCCTTGGAGGGGCATTTGTACAAGGATAGTACTGTTTATTGGTAGGGCATAGAGCTGTTGTTGAGGATTGGCGTATGGTGACCAGTCTGAATTATCTGCACATTCAGAAGTGGAAGATCGCTAGCAGACTCTAGCTCATATAGGATATCCCTAGAGAACGGAAAGACCTTCGTCAGTAGCCCACCAGAAATTCGGTGAAAGATATACCATGCACAGTTGATGGTTTGCTGAAAGGTTGTTTGAAGGCCTGTTGGGGTCAGAATGTTCCCAATACTCATCACATTTGGTGGGTAGGCCGATTTCAATGCTATAGGGAATAAGCTCAAGCATCAGTAAAGAGAGAGATCATACACACTCCTCATTGTGAATGGCACACACCCAACCCAGGGCTGAGCTAAAGGTCCTATCTATACCTACAAGACACCTGACAAAATAGGTAAACATAGGCCGAGATATGAATGTAGGAAGTACCAAGATACACATCTCCATTGTTCAGCCTCCACTGTCTTCTTTTTCTTCCTTTTGTGAACCCCTGCATATTGTGCAAGCCCGCTGATGTCTATGATTGTTGTGGTGCTGGGGAACCCAAGTAGAATTCACAGAGAAACCGTCGCTTCCATCAAAGGCTTGTACAAAGAAATATTGGGCTTTCCAAGCGAAGTTGCACATCATACAGGTAATGGCCTTCCAATTGGAGGTTCCAAGGAAGGAAACAACGCCAGCTAGTAACCTAATATATTCACCTCCATCGACTTGGACGACTTTGACTGTTCACCTTCAATGATGAATCAAGGGCCATCGACATACTTGGACCCGAGTGCACAGGCGACCAGAACGACTTCCCTGAACTGGAATTTTCGATAGTGTAGCCCTTCCCTCAAGAATTTCTCAAACATCAGCCAATCAATGACAGGAATAAAGATATTCAGGTACATAAAGTACATACACATCAATGAGTGTTGGCATAGGATCCCCAGGTGGAAATCTGAATTTCATCCCTTGCAGGACACAGCGGTGGGGATTGTTCCATGGACAGAATTCCCAAGATTCGGGTCAGAAGAAGTGAAAGTCGTGATATTAATGGTTGCCTGGCTTCGACATCCCTGGCTTCTTGAATGAATTGAAGAGAATGATTCCTCTAGTGTTGTGAAAGGCCAGGCCAGGCTGGGCTTTTGAGGCTTAGGCAGGGCTTGAGCAGGCTCAGGCTCAGTACATTCGTGAGCCTGAGCCTTGAGCCCCAGCCTTACAAGGCTCAGGCCAGGCTCAGGCTCAAGCCCGGGCTTCTGACTCAAAATATATATTGGCTCATTGGAGTCATTATATGTTAGTATCCATTCAGATATCACTTTGTGAGTCTAATATACTATGTATTGAATCACACTGAGCATCTACGAAGCCATTTTTGTTTAATTGGCCTTGTCACTGTGAAGAAAACATGTCACAATGACATCATAACCATTCTCGATCAATGACATCTTGCATTTAGATAAGTTCTATTGCGAAAGCATGGTAAATGGAACTATCAGATAATATTGAGGTGTGTTATATTCATGAGAACTGACTTTAAGAATGAATATTAACCACCTCTCAAGCCCAAGGCTTTGGCCTAGGGCTTAAGGCTTTCCTTAAGCAAAGCCTGAGCCTGAGCCTTGAGCAAGCCTTACTAGCAGGCCGGGCTTTTCAGGGCTGGGTCAGGCTGGGCTGGGCCAGGCTTAAGGCTTGAAGCCTGGCCTTTCACAACACTAGATTCCTCAAGGTTTCTCTCCAGTGCATGGTCACAGTCCTCCATTCAAAGCTCAGGGAGTGCACTAAGGCAGGTAATATTCTCGGGGTGTCCTCTGGAAGTGTCTGAACAGTATCGAGTTCCTCCTGAACATATAGCAAAAAGGCATTTTGAGCATTGAGGCTCAAGTGGGCAACTGATGCATAAGTCACATGACAATGTCCCAAAAAGGAAGGAGAATCAAACAGCACAGCCACCCTGAAAAGCTCAAGTTGCAAAGACTGAATCCTGTATACACAGGACTTGGAATGCGAGCTAAATTTACTGACCAGACTACTTCAAAACATCCTCGATCCTTACGAGGTTTAAACACTGTTCTGGATAGATAATAACATCAAGTAAACAGTTTAAGACTTGATAGATAGGCTCATGCACCAGCCACCTTTGGTAAGCACATGTGTCTTAGTGTACTAGGATTCACTGTGCAATGTAAGTAACCTTGTTAATATTTGCTAAATATATGTGATTTTAACAGTGTACGCTTGACCGGCATATCAGCAAGCTCGCAAGGGTTGCTCGCAAAATTCTATGTGCCCATAGCCATGCAGGTATTGACAATTGATAGGCACATGTGGGGTGGCACAACATGGTCGTTCCAGGGCAAAGGATGTTGTACTGGCTAAGTGTTAGACCCGAACTTCAATCAAAGATAAACAACGGCTGTCTCGCGTTCGGGCAGTCACCGATGAGTTCTTTATACGATTGAGAGTAGAGGTTTAAGTCTTTAGCACTCAGCGATAGATAAGGTGATAGTTTCGGTATAGATTAAATGTTAGCTCAAAGCTAGGGTATATCTAGCGAGAGCTTTACTACTTAAATACTAAAAGTAAGGTTCTAAATATAGACCATTCGTGAGAGTGAAAAGCTTGAGCACGCAATATCGAAGCGATAGACACTTCAACCTGGCACATTATCACACGATAAGGTGCAAGGTGGAAGTGGCTACTACGCCATGTAGTGCGTAGTGTCGAAGTCATTGCTCGGTGTCTGTATGATAAGCGGTCCGGACGGTCCGGTGACCCGGGTTATGTAAGTAAAAGAATAAAAGTGGTTAAATCGTAACATTACCCCCTTCTTAAGGCAGGCGTCCCGACTGCCGCTATGGTCCGCTCCAGTCGTTGGGGAAGTCTTCTTGATACATTCCTCTGGCCTCTCCTCCGTATGCGTCATCGGCCTGGTCTTCATCTCCAATTGGTGGTTCTCCGTCGTCTGATTCGTTATTCCAGTAGTCTTGTAGGAGTTTCCGCCACTCAAAGTTGTACTGTTTGAGGGCTTTGACCCACTTTTGGAATCCATCTGTTCGTTGGACAAGGTATCGAACATTGCCGTTACTGTCATATTCGTGATCTAGGATCATGGTGACGGCCTTGTTCGGTGTTACAATTTTGGTGTCCACCCTGTCAACATGTTCTGCCAGGAATTCTTCGATCAACTCGTCGGCATCCATGTCGCCTTCCCGTACCCAGCTATTTGATTCTGGTCCATAGCCCTTCCATTTGACGAAGTAATCCGTTGCGCTTCTCGATGGTTCTCCCTGTCTCCCTCGAACATTTCGCTGCCTGCTGTTCAAGACCTTTTCGACTTCGTAAAGTTCATCGCCGTCGATCAGGTCTGGTGGAGGTGGAGGAGGTTGTTCTTGGTTCGGGAATGCGGGTGGAATGTACGGGGTGAGTAGCGATTCGTTGAAGGTAGGGTGGATTTTCCAGTTGGCCGGTAGCTTTAGGGTGTATGCTGAGGCGCCCTTTTTGCTTTTTATTTCGAAGGGGCCGGTGCGTTTGTCGTCAAGCTTCTTTTTTGGGCGGGGAAGATGGAGGTTGGTTGTGTCAAGCCAGACCTTGTCGCCTGTTTTGTACTCGACGGCTGGTCGTTTGTTTTTGTCGTACTGTGCTTTCATTTGTGACGCAGCCTTTTCGAGTGATTTCTGGGCGGTAGCATGGATTTCTTGCATCTTGGAGACAAAGGAGTCAGAGGCGGGGGTGCGGAAAGGGGTGGTGGATTTCATCCCAGGTAATATAGCGGGGTTGTAACCATAATTAACTTCAAATGGGCTTTTGCCAGTGGAGGAGTGTTTTCGGTTATTATGTGCGAACGCGGCGAGTGAAAGCCATTCGGCCCAGTCGGTTTGGAGATGGTTGACGAACATGTGGAGGTATTTTTCAACCTCCTGATTTACGCGTTCAGTCTGGCCATCCGTCTGGGGATGATAAGCAGTAGAGGCGTTTCCTTTGATTTGGAGGAGATGGTAGAGGTCCCTCATGAATTTGGATACGAATACGGTTCCCCGGTCTGAAATGACGACTTGGGGCATTCCGTGTTTGGCATATACTTCATCGCGTAGGATCTTTGCCCAGCCCTCGGAGGATAATTCAGTGGAACATGCAACAGGGATGATTTCCTTCGAGAAGCGGTCAACGATTACGATGATGGCGTCGTGTCCGTTGCTCTCGGGTAGTCCAGTAACCATGTCTACGGAGATGTGAGTCCATGGACGGGACGGTATTTCGTTGGGGTGTAGTGGTGCTGCCTTGGCCTGATTGCTGCTCTTTGCTCGCTGACAAGTTTCACAGGCTCGTACATAGGCTTCGATGTCTTTCTTCATCTTCAGCCACCAGAACTCTCATAGGACGAGTTCTTTGGTCTTTTCGATACCTGGATGTCCAGCGGTGATGTGGTCATGGGATCGAGCGATGATTTCTCCACGGAGTGCATGGTCTCGGGGAACGTAGATCCTGCCATCGTACCAGATGAGTCCGTCTGCCATTTTCATACCTCGGTCGTGGTCGAGGGAACTGGTGACAGCTCGATCCCAAAGGCGATTGTTCTTTGTGGCGACTCGTACGTCTCGATGGGTTTCTTCGACGGTGGGCATGATCATCGCTCTGAAGTGTTCTGGGGACAGGACTATTACTTGATCGTTATCATCCTGTCCTCGATCATGATCTACGCGCCGCGAGAGGAGGTCAGCCTTTTTGTTGGCGGTGCCGGCTTTGTGATGGAGGGTGAAATGGTATTCTGCCAGCTCGGTGATCCATCGGGCTTGGCGTCGGTTCACTTTCTGGGGCTTTCGGAAGTACTGGAGATTTTGATGATCTGTCCAAATCTCGAAGTCTTGGTATGCGCCCATAAGGTAGTGCCTCCATTCTTCGAGAGCGAGCATGATTGCGAGGAGTTCTTTGTCGTAAATCTCGTAGTTTCGCTCTGTAACCGAGAGTGATTTCGATAGGAAGGATACGGGTCTCCATTTTCCATCCTGCTCCTGGGAAAGGACTGCGCCAATGGCTCCCTCACTAGCGTCGGCTTCTACTCGGAACTTCCCTTCGTTGGTTGGTATCGCGAGTATGACGTCCTCCGCTAGTTGCTTCTTTAGCTGCTCGAAGGCCTCCTGCTGCGCCTCTCCCCACTTCCATGGGTCATTCCCCGTTAACTGAGTCATGGGCTTTACGATTTTGCTGTAGTCTTTTATGAATCGTCGGTAGAAATTGGTGAAGCCTAAAAAGGATTGGAGCTCCTTTTTCTTGGTAGGTATTGGCCAGTCGGCAATGCCTTTGATTTTGACCGGGTCCATACAGATGCTCCCTTCGCTGATGATGACGCCTAAGTACTCCGTTTCTAGGACTTCAAATTCGCATTTTTCGGCTTTAAGGAACAGCTTGTGCTTCCTTAGAGTCGCCAACACTTCCCTTGTGATACGGCGATGCTCCTCTTTGGTTTTGGACATGATAAGGATGTCGTCCAGATAAATGGTCACCTTTCCGGACGCGATGAGGTTTTTGAAAATATCGTTCATCATCCACTGGAAGGTAGCAGGCGAATTGGTAAGCCCGAAGAACATGACCGTCGGCTCGTACAAGCCACGATTTGTTCTAAAGGCTGCCTTCCACTCATCTCCCGTTTTGATTCGGACGTTATTATATCCCCATCGCACATCGAGTTTGGAGAAGTATTTGGCGCCGCGCAGTTTATCCATGAGTTCGGAGATTAAGGGGAGAGGATAACGGTTTTTAATCGTCATCTCGTTGAGCTTCCGGTAGTCTTGGACAGGCCTTAGCTTGCCATCTTTCTTCTTGACGAAGAAGAAAGGTGATGCCATGGGCGACTTGGATGGGCGTATCCTTCCACTGGACAAGTTCTCGTCAAGGAATTTGTCGAGCTCTTCCTGCTCCGCTCGGTTGAGTGGATATACTTTGCAGTCGAGGTTGGCGTTCGCGTTGGGGATAAGTTCGATGGCGTGGTCCCATGGTTTAGGTTCTGGTAGGTCATCAAAGTTTTCTTTATCGAATAAATCTTTGAAGTCTCTACACCATTCGGGAACCATTTCGTCAAACGTTTTGGTTGCCTTTTTTGCGTTTGCCTCGGCCGCTAGGTCATTGGCCACATGCCGCATTGCCCTAATGCGAATAGCTTCTTCAAAGCTTATCGCTAGGATAGTGTCTCCTTCCTCCAGCTCTTCATCCCATTTGTCATACGGATCTGCGTCAGGTAAGGGGAGTGGGATATGACAGCATTGGCAGCGGGCGAACGTCATCTTCCCCGTTCGCCAATTGATCAATGGGTTGTGCCTGATTAGCCAATCATGTCCTAAGAATATGTCACGATCTTTTAAGTCAGTGACGGCTAGATCTATGCGCTCGGCGTGGTCTCCGATGGTGATGCGTAATTCAGCGAAGGCGGTGATCCGTCCCGCGCTGTTTTTTGATCCGTCCGCATTGTAAACGGTAATAGGCGCTGCCGTGGCGCAGGTAGGAATGTTGTGTTTCTCAACGAATGTTCGGCTGATGGCGCTGCTAGTACAGCCACTATCGACTAGGGCAGAGGAAGAGATTCGGGGAATACGGCCGGACATTTCGATTTGGACGTTGGTCGTTAGGGCTTTCTCGCTTCCGCTTACTCGGCAGATATAGCATCTGGGCTCCCGCAGTTCCTCCATCCATTCCAGCGCGTTGATGCGCGTGGCTCCCTTCAGTCCTTCTAGCAACCCATCCACCACTTCCTCTGCTCGTGCCTTATGAATCCAGTTCTTTAAGATCGCTTTTGCCTCCGATTCCGTTCTGGCGTCTTTAATTCCGCGCAGCGTCCACTCGGCTCCAAACGGCTTCAGCCACTCGTGTGGGACCTTCTCAGCCTTCGCACCAGAACCTGCTGGTTCGGCTACCGTCGGCTGGGTCACCTCAGGGGCTACAGAAGGGGTTCGATTAGCTTCTTGACTTCGTTGGAAACTCGTATCATCCTCCTCATCGGGAATCTCCTCTAACTGTACCTGAGGCCCCCTTTTCACCGCCTGGGCGCTAGCAGTTTCCTTCCGTTTGGCTGCCTTGGTCGGGGCCGTTGCGCATCCAACGGTTCTTGCCACATGTGTGTCTTCGTTGGGATCGCCCGGTGGTGTGTTGGTTTCTAGCAGCAAGTTCGTCTTGACCGAGGAGTCGTCGCAAGTAGCGACGACGGGCTGCACTTGGACCGTAGCAGAATGCGGAACAGCCTCACCCTCCTCCTCGGGGCTATGCGAATCGTTCCGCTCACCTGTCCCGGGGCCTCTGCCAACCTGGTCCCAGTCTTTGTCTTGTCGCTGGGTCGCACTCCTGGGGCCCTCTTGTCAGGTTCGCCCGCTGCGCATGGTGTTCAGGTCGTCCTTGGCTGTGGATAGCCACGCGGTGTTCTCTGTTACCAGGGGAGGTTTCGCCGAAGCTATTTCCTCGGTACTCCCAGCGAGGCTGGGACCCCGTAGAGCCGCCTCAGGGGAAACCGGTTCCTCTGCTTCAGGGGGGGCGTGTCCCTTCAATGAAGGCGCTTGTTCCCCTGCCCCGTCCAGTCGCTTATTAGGCGCTGTTACGACGGGTAGCACTATGGTGGGTGCCTTTTCGTTCGCCGCTTTCGCTCGTGATGAGTTACTCGCCGAACGCTTAGTCGGTGATAATGTCCCGACATCCTGTTTCGATTCTTCCTTAGTCTCTGTCTCGGTAGTGAAGTCGCGAAATGGTATATTCGAATGCACGTTTGAAACTACAGAAGTACAATGAGCCTGACTAGCGGGCGACAAATGCGTACCGGATGAAACTAAGTCCTTGGCCGAGGCAGTCGAATCGTTTACTGCTCGGCGCTGTCTTTTACCTCCTCAACCTTCGATTCCGTCTTCTCCTTTGTCGTGACGTGGTCCCAGTAATACTCAACCCGTCGTAGATGTTCTTCCTTCGTCCTGGCGCATTTGGGACAGTCCCTCTTGAAATGTCCAGGCTCCCCGCATCCAAAGCATTTCGCTTTGGTGCGTAGGGCGTCGACATCCATGGGCTTCCCCCCGCCTCCGTATGTAGTGCCAGTTCCGGTTTTCTTTTCCGGGGTGCCGGTCGACTGCTGCTGCTGTTGATTTCCTTTCCATGGCGGGGTTGTCTTTGCCTGCTGTTTCCAGTCCGTCACTTTAATCCCTCTGCTAGACTCTGCTTTCTTCGTCCTCCAGTTGTGGTCGATGCGGAGTATGCGACGCTTCCACTCGGAATAGTTTCGTGGGGGATCTGCGTCCGACGCATAGATGATGTCCTTGGTGGATGAGTGGCATGCTTTCTTTACTTGCGCCACCATCATCTGATCGATTCCGATAACCCCTGCTTCGAACGCAAGCGAGTCGAACTGCTGGAAGAACAAGTCGCCGTCAGGGAAGGTGCTCTGTCGCAGTCGTTCCCACTGTGCGAACTTGATTTCCGCATTGGCATCCTTCCAGAACCGTCGCCTGACTTCGCCCACGAAGTTCTCGTACGCTGGATACAGCTGATCTCCGTCGGGGTTCCTTCCGAGTTCCCTTGCACACAGTTCCCACCAGACTTGAGCGTCTTTTCCGAATCGCGATGCGCAGAAGATGACCTTATGCGGGTGGTACCGGAAGTATTGGTTGAAAACGGAAAAGTACATGTCACACTGGGAAAAGAACCGGGCAATGTCGTTGGAGTCGCCGTTAAAGTTCTCGGGAACTTCAACCATCTTGGGCTTTAGCGACGCCCAGGGTCCCTGAGCATCTTCGGCGAGAATCCAGGGAGCGGGTGGATCTGGCGGTACTGGCAGCGGGGGAAATCGCGGCGGCGCCCACCTCTGTGCAATGGGTGGAGCTACCGGCTGTACAGGGCCAGGTAGTGGCTGTTGCGGCGGGCCGGGTGGCCCGGCGTTGTCGTCTGCGGCAGTGAAGAGCCTAGGCGGCGCTTGCATGCCTGGCGGCCCGTATCCCCGGGGATAAGCGTAGCTCGGTACCGGGTAGTGGGGAAGAGGTATTTCGGCCCGTCGTGGCGGTACCGGTGGTTCGTCTGGCATCGGTTCAGGGTACTTATAATCGGGTCGTTGGTAACGAGCGGGGACCTGGAGAGGTTGATCCGGATGGACCATATTGTAAGCCTGATGGGCGAAGTGCCTGGCTTCTTCCTTTAGGATATAGTCATATCCGAAATGAGCGTAATCTATTCCGGCTGGGGTTCTGGCCCAGTCCTGATCCGCTAATAGTTCTGCTTGGAAATGATTAAATAGGTCGAGTAACGTGGCATAGGCGAGTATTTCGGGGATTCGGATTAATTTACCCGTGGCGAGGAGATAGAGAGCCTGGGACATGGTTATCGGGGTGATCGGCCAGTGGGGTGTTTGGTGATGCTGGTGGCGGGGGAGTTGGTGAGGCGGCGGGGCTTCCCCAGGGATTCCCATTGACATGCTCTGCCTCGGGGAGTACCTCTGTACTGGTTCCACTGCTCTCACCCTCGCTGACTCGTCCTGTGGCAACATCGGCCGTTCTGAGCCTTGCGATGACTCGCTCTGCCCCTCGTCTCTCCCTGTTATACTGGTCGCGGAAGGTGAAGGGGTCATACCCGACGCCCTCTGCCCTAGGCCTAGGGGTGTCTGACCGTGCCCATGCGTCGTCGATCCGGTTTCTCTCGGCTGAGGTGAGTCCGGTGTCCGGATCGTACCCGACGCTATCTTCTCGTCTGTACCTTCTTCGAGGTGGGCGAGGTGGACGGAGTCTTGCCTGACTCGAGCTCTCTGGTCGCTGCTCGAACTCTGGCGTCGACTCTCCGGGCGAGATTGGGGGTGTCGGAGGCTGCTCTGTAATCTGGACGGGCTGCTCTGGTACACACTCTGGCTCCGGAGTTCTTCGTCGATATGGGTTTCCTCGTCTGGGGTAAAAGGCTGTGGGTGGAAGGTTGACGTTGTCCCATAGCTCGGTAAGGCTGGGTGAGGGGTCGGCTGATAAAATCCCAAGACCGTCGCTGGTAGATTGCTTTGGAACTGGAGTTGCTCCGTCGCCGACTTCCCCCAGGCCGAGTCGAACGAGGTATCTTGCCAGGTCTGCTGCGGTAGTGGCGCGAGCTGGTCGATAGGGATGGGGGGTATGGCCGGCGGAGCCGGCTGCAGAATCCTGTGCAAGAGAGTGCCTTGCTCTGGCAGCGTCTCTAGGGCTTCCTTCTTGAATGCCTGCTTCCATTTCCCTAAGAACGTCATCTTCCGTGGTTCGCCGGTTGACGACGCGAGGGTGCTGGTTGACTGCCTCGGTTCTTCGCCCAGATATGGGTGGGTAGACGTGGAGCGGTGGTGGCTGCTGTGGGAGGACATGGTTTATAGCGGGTGGGGGATAGCGTATCTGGTTTCGTCGAGGGCGAGGATATAGTCCGTACTCATGCAATACTGCTAGCACTACTGCTGCTGCAAAGACGGCGGTTCCGACACCAAAGAAAACTGCAATTAAGATTGCCTCGAGTGTCGTTAACATGAAGGTTCTGGTTAAGGAACCAGGGGAAGCTTTGAGCTAAGTGTTAGACCCGAACTTCAATCAAAGATAAACAACGGCTGTCTCGCGTTCGGGCAGTCACCGATGAGTTCTTTATACGATTGAGAGTAGAGGTTTAAGTCTTTAGCACTCAGCGATAGATAAGGTGATAGTTTCGGTATAGATTAAATGTTAGCTCAAAGCTAGGGTATATCTAGCGAGAGCTTTACTACTTAAATACTAAAAGTAAGGTTCTAAATATAGACCATTCGTGAGAGTGAAAAGCTTGAGCACGCAATATCGAAGCGATAGACACTTCAACCTGGCACATTATCACACGATAAGGTGCAAGGTGGAAGTGGCTACTACGCCATGTAGTGCGTAGTGTCGAAGTCATTGCTCGGTGTCTGTATGATAAGCGGTCCGGACGGTCCGGTGACCCGGGTTATGTAAGTAAAAGAATAAAAGTGGTTAAATCGTAACACTATCTTGCATCAGCAAAATGGTCACTTCGTCTTTGGGGTATTTCAGTACTTTCTAAAGTTGTGAAAGCTTTGAAAGATATAAAATACAATATCTTTCCACAAGAAGAAAATGTATTTCACAAGACATGTACCTTGTCTTGTCAAGCAGATCAAAACTTTGGAAGACCAGCACATCATCTTTCATGTGGTAACATCTTTTATATATTTTGGTTTGCTTATTACTTTGGAACATCATGAATGATGAAAGAACATAGAAAGCATAGTGGTAATTGGCATAATCATACTACATGGGCATACAGCAAGCAGGAATGTTTAAATGGTAAGTAACACTAGTATGAGAAAGCTTGATTACATGGGGGAAGGATGTCTGCACTCCAGTGAGGACCTAGTAGCTAGTCACTGGAGTAGCTCTCTGAAGTCTCCCTGGCCCATCTATGTCCTATCCTGTTCATACTGCAGTCATTCAGATCAAATTAGATGGTGTTTGAATCCAACTCCCGCATCCAAAAAAAGGCATGAGCCTCAAAGGTACCTGTGGTGAGCAACTGTAATCTCCTGGACTAGGGACTTACCTTTAGACAAATGGCAACACACTGGAATGGAAGGGCATCAGTGCTCAAAAACCAGCTCCCAGGGAGAGTAATGTACCATGTGCAAAGCTCATTTTTGTACTCATCTGGGATCCCTAGATGTGATATGCACCACACCACCTTTGCATCCAGCTTGCTAGAGTATGGTGCCTTCACATGCTGGGGTTTGGCTTGCTAGTTTGATGCTGAGGTTGTCCTTTAAATGAGGGTGGAGGGGGAAAGGAAGAATGCAGAGATGAATTCAGATTGACTTTTGGATCCAAAAGTCAACATCATATGAAATGATGTGATTGGCCTGTGCACAGGTGCCCTGGCAGAGTTTGAAAGAACTTAACAAATTTTTGGTTCCTCTTGCATTTCTCCCCCGCTGCTACATAGTTTTCATACTCTCAAGCAGCAGTACAACATAGTAAATAAGTACCCAGAACACCAGTCATGTCAGAATTGCAACTCAAAATTTGTACCTACTGCTACTATGATGTAATCTTTCAGAACCCAGTTCTGAAACCTGACATCATTGCCAGCACGTTAATGCAAGCGCTCAACATCATAGTATAATGTAAGTGTCGAGAAAACAAAAATCATGCAACTACAGGTATTTGAACCCACAGCCTAGCCATAACAGACACTCATTCAACAGACTCTACCATATGTACTTACCAGAGTTGGTGAGACACAAAAGATATTCAAGATCTGGCTCCAAAGATCAAGACACTGATCCCAAGATCAAGACACTGAAAGGAGTCCAAGAAAAGATAAATCTGCTAAAGACAAATTGGCCATTTTGCTGATGCGTTGGTCAAGTCGTTTTCCAGGGTCAAGAATAGAAGGATGCTGCCTTCCTACCATACCGCCGAAATTTAACAACTTTTGTGCCTAATTGCTCAGTTGTTTCAAATCAGGATGTAAAGGATCTGCCACACAAAGCAAGGGGGTACCGGAATGTCGGCCCAGACCACTGGGTAGGGAGGGAGGGTCAAATGCCAGTCATAAAAAAATTTATATGACCCCTCAAATTTTTGAAAATTTCCTTTGTAACTGATATAAAAAGATCTTTGCATCTTTACTTTACTTCAATGTTCACTATCTTAGTCAATGTGATCCCAATACACCTATAACCAGCTAATGATACATAATAAGCTGAGCCACACCACAAGTTGGCAGCTTTTCTGATGTATTGTCACACAATTGAAGATAAAATAATACTCTACTGTTATAAGGGTCCTTCATTTATACACAAGAAATTCATATTACAAACAGTGTGATAGTCTGACCGGGGTCTGGTTTGGTCCAGGTTTGGGCACATTTGCTCGAACCTCGAACCTGGACCTCAGGTTCAGGTCCAAAAGGTTTGGTCCAGGTTTGGTCCTGGTTCAAACCAGGTTCAGCAAAAAGTTTCTCCTTGACATAGTTTCATGTGTTGAATATCATAGCTGATGGGTTTTTCATACAGGTAACTGTGGTAATGAGGGACAGAATGGCATGCACATGTACTACTGGGTGTACTGGGAGTCAGTGAAGATGGGGATCTGTTGTGAATGATAGGATTATATACATATGATACACTATGAGTCAATAAATGTCCTGTTCCCCTTTGTCAAACTGAGAATTGGTATCAATGACCTATATTGATAGCATGAGCCTCAAGAAACTAACAAAGAACAAGAATACACACCAAACAACGAGTACAGTGATGTGCTCGGTAACAGCAAGTGGCAAATGGACTAGAGGCTGGCAATGAACACCAACAACACTAAACCAATCACTAACTCTACACTTATCACCAATGTATTGAATTTGGGCATTTCAAGTATGATAGAAGCACTCTGCAGACTTCAATAATCAAGGAAAGTTGTTTAAAGATGTTTTATTTTGTTACTAGTGAGCTATACAAGCATACTACTCGCACTAGTGGGGTTGGTAAGACACAATTGGATGAATAGTGACTTGACTTGAGCTACTGTGCTCGCTCTGACTGGGACTGCTTCGAACTAGTGGCTCTCTTGGCCCTATAATGTCTTACAAGTGAATAAACACTTGACTAGTCGCTTTCTAGGCAGACTAGTGGCGCTCTTGGCCTAAGAATAATACTTTAAACTTCAAGAACTTGCTTGAACTAACTTCGAAACACTCTTGGCCTTTGCAGGACACAAAAGATTGCTCTAAGACACTTCTATTCACTCAATGCTATGGGTAACTTAGCAACTAACAGTCGCTTCATTGAGGTTAAGCACAAAAGCTTTTAACTGGGGCACTAGATACTGACTAGTAGGTCACAATTGCAGGGATGACTTGCTGTTAGACCCGACCTCCTAACTGAGATAATTAGTCAGCTGTTTTGCATTCGAACAATCGCTGCTAAGTTCCCATGCTGTTAAGATGTCAAGACTAAGGCTTTAGCGCTTAGCGAGAATGAATGTGTTTCGGTATGAGTAAACTTTAGCTCAAAGCTAGGGAATATACAGCTTTGAGTAAACTACTTATATACTAAGTCAAGGGTCTAATAATGGATGCACCGTGTTAGAAAGTGAATCAGCAAATACACGGTGACCGAGAATAATACTCCACTCTGACGAGTGTGACTGTCGCAAGGTGAAGACTCCATGGAGTCGTGGATCTAAAGATAAGATAAGATAAGTGCCGAAGATTAGATAAGATAAGAGGCGCTTATGTCAGGAAAATGAATAAATCGTAACATTACCCCCTCTTTAAGGCAGGCGTCCCGACTGCTGTTATGGATTGTCTCGTCAATTTCTTTATGCTGAATTTGCGCTTCCTAAGCATCACTACTATGCCGGGCTCAACCTTAGAGCCACAGCCTAACTGTGTGCGACCTCTTTTCTTTGTCTCCCATATGCAGGGATTCGAACGAAGAGGAGGAGTGCCAGTTAGGTGGAAGTAGGAGAGGGGAAGGTGAGCCAAATACGCACATATCCTGCTGGTATCGCCAAGATGAAGGTTCCATCAATGTAGCTACTGGTCAAGGGATTTCTGTCGGTTCATATGACGGTTTCGAGTATGTCGAAGGGTCGTCATTGCCGCCGAATTGGTCCCAGTCTAGTTCTTGGTCGTACCACACTCTTCGTCCCGTGAATGGTTCCGTATAGGTCTGCCAATCTATGTTTGAGTCTGTGCGGTTTAACTTTTCGGCTAGGTAGTTGTTGATGAGTTCTTGTGCGTCCATGTTATCCTCCCGTACCCAACTGTTTGATTCGGGTCCATATCCTTTCCACTTGACGAAGTAGTCTGTGACCCATGGTGATGGTTCACCGGCTCTTCCTCTGACCTTGCGTTCTCTACTGTCGAGGACTTTCTCAACTTCGTAGTGCTCTTCACTGTCGATAAGATCTGGAGGCGGTGGAGGTGGCTGTTCTTGGTTAGGGAAAGCCAGTGACGTGTATGGGGTAAGGAGTATTTCATTAAATATGGGGTGGATGTGCCAGCCTGTCGGGAGCTTCAGTTTGTACGCTGATGCTCTGACTTTTGCGACGATTGGGAATGGACCTGTTCGTTTGTCTGCGAGTTTCTTCTTGGGACGTGGGAGACTAAGGTTGGTTGTGTCGAGCCAAACCTTATCTCCTACTTGATACTTGACTGCAGGTCGTTTCTTTTTGTCGTATTGGGCTTTCATTTGGTCGGCGGCCTTCTTGAGGGCTTGCTTTGCTTCCTCGTGGATTTTCTGCATTTCTGAAATGAAAGTGGTGGAAGCCGGTGTTCTGAAAGGCGCACGGGGTCTAGCACCAGGGAGGATGTCAGCATGAAAGCTGTAGTTAACCTCGAAAGGACTTTTGCCCGTAGCGGAATGAGTGCGGTTGTTATGGGCGAAGGCTGCGAGTGAGAGCCATTCAACCCAATCGTTCTGGAGATGGTTGACGAAGATTCGGAGGTATTTTTCAACCTCTTGATTCACCCGCTCCGTCTGTCCATCTGTCTGGGGGTGGTAGGCGGTAGATACGTTCACCTTGATCTGTAGCAAGTTGTAGAGATCTTGCATGAATTTGGAGACAAACACGGTGCCTCGGTCAGAGATGACGACTTGTGGCATTCCGTGTTTGGCATACACTTCGTCTTGTAAGATCTTGGCCCACCCTTCCGATGACATCTCCGTGGTACATGCTATTGGTATGATTTCCTTAGAGAAACGGTCGACAATCATTAAGATAGCGTCGTAACCGTTGCACTTTGGTAAACCAGTAACCATGTCGACGGAGATGTGAGTCCATGGTCGGGAGGGTATGGCATTAGGATGAAGGGGTGCCGCTTTTGCTTGAGTGCTTGACTTGGTTCGTTGGCACATCTCGCAAGCACGGATGTAGCTTTCTATGTCCTTCTTCATCTTGGGCCACCAATATTCTCGTAAGACAAGCTCCTTGGTCTTTTCAATGCCAGGATGTCCCGCCATGATGTGGTCGTGAGACATTGCGATTATCTCTCCTCGTAACGCATGGTCTTGGGGAATATAGATACGGCGATTGTATAAGATCAAACCATTATCTAGCTTCATCCCTCGATCATGGTTGAGGGAGGCGGCCATGTTCTTGTCCCATTGGTGGTGGTCGAGCATGGCTTGTTTGGTTTTTATATGAACTTCCTTGATTGTCGGCATGACCATTGCCCAAAAGTGTTCGGATTTGAGGACGGTAACCTCATCGTTGTCCTCCTTTCCTTGCTCGTGATC
This sequence comes from Armillaria altimontana, assembly GCA_022818075.1. Classification (NCBI taxonomy): domain Eukaryota; kingdom Fungi; phylum Basidiomycota; class Agaricomycetes; order Agaricales; family Physalacriaceae; genus Armillaria; species Armillaria altimontana. The sequence goes on along the minus strand of JAIWYR010000044.1, from coordinate 211,635 downwards.
TGCTCACCGACTTAGTAAGTCGGCCTTCTTGTTTGCGGTCCCTGGTTTATGGTGCAGCGAGAAATGGTATTCGGCTAGCTCAGTTACCCAACGTGCTTGTCATCGGTTGAGTTTCTGGGGCTTCCTGAAATACTGGAGGTTTTGATGATCCATCCAGATTTCGAAGTCCTGAGCCGCTCCCATTAGATAGTGTCTCCATTCGTCCAGCGATAGCATGATTGTGAGCAGTTCTTTGTCGTAAATTTCGTAATTGCGCTCCATAACTGTGAGAGACTTGGATAGAAACGTGACTGGGTGCCATTTTCCATCCTGCTCCTGTGACAGTACCACGCCTATTGCTCCCTCACTTGCGTCTGCCTCCATGCGGAACTTGCCTCCTTCTGTGGGTATTGCCAGTACCATTTCTTCGGCCAGCAGTCTCTTTAGCTCCTCGAATGCGTCTTGTTGCGCTTTTCCCCACTTCCACGGATCGTTTCCTGTTAGCTGCGTCATGGGCTTGACAACTTTGCTATAACCTTTAATGAAACATCGGTAGAAGTTGGTAAAGCCTAAGAACGATTGGAGCTGTTGTTTCTTGGCTGGCACAGGCCATCGTGCGATCCCTGCGATTTTGACTGGGTCCATGCATATGTTTCCTTCACTGATGATGACTCTGAGGTACTCTGTTTCTAAGGTCTCGAACTCGCATTTCTCCGCTTTAAGGAATAGCTTGTTCTTTCGTAAGACCTTTAGAACCTCGCGTGTAATACGACAGTGCTCTTCCTTGGTTTTCGACATGATAAGGATATCATCGAGGTAGACTGTGATGGCACCAGATGCAATGAGGTCTTTGAAGATGTCATTCATCATCCATTGGAAGGTGGCAGGTGAATTGGTAAGCCCAAAGAACATAACTGTGGGTTCAAACAACCCTTGATTAGTTCTGAATGCTGCCTTCCACTCGTCACCGCTCCTGATGCGTACGTTATTGTATCCCCATCAAACGTCGAGCTTGGAAAAGTACTTGGCCCCTCGTAGTTTGTCCATAAGCTCTGAGATGAGAGGAAGTGGGTAACGATTCTTGATCGTCATCTCATTGAGCTTGCAATAGTCTTGTACTGGTCGCAGCTTGCCATCCTTTTTCTTGACAAAGAAGAAAGGTGAAGCCATGGGCGACTTGGAGGGTCATATCCATCTGCTTGAGAGGTTTTCATCTAAGAACTTGTCGAGCTCTTCCTGCTTGTTTCGGTTGAGAGGGTAGACCTTGCAGTCAAGATTGGCACTCGCATTTGGAGTAAGTTCGATAGCGTGGTCCCATGTCTTTGGATCAGGGAGTTCATCAAAACTATCTTTGTCAAATAGATCGCTGAAATCCCAACACCACTCTGGGACCATCTCTTCGAACGTTTTGGCCTTCTTGTCTGCGTTGGCTGCAGCAGCTAGGTCATTGGCGTGATGAGCGCATATGAGAATAGCCCACGTAAAATCTACTGCAAGAATGGTGTCTCCCTCCTCAAGTTCTTCGTCCCACCTGTCGTCGGGGTCTGCATCGGGTAATGTGAATGGGTTTTTGTGGCATTCGCACCGTGCAAACGTTAATCCTCCTGTCTTCCAATTGATGATCGGATTATGCTGGGCTAACCAATTGTGACCGAGGAAGATCTGTCTATCACCGAGATCTGTGATGGCTAGATCTATTCGTTCTGAATGATCTCCGATCGTCAATTCGATCTTGGCATACTGTGTGATTGATCCTCCCGAGTTCTTGGTTCCGTCGGCATTATAGACTATGATTGGGGCAGCTGTTGCATGAGTTGGGATATGATGCTGTTCGACGAACGTCTGGTTGATGGCGCTACTGGTGCATCCACTGTCTACTAATGCGGTGGTTGGAATTTGGGAAATGGTTCCTGGCTTCCCGAGTATGACGGGGATGACCAGGTCCTTTGTTACGATTTATTCTTTTTCCTTATCTAAGTGCCTCTTATCTTATCTAATCTTCGGCGCTTAGCTTATCTTATCTTTAGATCTGCAACTCCACGGAGTCTTCACCTCGCGACACAGTCACACTCGTCAGAGTGGAGTACTACTCCCAGATCACCGGGTACTTGCTGATTCACTTTCTAACATGGTGCATCCATTATTAGACCCTTGGACTTAGTATAAAAGTAGCGTACTCAAAGCTGTATATTCCCTAGCTTTGAGCTAAAGTTTATTCATACCGAAACACTTAAAACTCTTGAGCTAAAGCCTTAGTCTTGGCAACTTAACCGCACGGGAACTTAGCAGTGACTGTTCGAATGCGAAACAGCTGACTAATTATCTCAGTTAAGAGGTCGGGTCTAACAATTAGCTCAAAGCTTACACTCACGCTCTCTAACAGGAGCACCCATGGAAAACGACGATGCTAAAATTATAGCCATCTCGTTAGGAATACCTAGCGCCACTCTTCTTTCTATTGCCCTCCTTCTTGCAGCCAGGTTTCGCTACAGACCGAGACAGCAGATAGAGGCGCTCCGTACCCCACCATGAACTCCACCCTCCACAGTCACTACTACCCCTACCCCCGAGCCCGATGGCATCCCACTCGAGCAGCTCCCACCCCGAGTCTTCGCACCCGTACCACGGAGACCGATCCCAATCGACGAGCTCTCTCGGGCAGGGATCTACGAGGAAGAGGTCGACATTTCTGAGTCGACTACTCCCGTCATCCCGGAAAGAGCAGCTCCTGCCTCTGCCAGAGGGAGCGCGCCAGTCATCACCATCACCTCCTCCATCCCTTCCTTGCCTGAGTACGTTCAGTACGTCCCTCGAACTCCCTCACCCAGCACATACGCCCGTTTCAACAACAGGGTCGGGGGATTTGATGTGGGCCACGACACCAGACCCATCGCCCCCACCACCCGTCACGATCCTTGGGCAAATCGGGACCCTACTCCACCACCCAACGCTGACATACCCATCGAGGAGTTTTGGGATAACATCACCCTCCCCGTCAGCGCGTATTTCGTCCGCTCAGGGCGAGAAGCGCTCAGCCACCGCACCCCGACCCCAGTCACGGCAGGGAGCGTTATCCAGTGGGACCAACCTGTCCAGAACCCGGAGTGGACACCCGAGCCTGTACCAGCAGTCGAGGAACCCGTCGCCGGCCCTTCCTCCTTACGTCCACCAAGGAACAGTGCCTGGCGAAGCGTCACGTCCGCAGTCAGGTCCCCGCACCGTCCTCCTCGGGCAGCCGCTTGGGAGCGGCTCAATCAACGAGCCGAGCAAATCAGCGAGCGACAGTCAATCGAGCGGCACCAGGGCCACTTCGAGACAGAGTCGAGCACAGCCGTTGAGTCGCCACCCCAGCCCCCACGTGTCCCGACCCCCTACCCCTCACTCATGATCGATGGAATCCCAGAGTCGTCCGCCGAGTCGCCGCCCGAGCGTCCCCCCCAAAATCCCCGTAGAGATGACGCTAACCCGTGCCATTAAATTCTACGAGGAGACGTATGATGTCCCAGAAATGGGAATACCGGTTATTCTATTACAGGCGAACTACCAGGATATATATAATAACTTCGCCCTCGAACTTCCTTATGTCCCAGACTGGGCAACTACCCTGGCCGGGAACGATTATTTAATGAGAATACAGAGAGGACTCCCAGCAGATGACATACTACAGTACGAGGCAGAGCGAAATGCTCGTCTCCTGTGGAACGAAATACACCCGGACGCCATAATGACTGAATTCCCCGCCTATGAAGAGGCCACGATCGAAATCGAGGCTCAGGAACCGATGCCGGATGAACCACCGGTACCGCCTCCTCGGGTAGCGGTAGGAACCTTCTCCTACGTCAGGGGACAGGAACCACCAGGGACATACACGCGTGGCTACGCACCATTTGCTGGCGGCAGCCACGGAGCCCCTGCCGGTGGTGCTCCCGGAGCCATAGTACCTGTGCCGCCTCCCGCCCCGATCAGATACGTGCTCCCACGTTTTCCAGCACCACCCGCACTACCAGACCCGCCAGTACCCTGGCCGCTAGCCGATGGAGCCGTCGCCCCCTATGATGAATTTAAACCCAAAATTCTCAAGGAGGTCGACGACTTCAAGGGTGATTCCAACGACATCACCCGATTCTTCCTAAAGTGCAAACTGCACTTTGAGGTGTTCAACTGACACTTCCGCCACCACCCTCATAAGGTCGTCTTCTGTGTCTCACGACTCACTGACGACGCTGAAAAGTGGTGGGAGTTATGTGCACAGGTCATAGGGAGGGATCAAGCGACCGGAGACCAGCTCTACCCGTCCTATGAAGAGTTCAAGAACGAGCTCAGTAATAGGTTCTGGAAGGATGCTGACGCGCGGTTGAAGTACGCACAATGGGAAAAGCTTCGACAGGTGGACTTCAAGGACGGTGACAAGTTCTTCCAGCAATTCGAGGAACTTGCCTACCACGCCAAGATACGCGACAACGAGCAGGCCATGCTCCATCAGGTCATGAAAGCCGCCTGCCAGATGAGTAAAAATACTATATACTCGGCTGACGGAGACGTGCCAATTGCCTACCAAGGATGGAAGGCACGCCTACTCCGCATCAACTACAATTGGCGCCTCAAACAGGCAGAAGGTACAACAACAACAACAATCCCAGCGAGGCCCCAGACGACACCCAAGACGACCACACCTGCTAAAGGAGGTCAAACAGCTCCGAAGCCGCCTGTACCGTCGACGACGACGGCTACAGGGACAACATTCGGAGGACGCGGCCAACCGATGGATATCGGTGCCGCCAAGGCAGCCGCCATATGCTATAGATGTGGCAAAACAGGCCACTTCAAGCGGGACTGCCCTTTATCGCCTCAAACCTGGGAGGAGGCTTACAGACGGTTGACAGATTACTGGGACCGGCGGTCGACTGAAGAGAAAACTCTCTCTACGATTGAGGAAGTAAAAGAAAGTGCCAAGAAGTAAACAATTCAACTTACTCGGCGACCAGGAACTTGGTTATGGCTGGTATGCCCCCCACACTTCATAATTGTACTTATAATCTTGTAGTAGCTACCGTGCATTCAAATATACCCGCGACTTCGCAATCAGACCAGAAACCAAGCAAGAATCGACACCAGGACAACCCAGACGCCGTGGTAGTTCGGCTACCAATGGATAAGTGTTCGGCAAGTAACCCATTGCAGGCAAAAGCAGCGGACGATAAGGCACCTACCATAGTGCCACCTATCTTAACGGCGCAGCACCAGTCGAGGCACTTCCCAGAGGGAACCGCCGCAGTGACGAATGTGCGACCGGATGGGACAGGGGAACAAGCACCTCCTTTGGAGGGTTCTGCCCCCTCTGACAAAGCAGCTCTACAGGGTCCCAGCCTCGCTGGGAGTTTCGAGGGAATAGCTTCGGCGAAACCTCCCCTGGTAAAAGAGAACACCGCAAGGCTAACGTCAGCTACGGACGACCAGAAGATCGAGGACGAACCGGACTCGAGTAAGTGCCCCCGACCAGTTGCCAATGCCTGTCGTGACATAGGGCGACTCGAGGATGGGGGAACAACGAAAGCAACGAGGGATCCGGTGGCCATTGAAACCACCGGCTCGAGGGAACCAGGTGAAGGCGACCGTCAGCCTACGGTGAGAAGCGAAGGCAATCGCAGTACGGCGGCGTCAGCCCAACCTGTTGCCCCTTCATGGGGTGACTCCTTCGAGAAACGCACCTCACGTTCCACGACCGACCTGAAAGCCGCGGGACAGGAAGCTGCTAGCACCCAGGCAGTGCAAAGGGGGCATAAGGTAGCTTTCAAGGAAGTACCTGACCATGAGGACATTACCAGTTTCATGATGAGCAAGAAGGCTGAATTGACAACCCCTTTAGACTTAGAAACTGTGGTGACCTCGCCGACGGTAGTCGAGCCCTCACGGGTCGATGCGAAGGCTGAGGAAGACCCACAGATCTCGCGCGTTTATACTAGCGGCGAGAGCTATAGAGAATGGCTTAAACCATTCAGACCCGAATGGACTCTGCATGGCATAGTACAAGCCAAGACAGAGTCGGAGGCGAAGGTGATCCTGAAGAATTGGATTCACAAGACACGTGCGGAGGAAGTAGTCGATGAAATGATCGAAGGGATGAGGAAGGCGAACCGAATTAATGCGCTTTGGTGGCTCGAAGAATTACGACAACCAAAGCTGTACGCTTGCGCACTAAGCAGGAAGGGCAAGGACCTAGCTATCCCCGTCATACTGGGGAAACCAGGAACCCTTGGCCAAATTCCAACCACCGCGTTAGTAGATAGCGGATGCACTAGCAGTGCCATAAACCGGGCGTTCATCAACCAACATCACATCCCAACCCATGCAACAGCCGCCCCCATCATAGTCTATAATGCCGATGGAACCAAGAACTCGGGAGGATCAATCACACAATACGCCGAGATCGAACTAACGATCGGAGATCATTCAGAACGAATAGATCTAGCCGTTACAGATCTCGGTGATAGACAGATCTTCCTCAGTCACGATTGGTTAGCCCGGCATAATCCAATCATCAATTGGAAGACAGGAGGATTAACGTTTGCGCGGTGCGAATGCCACAAGAACCCATTCACATTACCCGATGCAGACCCCGACGACAGGTGGGACGAAGAACTTGAGGAGGGAGATACCATTCTCGCAGTAGATTTTACGCAGGCTATTCTCATATGCGCTCATCACGCCAATGATTTAGCTGCCGCGGCCAACGCAGACAAGAAGACTAAGACGTTCGAAGAAATGGTCCCAGAATGGTGCCGGGATTTCAGCGATCTATTTGACAAAGATAGTTTTGATGAACTCCCTGAACCAAAGATGTGGGACCACGCTATCGAACTTCTTCCAAATGCGAACGCCAATCTTGACTGCAAGGTCTACCCTCTCAACCGAACCAAGCAAGAAGAGCTCAACAAGTTCTTAGACAAAAACCTCTCAAGCGGATGAATACGACCCTCCAAATCACCCATGGCTTCCCCCTTTTTCTTTGTCAAGAAAAAGGATGGCAGGCTGCGACCAGTACAAGACTATTGCAAGCTCAATGAGATGACGATTAAAAATCGTTACCCACTTCCTCTCATCTCGGAGCTTATGGACAAACTACGAGGGGCCAAGTACTTTTCCAAACTCGACATACGGTGGGGATACAATAACGTACGCATCAAAACCAGTGACGAATGGAAGGCGGCATTTAGAACTAATCGAGGGTTGTTCGAACCCACGGTTATGTTCTTTGGGCTTACTAACTCGCCCACCACCTTCCAATGGATGATGAATGACATCTTTAAAGATCTCATTGCATCAGGAGCCATCACGGTTTACCTCGATGATATCCTCATCATGTCAAAAACCAAGGAAGAGCACTGTCGTATTACACACGAGGTTCTAAAGGTCTTATGCAAGAACAAGCTATTCCTCAAAGCGGAGAAATGCGAGTTCGAGACCTTAGAAACGGAGTACCTTGGAGTCATCATCAGTGAAGGAAGCATCCGCATGGACCCAGTCAAAATCGCAGGGATTGCCCAATGGCCTGTGCCAGCCAAGAAACAACAACTCCAGTCGTTCTTAGGCTTTACCAACTTCTACCAACGTTTCATCCAAGGATACAGCAAAGTCGTCAAACCAATGACGCAGCTAACAGGAAACGATCCGTGGAAGTGGGGTGAAGCGCAACAGAATGCATTCCAGGAGCTAAAGAGACTGCTGGCCGAAGAAGTGGTACTGGCAATACCCACAGAAGGAGGCAAGTTCCGCATAGAGGCGGACGCAAGCGAAGGAGCAATAGGCGCAGTACTGTCACAAGAGCAGGATGGAAAATGGCGCCCAGTCGCGTTTCTATCCAAGTCTCCGACAGTGACAGAGCGCAATTATGAAATTTACGACAAAGAGCTGCTGGCAATCATGCTATCACTGGACGAATGGAGACACTACCTAATAGGAGCGGCTCAGGATTTTGAAATCTGGACGGATCATCAAAACCTCCAGTATTTCAGAAAGCCTCAGAAACTCAACCGACGACAAGCGCGTTGGGTAACTGAGTTAGCCGAATACCATTTTACGTTGCACCATAAACCAGGGACCGCCAACAAGAAAGCTGACCTACTAAGTCGGCGAGCAGATCACGAGCAGGGAAAGGAGGACAATGATGAGGTTACCATCCTCAAATCCGAACACTTTTGGGCAATGGTCATGCCGACAATCGAGGAAGTTCATATTAAAATCAAGCAAGCCACGCTCGACCACCACCGATGGGACAAGAACGTCGCCGCCTCTCTCAACCATGATTGAGGGATGAAGCTAGATAATGGTTTGATCTTATACAATCGCCATATCTATATTCCCCAAGACCACGCGCTACGAGGGGAGATAATTGCAATGTCTCACGACCACATCACAGCGGGGCACCCTGGCATTGAAAAGACCAAAGAGCTCATCTTACGAGAATACTGGTGGCCCAGAATGAAAAGAGACGTAGAAAACTACATCCGTGCTTGCGAGACGTGCCAACGAACCAAGTCAAGCACTCAAGCAAAAGCGGCGCCCCTTCATCCCAACGCCATACCCTCCCGACCATGGACTCATATCTCCATCGACATGGTTACCGGTTTACCTCAGTGCGATGGTTACGACGCTATCCTAATGATCGTCGACTGTTTCTCTAAGGAAATCATACCGGTAGCATGTACTACAGAGATGTCATCGGAAGGGTGGGCCAAGATCCTACGAGATGAAGTCTACGCCAAACACGGAATGCCACAGGTCGTCATCTCAGACCGAGGCACCGTGTTCGTCTCTAAATTCATGCAGGATCTCTACGACTTGCTGCAGATCAAGGCGAATGTGTCTACCGCCTATCATCCCCAGACAGATGGACAAACGGAGCGAGCGAATCAAGAGGTTGAAAAATACCTCTGAATCTTCATCAACCATCTCCAGAACAATTGGGTTGAATGGCTCGCGCTTGCAGCCTTCGCCCATAACAACCGCACTCATTCCGCCACGGGCAAAAGTCCTTTCGAGGTTAACTACGGCTTTCATGCTGACATCCTCCCTGGTGCTAGACCCCGCATGCCTTTCAGAACACCGGCTTCCACCACTTTCGTTTCAGAAATGCAGAAAATCCACGAAGAGGCAAAGCAAGCCCTCGAGAAGGCCGCCGACCAAATGAAAGCCCAATACGACAAAAAGAAACGACCTGCCGTCGAGTACCAAGTAGGAGACAAGGTGTGGCTCGACACGACCAACCTTAGTCTCCCACGTCCCAAGAAGAAACTCGCAGACAAACGAACAGGTCCGTTCCCAATTGTCGCAAAGGTCGGAGTGTCAGCATACAAACTGAAGCTGCCAACGGGCTGGCGCATCCACCCGGTATTCAACAAATCCCTCCTTACCCCATACAGTCCACCTGCTTTCCCTAACCAAGAAAAACCACCTCCACCGCCCCCAGATCTTATCGACGGCGAGGAGAACTACGAAGTCGAGAAAGTCCTTGACAGTAGAAATCGCAAGGTTAGGGGAAAAGCGGGCGAACCCTCGCCTTGGGTTACAGACTATTTCGTCAAATGGAAAGGATACGGACTCGAATCAAACAGTTGGGTACGGGAGGATAACATGAACGCTCAAGAACTTATCGACGACTACCTAGCTGAAAAGTTAAACCGCACAGACTCAAACGTAGATTGGCAGTCCTATACGGATCCATTCACGGGAAGAAGAGTGTGGTATGACCAAGAGCTTATGTGGGATCTATTCGGCGGCAATGACGACCCCTCGACATACTCGAAATCGCCATACAAACCAACAGAGATTCCCTAGACCAGTAGCTACATTGATGGAACTGTCATCTCCACGATCAGGATATGCGCGTGTTTGGCCAACTTCCCCTCTCCTACTTCCACCTAACTGGCACTCCTCCTCTTCGTTCGAACCCCTGCGTGTGGGGGACAAAGAAAAGAGGTCGCACACAGTTGGGCTGTGGCTCTAAAGTTGAGTCTGGCATAGTAGTGACGCTTAGAAGGGCACAAAAATTGTTCAAGAGCAACCATACAGCAGTCAGGACGCCTGCCTTAAAGAGGGGGTAATGTTACGATTTATTCTTTTTCCTTATCTAAGTGCCTCTTATCTTATCTAATCTTCGGTGCTTAGCTTATCTTATCTTTAGATCCGCAACTCCACGGAGTCTTCACCTCGCGACACAGTCACACTCGTCAGAGTGGAGTACTACTCCCAGATCACCGGGTACTTGCTGATTCACTTTCTAACACGGTGCATCCATTATTAGACCCTTGGACTTAGTATAAAAGTAGCGTACTCAAAGCTGTATATTCCCTAGCTTTGAGCTAAAGTTTATTCATACCGAAACACTTAAAACTCTTGAGCTAAAGCCTTAGTCTTGGCAACTTAACCGCATGGGAACTTAGCAGTGACTGTTCGAACGCGAAACAGCTGACTAATTATCTCAGTTAAGAGGTCGGGTCTAACATCCTTTCCCTTCCCGCTTAGTGCGCAGATGTACAGTTTTGGTTGTCGCAATTCTTCAAGCCACCAAAGGGCATTGATTTGTTCCGCCTTTCTCATTCCTTCGATCATCTCATCGACCACCTCTTCCACATGTGACTTGTGAATCCAATTCTTCAGGATCGCCTTCGCCTCTGACTCCGTCTTGGCTTGTACTATGCCGCGCAGAGTCCACTCTGCTCCAAATGGTTTGAGCCATTCTCTATAGGTCTCGCCACTAGTATAAGTGCGTGAGATCCGTGGGGCCTCTCTAGCCTTCACGTCGACCCATGAGGGCTCGACTACCGTCGGCAAGGTCACCACTATTTCTAAAGGGGGTATTAATTTAGCCTTCTTGTTCATCATGAAACTGGTAATGTCCTCGTCGTCAGGTACTTCCTCAAAAGCTACCTGATGCCCCCTTTGCACTGCCTGGGCACTAGCAGCTTCCGGTAAAGCGGCTTTCTGGTCGGTCGTGGAACATGAGGTGCGTTTCTCGAAGGCGTCACCCTGTAAAGAGGTAACAGGTTGGGCTGATGCCACCATACAGCAATTTCCTTCGCTTCTCACCGTTGCATGACAGTCGCCTTCACCTGGTTCCTTCGAGCTGGTGGTTTCAATGGCCGCCGGATCCCTTGTTGCTTTCGGTGTTCCCCCATCCTCGAGTCGCCCTACATCACGACAGGCATTGGCAACTGGTCGGGGGCCCTTACTTGATTCTGGTTTGTCCTCGATCTTCTGGTCATCCATGGCTGTTGGTAGCCATACGGTGTTCTCTTTTACCAGGGGAGGTTTCGCCGAAGCTATTTCCTCGTGACTCCCAGCGAGGCTGGGACCCCGTAGAGCCGCTTCGTCAGGGGGGGCGGTGTATGCTTGTTCCCCTGCCCCATTCGGTCTAGCCATTATGATGGGTGTCACTATGGTAGGTGACTTGTCGTTCAATGCTTTCGCCCATAATGGGTTACTTGCCGAACGTTTAGTCGTCGGTAGTTGAATTACCACGACGTCTGGGACTGGGTGTCGATTCTTGCTTGGTTTCTGGTCTGATTGCGAAGTCGCGGGTATATTCGAATGCGCGGTAGATACTACAGGCTTATAAGTACAATTATGAAGTGCGATAGGCGTACCAGCCGAAACCAAGTCCTTAGCCGAGTGAGTTGAATCGTTTACTTCTTGGTGTTCTCTTTTACTTCTGTAATGGCGGGGAGTTTTTCCTCCGTCGGGTGATGGTCCCAGTAAGCTGTGAACCGTTGAAACACCTCTTCCCAGGTTTTAGGCACTTGAGGGCAGTCGCGCATGAAGTGGCCTATTTTGCCGCACCTGAAGCACGTCGATACTGCCCTAGCGGCATTGATATCCATCGGTTTGCCGCATCCTCCATATGTCATCCCTGTAGCTGTTGTTGTCGATGTTACAGGCAGTGCTGGAGCTGCTGTTTGACCACCCCTAGCGGGTGTGGTCGTCTTCTGTGTCTGCTGGGGTCGTGCTGGGGTCGTTGTCGTGCCTTCTGCCTGTTTGAGGCACCAGTTGTAGTCGATTCGGAGTAGGCGTGTCTTCCATCCTGGGTAATCAGTTGGCACATCTCCGTCAGCCGAGTATATAGTATTTTTACTCGTCTGGCGGGCAGCCTTTGTGATCTGATGGAGCATGACCTGCTCGTTGTCGCGTACTTTGGTGTGGTAGGCGAGTTCTTCGAATTGCTGGAAGAACTTGTCACCATCCTTGAAGTCCGCCTGCCTAAGCTTCTCCCACTGCGCGTACTTTAGCTGTGCGTCAGCATCCTTTCAGAACCTCTGACCGAGCTCTGTCTTGAATTCTTCATAAGATGGGTAGAGCTGGTCCCCAGTCGCCTGATCCTTCCCTATGATCTGTGCACATAACTCCCACCACTTCTCAGTGTCGTCGGCGAGTCGCGAGATGCAGAAGACGACCTTGTGAGGGTGGTGGCGGAAGTGTCGGTTGAACACTTCGAAGTGTAGTTCACACTTTAGGAAGAATCGGGTGATGTCGTTAGAATCACCCTTGAAGTTGTCGACCTCTTTTAGAATTTTAGGTTTAAATTCATCATAGGGGGCGACGGCTCCGTCGACTAGTTGCCAGGGTACTGGCGGATCTGGTAGTGCCAGTGGTGCGGGGTAGCGTGGGAGCGCATATCTTATCGGGGGAGGTGGAGCGGGAGGTTGCGCTGGTTGTGCAGGTGGTCTGCCACCTCCAGCGGCTCCGTGACCACTGCTGGCAAATGGTGCATAGCCGTGTGTGTACGTTCCTGGTGGTTCCTGTCCCCTGACGTAGGAGAAGGTTCCTACCGCTACCCGAGGAGGTGGTACTGGTGGTTCATCTGGCATTGGTTCCTGGATCTCGATTTCGATCGTGGCTTCTTCATAGGGGTCAAACTCCTCCATTAGGGCATCGGGGTGTATTTCGTTCCACAGAAAGTGAGTGTTTCGCTCTGCTTCATACTGTAGTATGTCGTTAGCTGGGAGTCCTTTCTGTTTCTTCATAAAATAGTTGTTCCTGGCTTGGGTTTCCCCCCAAGCTGAAACGAAGGGAAGTTCGTAGGCGAAATATACATATAATTCTTGAAAGTTCGCCTGTCTGAGGATACTCGGTATGCCCAAGTCTGGGTCATCCGCAGTTTCCTCATAGATTCTAATGGCATCAGTTAGCGTCATGGCAACGGGGGTTGCGGGGCGGGTGCTTGTGCGGCGACTCGGTGGATGACTCTGGGATTCCATTGATCGTGAGCGAGGGGTAGGGGGTTGCAGGATGTGGGGGCTGGGGTGGCGACTCGATGGCAGTGCTTGACTCTGACTCAAAGCAACCTTGGGGTTGCTCGAGCGTTGGCTGCTGCCTGAGTCGCTGGGCGAGTTGCTCCCACTGGGATGCCCGAGGAGGACGGTGTGGGGACCTGACTGGGGACATGACGCTTCGCCAACCACTGTTCCTTGGTGGGTGTGGGGTGGAAGGGCCGGTGACGGGTTCCTCGATCATTGGTACAGGCTCGGGTGTCCACTCGGGGTTCTGTACGGGCTGGTCCCACTGTATGACATCTCCAGCTCCTGTTGGGGTCGGGGTGCGATGGCTGAGCCGCTCGCGACCAGAGGAGACAAAGTAGGCACTGAGGGGGATGGTGATGTTATCCCAGAACTCCTCAGAGGGAATGTCGGCCGCAGGTGGTGGAGTGGGATCCCTATTTGCCCAAGGATTGTGACGGGTGGTTGGGGCGATGGGTCTAGTGTCGTGGCCCATGCGAAATCCCCCGATGCGCTTGGCGAATCGGGCGTACGTGTCAGGTGAGGGAGTTTGAGGGACGTACTGAACATACTCGGGAGAGGGAGGGATGGTGGAGGCGATGGTGATAATTGGTGTGCCCCTTCGGGGAGCAGCAGGAGCTGTTCTCTCCAAGATGATGGGAGCAGACGACTCAGAAACGTCCTGTGCTTCTTCGAAGATGCCTGTCCTAGAGAGCTCGTCGATTGGGATTGGTCTCTGTGGTACGGGTGCGAAGATTCGGGGTGGGAGCTGCTCGAGCGGGATGCCATCACAATCGTTGGTAGGGGTTGTAGCGACTGTGGAGGGTGGAGTGTGGGGTGTCTCTATTCGTTGCCTTGGTCTGTAACGAAACCTGATTGCAAGAATAAGAGAGATGGCAAGGAGAGTGGCACTGGGTATTCCTAGAAAAATTGCTATGACTGTCACGTCGTCTTTTTCCATGAATGCCCCTAGGAAGAGAGCGTAAGTAAAGCTTTGAGCTAATTGTTAGACCCGACCTCCTAACTGAGATAATTAGTCAGCTGTTTCGCATTTGAACAATCACTGCTAAGTTCCCGTGCTGTTAAGATGTCAAGACTAAGGCTTTAGCGCTTAGCGAGAATGAATGTGTTTCGGTATGAGTAAACTTTAGCTCAAAGCTAGGGAATATACAGCTTTGAGTAAACTACTTATATACTAAGTCAAGGGTCTAATAATGGATGCACCGTGTTAGAAAGTGAATCAGCAAATACACGGTGACCGAGAATAATACTCCACTCTGACGAGTGTGACTGTGTCGCAAGGTGAAGACTCCGTGGAGTCGTGGATCTAAAGATAAGATAAGATAAGCGCCGAAGATTAGATAAGATAAGAGGCGCTTATGTCAGGAAAATGAATAAATCATAACACTTGCCTGAGCCATGCATGCACCTATTCTACTACTTATATACTGACAAACAAGGTACAATTGAGATATAAATAACTGACTAGAGGGGTATTATTGATAAGGATTTCTTGGCTAGTCACGAATAATGGTGAATAATCATGCAATAGTCGGTCTAGAAATGGTCGCTTGCTAACTAGTGAGCCTAGGAGCTCTGCTAGCGGTTGTATTCCATGTCCTGGGCCCAGCGACGCTCCACTAGTGTCAAGGATAAATGACTAGCCAGGCGAGCATGCCTGTAACAGCTGTCGATCATGATCAAAGGCACAGCCCAGCTATACTAGTCCCAATCACAATGGATCTGTACCGCACTAGTCAGATCTGCCACAAGGTTAATCCGTTGCTAATTCATTCTAAGTCCCGTTTCGAGATTGCCGCATGACTAGTTAACCTGACTTAGGTGTTTGTGCCCAGATCGGTCTGCTAGTGACTAAACTTCATGAGATTTGTGTCCTCTGCCTCTTGTTTGGTGCGCTAGTCGCATTGCCCGTCCACTAGTGGCCATATTTACTTAGCCCTGCTAGCATCCAAGTCACTAGTATGGCCGGCTGGTAGATTTAACCCATTAGTGGTATCACATCTAAGTCCTGGCTCTGCTGGCTGCATACTGGGCTAACTATCAGCTTGAAGCCTCAGCTATAGTCCTCTAAGTATCACTAATGTAAGATAGATATGCAATAGTATTATTATAAAATCGCAAAATCTAGGTGTGAACACATAAATGGTGTATCAACGGCGTGGAGCACAAACACCTACTCTCCAATGATACCATGCTAGGCCCCTAGGTGAGCATGCAAGTCAACTAAACAGTGGTATCCAGCCCTCTGGCGAAGGGGGAAGGACATCAGCTGAGGAAAGAGGTAAAATAGCTAGTAAACATACCTTAGATAAAGAAATGACCCAGACTTTTCAACAATTTCAGTACAGCCAGTGAGTGCAAAAGTCAACGATGTAGTTCAGAATTGACTGGGAATTTGAGAATTTTAAGGTTGGCATGACATCCAGAGCATAGAAAAGATTGACCAGTGTGTCGGAAATAAGGGCAGTGGTGAGTGCAAGCAGCTCAGTGGAAGCACTGTGGAAGTCAGAAGTCAAGAGGTTGAAAATTGTCATGTTACTGATTGTCACATAACCCCAAGGTTCATGTGGTTCAGACCCGGTCCAAACCAGGTCCACAAATTTTGACCAGGTTGAACCTTGAACCTGGACCTCCATGGCTGTGTTGAACCTGAACCTGGACTGAACCTGAACCTGTGGGTTCGGTTCAGGTTCGGACCGGGTTCACAGGGTCCTGGACCAGACCGCAGCCAGACTACAGTGTGAAA
This sequence comes from Armillaria altimontana, assembly GCA_022818075.1. Lineage (NCBI taxonomy): Eukaryota > Fungi > Basidiomycota > Agaricomycetes > Agaricales > Physalacriaceae > Armillaria > Armillaria altimontana. The sequence goes on along the minus strand of JAIWYR010000044.1, from coordinate 195,621 downwards.
CCTGCAGTGAAGAAGTAAGATTGCAGATTTATCAGCCAAGTCCAAGTCTGGCTGCCCTGGCATACCCAATATGGTATACATGACATCATAACAGTCATGTGACAGGGAGGGAGGGTCCAGTGAAAGCCTGAAAAAATTTAATTGACCCTATGTATTTATTTACTTTTTGGAACCCCCTTGACACAAAGGGTCTTCAACCCAAGACTGAGTACGATTTGGGCATATATTGCCAGAGTAGAGTAGGTCAAAGACACGAAAGCATGGTAGAAGTTAAAAGTTAAGTGAGGAAAAGTCCGAAATCAGCACCTACATAGCAGCCACAAGGGATAGGTAAGCAAAAGAAAAGAATGATGTAGTTACCAGTCCGAAGGTAATCCATATCCCTTACACAGGACTTGTACATGTAACACGATTCGAAGGAGACATCGCCATGCACATACAATGCAGCATATTCTCTGCTTGAATCCTCCAATGTGCCTCTATTTGTCATGGCTCTGACCCACATCGAAACGATACCAGTGCGAGAGCCGCTCAAGATGCCTTGTTATGTTGAAATGCCAAATTTTATGCCATATCCGCCATTGGATGGGTCAACTACTTTGGGGCACAGGATTCTCCTGCACTACTTGACAGGGAATGCGAGCCCAAGACCATGATTAATGCCGCTTTGACAAGTGCATGAGTATGGAAGGTGACTCGATTTGGATTGTTGGGATGGGTATGGAAACAACCAGGGATATGGGACCCTGAATTGGATGCATCGGGTGGATTCACGTCCACCAATGCATTCACCAACAATGGGTAGGAAAGTATGAACAGCATGCTGAATCCATGATTTCATATCCTGCCCCAAGATGGTGCGCTTATCCATGTTCTTGGCATTTCCGCATGGTATCTTCAACAAGTCACTCGCCCAAAGCTATGGTCCTTCCCCTGTGTACTCCAAAAACAAAAGGATCTATCGTCCATCTCCCATGCAAATTACAATTGTCTCTGGTGTCCTAGCACATCCATCAACCCACAGTGATCATGTCTCTCATCTCATTACTCCATCCTGCCTGTACCTTTGGCATCCCATAATTGAGAACTATCTTCCTCTCTATATCTCTGTGAGAAGTATTACTTGTCCATATTGGTTTGGTGTCGTGCTGAAGGTTCACATCCCAATATTGACGATAACTTCTGTGGCATAAGGGTGATCTTCATTCTTTTTACTGGTGCCAGTGCCACCATGATAAAGGCTTCGACTCTCCTCATCGTTGTCACTGGCATGAGATGGATATCAGAGAGCGATCCTTAAAATATGACCAGGTAAGATGTCATAAGTCGGGTTCGATTCCCCATGTTGGCCGTCATTCAGGCCAGGGCTTCATGTTCAAATTATATCAAACATATATCAGAGGAAGGTTTCCACTCATGACATACCACTCCTTCAAGTTGAAGGGTATCAGAGGCTCCGACCCTTGCCCTCAAGTCAGATAAGTAAAGCCTCATGTATTCATGGTGGCACCAGCAGAGATGGACAATGAATAACAAGGTGCTTGCCTCAAGATGGAAGGTACTTGGGCTAGAACTCGGTGTTCGAAGGGGAATGGATTATGAGGTCTAGACCGATTTATGATTTTCTGAATGTGAGCTACTGATAGTGTGCCAGTTCAGTAGGTTATATCTTATAGTACATGTCTTCGCTGGTTCGATCCCCACGTTGATCCTTGAAGCTTGAAGACTGGCTGGACCTGTTTATTTTCTTTTCTTTCTTTTCCCCCAAAGGCCAAGACACTCCATGAACCTCCTGACTGTCCTGTTGCATGCGTCCTGCTGATTTTTGTTACATATCTACTAGGTGTCTTGCTCTGCAGCATCAAAGGAATAGATCATCCATCGACAAGGTTCTCAAACAACGGGAAACTCTGCCCCCAAGCATAAGGACATTTAGTTATTCTACTCAACATGAGGCTGACTAGTTCGGTTGGTCCATTCCAGCTATTGCTGGGTTCGATCCCATCTTTGGCAATGAAAGTTGTCCGAAAGGTTTTTCTGACTTCCGCTTTGAGTTTAATAGCTTTGTCATGAAGTCATCACGGTTCTCTATCATCAGTAATTATTTAGCCATTTCACTGTTAGTACATTTGCTCAAAGGAGTTATTAACATTCAAATGTTATTAAGTTAGTTGCTGGAAGTCATATCGAAGGACCTCTTCTTCGCACTGTTGGACATAGTACACGTAACCATGCGAAGATAATGTCTTCTAGGGCTTGATTAGCAACACCTTAACACCCAGCCGCCCAGAAACTCACCTCAGAATGCCGTCTATCCATGAGAACCTTGGCCCAATGGATAGAGACAGCACCATACACGGCCCGTGCAGCTCGTTCCTCAGAGAAGCCAAGCATCCTGACGCGGGTATGCTCGTGGAACGCGACGATATACGACGCGCTCTGCAACGGGATAGCACTCTGGAGTGCTTCAAGCAGGCGAACCTCTTCCCTACATTCCTTCGTATAGTTACTGATCCCATAAGACGCCAACACCTAGGGTTCATTCTCGATGAGTACATATCGCAGCAACTCACATACTGAAAAGCCTGCCTCGGAACGCCGTGTATCTATGAGGATCTTTGTGAATTTTGTGGAGATCGCTTCGTAAACCATTCAAGCACACCCTTCCACGGAGATGCCAATCATCCTTACACGGTCTTGGTGGTGAAACGCAACAATGTAAGGCCAGATATAGGATGGTGAAATAGAATCATGGAATGGAGGCCGCCGTAGGAACTCTTCCTTGCATTCCTCTATCTACAGACCGCCATCATGAGAGAGTAATTCCTTCCAAAGTAGATGTCTTAGCACCACTGCAGCTTTATAATTAGAAAGCATACCTGAGATCGTTGTCTGTCCATAAGAATCTTCGCCCACTTGGTTGAGAGGGCGTGATAAACTGCCTGAGCAGGCCCGACTTCGGAGAAGCCAATCATTCTAACACGATGGCTCTGGTGCCAAGCGACCATATAAGGAGCGTGCTGCAATGGCGCGGCGCCATTGAAAGCGTGCAGCTGCAAAAGCCTTTCTTTGCATAGCTTGAGACAGTAGCCGAAGTATGCGCTGGAGTTCAGCTCTTCGAAATCTTCCACTGGATCGGTAACCCCAGGTATCTGGTAGGTCGGTCCCGTTATCTGTGTTTCGCTGTTAAAAGGGCTCTGTGTATTACTGGTAGCTATTTTAGATGGGACAGTCATATTCGGGGTCGGCTGGAGTGACGATAATTGTTCATCAATGCGGGAGATAGTACCAGTATTGCTCGTTACTATTTGCAACGTCTTCAGTGATACTTGCAGCATGTTCAATGATAACTGGGTCTTTTGAACAGGAGCATCAGCGAACTATTCCTGATGTTAAAAGAGAAGGCTCAACGTCAAAGTTTTTCCTAGCGTCATTCACTGCCTTTCGGTGACGACCGATGTCCTCTTTTATGTCTCGAGAGGCCAGGACATCCAAGACCTTCCCTCGAATACCGCCTTTGTTACGGTTGATTTCATTCACTTGTGTCAAGACATCGGATAGATATCTACAGAAGAATATTAGGAACAGCTATTGAATAACAAGGGAAGCGGCAATGACTCTTGGAACTCTAAGCAGGCCGTTTGTAGACTTGAAGTATATTTGATTCCCTCGGGCATCGCAGACGCTTGGATACCAGCGTCGTTAATGATCTTCACGATTTCAATGATCTCGTCTGCGAGGTCTTGCATATCCTCTTTGTTATTTTTAGATTGCTGCCATAATGCATCTGTGATCTGGTATCAGAAGATGTGATATCGATATGATGCTTGCCTCTAAGTTTTCGAAGAGCACGCCCGCAGTCTCGGCAATACCTCTTACAAAACCACCAACGATTGGCACCATGTCGCCAAGCCCTTTAACGATGTTTGCGATTTGGATTGAAGCTGGGATTGCTTTGGAGCCATGGCGATGTTTTCGTGACTTATTTCCAGGCATAAGATTATCGGCGGAGGAAGCAAAGGTTGGTCAAGCGCCCATACAGCATGGTTTGACGTGAATTTGATGGTATTGGTATTGGTATTGGTACCGGCACAAGGTCCCAATAAGGAACGGCCGGGTCCACAGCCCTGCCATGGCGTGCCATGTGCTGTGGCTACGGTGATGAATGCTGTCACAAGACACTACCCCATTTATTTATAGGTCACGGTATAGCCAAATCATCCCCAGCCGCGTTTCCCAGACCTGGAGTCATCGGTAGTGAGAACATCCTCCTCTTTGTAAGTAGGTCGTCGCTTTCGCCGTCCCCACACTCGTGAGTCGTGGTGAGTCGTCCGCGTCAGTGTCCCTTCATTTTGTATATGACCCCTTGAACACTGGCATTCGTCCTACGCCTAATCGCATATGTTGGTTTATAGCTGTAGCATTAGCGAAAAGGTAGAGGATTAAGGGAAACAGGAAGATGTTCGCGCTCGTCGAAAGCATGTATAATCCCCGGCCCCGGGAACTCGGACCGATCTCGCTGATATATCACATGACTGCCTCTGTGCTAATTTCGCTTGGGATTTTTGGTTCAACAGGCGAAGAAAGCTTGAACGTTTGAACGTAACGTTCAAGGAGGAATACACCAACATGCAAAGCTCCTATTCAGCCCTTTTGCATGCCGTGTAAGTCTGGCCACTGCCCTCTCATCGGACTGTCACATTTTTTTCTAAATGTGACGTGTTCTCAGCAGCCTCTCAGTGACTAGTATATGTATGCCCATCCGGCGAGCGAGGTGAGTTGCTTGTTAAAATAATCTCTGTTCATTATCTGCTCATTTATTAGTATGGACACAGCTCGATATTTTCAAAACTGACACTGCATTCAATTGCATGCAGCATGCTCGGTAGCTGTTCTGAAAGTCCTTTGTTTCTACCCATGAAGACCGAAGGATACACTCAGAAGGTTGAACCGTACACAAGGAACATGATGCATGCGGTATATGGCACTCTTTGTGTAGTATATACGTGCAGTTCGTTCCACTTTTCATCTGTTCCAGATTCGACAATGATCTCAACATTTCCGACACTGAAACCCCGCGAAGCCAGGATCATGATCAATGCAGCGAGGTAGGAAAGAATCTAGATTCTTTTTTCCGTCATCTAACTCGCATTTTCGTAGGTTTGGAGTGCACAAAGCACGAAAACTCCGAGATCCATCTACGAAGAAGCCGGCTAGTATCTTTCTGTATGTTGAACTTCCGTTTATATGACTATGTTCTCATAGTGTTCTGACTGAGTACAATGTTTAGATTTATCCCTCGACAGTAAACTCGCACAAGAGGAAGAAACCGGCCCATAATAATGGACGAGGCGATGTGGGATCTGTATGTGTGATTCTCATTGAGGTTTATTTATCTCTGACGAAAGGAACTGCTTGCTAGACCCTTGCCGATAGTGAGGTCGCCATATTGGTCCTGCCAATACGATGACTTTCAATAATGATGGACCTTACAGTAAAGGGCGGTAATCGTTTTAAATCCAACTTGGTTATAACGAACGCAGCTTTCTTCATGAAACGAAGCAAGTCCTTGGATAAAACTGATGCTACAGAGTCAAAAATGTTCTTTACACATATGCTGGTGGTGGGTCCAACAGATTACCTTGAACCCCCTCTGCTTCCCGTTCAATGATCTGCTGAACATGGTTCCTCAACCTCAAAACCTCAGCCACTACGTCCAACGCAGCTTCTTGTTGCACACTTTGGGACTCCAAAGTATCAGGCGCGCCGATGCTATTTCTCCTTTCTCTCTCAACTTCAGTCGAATTTCCCTCTTGACTATGTTCGACTGTCTCCCAGCTTCTGTCCCCCAAGTTTACTGTCATATCACCCTCCCGCCTGGGAGAGATGGTTTCACGGTTTTTATTTCCAACTGGCGGAGAATGCAAATTGGGCTGAGGTATTATCTTAGGGTTAGGCGATAGACGATGCTTCAAGTTCCATTTCCCGTATCTCCGCTTCCGTATGAAGAGGAATGTACCGCCTCCGAGGATGATCAGTAGGAACACCAGGGATCCTGTTACTGCACCAATTACGATAGGTGTTTTATGATTTCGATGGGTCGAAATTGAACTCCTACGATCATAATCAGACCAGATCGACTGCATTAATGGATGACGCACGGTGATGCAGGTGCAGTGCTTTGTGCTAATTCTGTGGAGGAGCTGTTGACATAGGGATGTTGAGCGACATCACCGAGTGCTATGACGGGTGAATACAGACGATGAATTCACAGATCCTGAGGGTATAGGTCTATCCCACATCAAGAAAGTGTAAGTATCCGGTATGATAATGTACGAATATGATGTTACATACAGTGACGACAGAGGCGCCGTACTGTCGGAGTCATGGATCGAAATTGAACTCCTACGATAATAATCAGACTGGATCGACCGCATTAATGGATGACGCACGGTGATGCAGGTGCAGTACTTTGTGCTGATTCCATGGAGTCGCTGTTGAAATAGAGGTGTTGAGCAACATCCCCGAGTGTTATGATGGGCGAATACGGACCTAGGCGGCTGTCCGGTCTCTGTCACGGAAAAGGTCGAAGAAATCACAGATTCAACGGGTATAGGTCTATCCCATACAAAGAGAGTGTAAGCATCCAGTATGACAATGTATGAGTATGATGTTACATACAGTGAGACATCGGGTGCAACATTGAATCTCTGTGTGGTAGCAATGATGTGGGCGTATATGTCGAGTGCTGCAACGACAAATAATCTACGATTGAAAAAGATGAGTGAGTAGTGCTTGTTGGAAGATACTAGGGACGCACCCCGTTATAGGAAAAGTCACATTGACCATCCCGTCAGGTTGAGTGGTGTCGGTCGATGTGGGGAAGGGCCTGACCAAACCCAGTATTATGTAGTTTTGCACGAATCTTGTATCGTACACATCGCGATGCCAGGATATCGTTATAGGTATCCCGACAGTTACAGTTCCCGAAAATTTGTCAAAGTGAAAGCCTTGCGAAATGGCAAACTGGAGGCAAGATCTACAGACATAAACCTTTAGTGTCTGCATAGTAACACAGTGAGAATTGACTGACATAACAATAAGGAGTAGTAGCATCTTCGAAAATCACCCCACCTGGAAATCACTATCGAGGAGCAGTAATCTCAGAAGTGCAAGGCCCGTAGCGGTAGGAGGGTCGCAGTGTCCAGCTTGAGGGGAAATATCTGATCCATCAGTGGTCTAGGAGATGGATTAATCAATAGAGAAAACTCCGTGATGAGATGAGGCCCAGCATCCAAATATCAGGATTCAGAACAGGTGGAAAAGATGCCGTTCGTTGGGATACAGCGAACGCAGAAAAGTGATGCGCGGATTAGACTTCAACTCGAGTTTTATGACATTTCTGTGGCTAAAGCACACCTAGACATGTAAAGGCGTAGCATATCAATACAGACCAGAATAATAGGATATCGAGAATCGACTCCAGCACTGAAGTCTAAGGTCTGTGACACGTTTCGTGGCAGCACAGAACCCCGGTGTTCCTGATTGGGAGCGCATACCTGTTGTCTAAACTCTAAACTCTAAGAATAGCGTTCTAAGTCAACTCGTGTAGGCATCAGATCACAGACACCAGAACCATTCACCGTTTTGATCATTTTTCCTGCGTGAATATACCATGATGTGTACTGCGACAGCTTCTCTCGACTGAATTCGGTGTTGACGCAAGCGGTAGCTCTCTAGCTGCTCGCCCTTGCAAACAGGTGGGGGTCTTCGTCGCTCGTCCTCGTATTTATCTCCATACTGTGGACACGAATAGACGCAGTGTGAAGCAGCCAATACGCTACTTATAGCAGATACCCGCCGATCATCAGCTTTGCATACCGATCCATTCAAATACGGAAGGTACACTACGATAATACATTCCACGACAAACTGGGACCGAGACTTGACGCCACTGTCATCGTCCGTAAAGAACCGTCATCTGTAAAGAGCCAGTCCAGAGACATATGTTCTCTTCGATGCTTATATACTGCCAATCTTTCAAACTTCCGCCTGTGAGATATGAGGATCCTGTAATGCGTCTCCGCCACGGATCCAATAATGGTGTGGCGTGGTTCGGGGCAAGAGCTTGAAAGATGTTATTTATAAAGGTCCCCTAGTCTGGAATGATGATAAAAGCCAGAATCAGATGTCGCACGACTCCGGTTGCACCCGCGTACCGATGCAGCGGCTACCAATGGACAATCGAGTAAAATATATTCATCCTCGTCGATGCAGATCGGATTAATCAGGGACAGACTGGGGAACCTGTAGTCACGAAGACAGAAGAGATGCAAACTGTCGGGAGATATTTAACTCAGTCATTTGCAGAGCGAAGAAAAGTACCGACCTCTGATATCATAACTTGAAAAGGCGTGACAACGCCACCATCACGAACCAGGGATACCATTGTGCGAACAGAGATCGTACGGAATTTACCGGAATTGCTTCAAATGAACGTCTTTTGCATCGTGCTACTCGCCCATCAGGGCGCCCGACTTTACCTCTACCAAGTACTCTTGCTAGTCTGTCATTCATATCTCCCCACACAGTGTCAGAAACTGAGTGATGCAACAACGTAGAGATACCCTTGGCTGCACAACCGAGAAGCGAGACTTGCAGCGAGTAGGAATGTCAGAGACTTGAGAGGTAGGAATACGTGTGGACGTTACGAGATTATGACGGGCGCTTGGGGTGAGATGGATTCTTCGACGATCGAAGGAGTGAGATTAGGGAAAGATAGGTACCGCAATAGATACAAAGCGCGGCAGGTCCTCGATGGTTGTGATCCTTCAAGCGATGCAAGGTGTACTGACTGACACTACAACCTTCAGCAATATGGGCAATTTGGGAAATTCAAGACTAGAAAAGGCACTTACGCTGTTTGATTTATCCGCCAGCAGGAGCAGCCCGATGTTCTCCATAGCCCAACACACTGTTTTTCACAAAAGGATTATACATGTTCGGCAAGGATCAGGGCAGCATTGAGGGAGAAAATGGCGCCGGCGGAAAAGACAGGTTTCCCATCCCTATTTCGCCATCGAGGAGTGCGTAGTGGATGGCATCAGTCTACGAAGTAAAATGCCTGCCGAGACGACGACGACGGAAGTCAAGACTCTTGAGCAGCATAGCTTGGTGCGATACGGCACGGGATCAGAGCCAACGAGGCGATTCATAGTTTGGAGTCATAGTGACACGGGCATAACGAACGGGAAAAGGTGTTCCACGGTGCTGGCTGAAGGTGTCGAAGTGTCCTTCCCGGGGATCGGGCCGATTTCCCTGATATCGCGTGACTGACCCGGTGCTAATTTCCTATTTTAGTTCTTCCCGCCTTGTTTGCGATTTCCAAGCGATTTCTCGACGATTTCGTTTCATTTTTTTTCTTTCTTCGAGTTAGGCAACACATAAAAAGGGTGAACGTCGGAAAATGTACGCCTAACCTGCAAAGTCCTTGCTCCAACCCTTTTACATGCCCTGTCAGTCTGACTTCCTTTTCTTCCCATCAGCGCAATATCAGCGTGTCTCGTGTTCTCAGCAGCCTTGCTATGATTTGCTTATGATTATCCCCGTACGAATAATGGGGTGAGACGCTTTTTAACATGATTATCGTTAAATTTCTACTCATTTCTCAACCAGAAACACTTAGCGACGTAGCCGAAACCGAAACTTGTCGAGTCAATCCTATGCTTGGTACTAACTGCTCTGTGACTTGAAGTCGGGACTTCCCTCTTCCTCATTCATAATGACTGACATATTCGGGAGATCAAAACCCTGACTAATAAACATAACCCACGCGGTATGAAGATCTGTCATTATGTAGTTTACACTTGTGGTTCATTCCGTCGACTTTTCATCTATTCCAGCTTTGCAGATGATCCCGATAATTCCCACTGAAACGGTGAAGCCAACGTCAAGGCCTAGGCAGCGAGGTAAGTGACACAATAAATTTCTGTGAAGGTCTTGACTGAGTACGGTCGCATCGTTATGAAAGTAGCTTGATCTATACCGCAGTTCATGAACCCCCCATCAAGCGAGGTCAGTGCTTGGTTTTCATGTTTCATGGGGTATTAAACTAACTCCCAACTACGACCTGAAGATGAACCCTACGTTGTCACTGTGTCTCCTCGAAATAAAGTTGCTTCGGCTTCCATAGTCATATTATCCTAAGAACGATCTTTATACATACTCTGGCGGCAGATCGAGTGCATTGCTTTGAACCCTCCCTGCTTCCCGTTCCGCAAGGAGTTGCTGAACCTGAGTCCTCAGCCTCAAAACCTCGGCTACTACATCACCCAAGGCAGCCTGCGGAGCTTCCCGTTGCTGCGGACTCTGGGACTCTGAAGTATCGATATGCAAAGGCGTGCCAGTGCTATCTCTCCTTTCTCTCTCATCTTCAGTCGGAGTTCCTGTTCCACTGCCCCCAACTGTGTCCTGGCTCCCGCGCTCTCCATGTAGTGTCATCTCGCGGATTTGCTTTTGAACTGAGCCAACCGGCGAAGACCGCGAACTTAGCTCGGGTATCATCTTCGGGCTGTGTGAGAGATGGCGCTCCAAGTTCCTGTGCCTCTGACGGCGTATGAAGAAAAATACCCCGCCCCCTAAGATAAGCATCAGGAAAGCCAGAGAGCCTATTACCGCGCCAATTATGATAGATATTCTACCATTTCTTGGAGTCGAATCTGAAGTCCTGCGCTAATAATTAGACTGGATCGACTACGCTCATGGATGACTCACGGTGGAAAATTTACTGTGGTCTGTGGTATTTCCGTGGTGGAGTTGTAGAAACAGGAATATTGAGCGACATCCCCGAGTTCTACGCTCGGCGGATACGGACCTAGGCGGCTGTCCGAGAGTCCCTATCACGGAAGAGGCTGATGGAGTCACAGATCCTGATGGTAGAGGTCTATCTCTCACCAAAATAGTATAAACATCCAGCATGGTCAGTGCATGACTATGATGCCACATACCGTGACGACGGCACCATATTACTTCCGCTCCCACTGGGTGCAACGTTGAATGTCGGGCTGGTAGCAACTCTGAATTCATCGCTTTTTGCTTCAATCTGGTACTCTCTACGGTTGAAAAGAGATCAGTGAATAGTACTTATTGGAAGATATTTGGGACGCACCCCGATACAGGAAAAGACACGTTGACCGTCCCGTCAAGTTGAGTGAGGTCGGTTGCCGAGAAGGAGGGCTCTTGAAAACTACCCTGTGACTGTATGATTCTTAGCGCGAAAGATATGTCGTCCGGATCTGCCACTTCGCGATGCCAGGACAGCGTTATAGGTATGGTGGCAGTTACAGTCCCTGTGAAGTTGTCAAATCGAAATCCGTGAGAAATGGTAAAGTCGAGGCAAAATCTATAGTTCTAGACCTCTAGCGTTGACTTCGTAGTGACATAGTGTGAATTGACTCACGAAACGATAAGGAGTAGCATCTTTGAGAATCACCCCACCTGGAGGCTGCTATCGAAGAGTCGTAATCTAAGAAGCGCAGGGCCCGTCGCCGTGGAGAAACTGACCGATGTTTGCAGTGCACGACATCTATACCTTGCTCGAGGGGAAACATTGAATCCATCAATAGTCTAGGAGATGGAGGAGTTAATGCACTTCACTTGGGATCAAACTCTTGTCCAACTCGTGATGTGATGAAGCCCGGCTGTGTGCATCTAAATCTCAGGATTCAGAACAGATAACAAGGAAACCGCTGTTTGTTGGTGGGAATCATTGAATACAGTAAGCACGGAAGACAATCCGGTAATTCATTAAAATCTAGCGTTAAGGGCGATACACACATTTCTTTGTTCGAAGTATGACTAGACATGTAGTATATGGTTGTAGTCCCGAATACTCATAGGATTCGACTAATAAGAGGAGGTTACTGTATACAGACATCATTTACGTATATGGAGGCATATCAAATGATTACAGCTCCATCAAAGTCACGAACTCTCTGTATCTACAAATGCGCTCGCTTGAATATTGTATAACTTAGCGTACTCTCCCTGACTTGCTATAAGCTCTTCGTGAGTACCAGATTCGGCTATCGTTCCGTCTTTCATGCAGCTTCATATGCTCGATTAGTGACCTGCGATACATGCAACGAAAACAAGGGCTTACACAACGAGATCCGCACGCTTTGTCAAATGTCCAAACCGATGTGTAACAAATATCATCGTCTTTCCTTCTCGTGCTCGAATAAGATTGTCGAACAGTGCAAATTCTCCTTCGGAGTCTAAAGCCGAGGTTGGCTCATCTACAGCAACAAATCTGACTTTTCCAGTCTCGAATCGCATGAAAGTCCTTGCCCTAAGGCAACGATGCGTCAAAACAAAGTTATATCCAAAAGGACTCGGAAAGGGTACTCACGCAACAATTCTCTGCTTCTCACCGCCCGAGAGCTGGATATTCTTCTGCAACTTCTCCAGCTCGGCTTGTAAAGGATGATCCGGGTCATTGGGTAGGCGTGACCCATACGCCTCGTTGTCTGTACTCAGTCTCGTCTCCTTTCCCCGCTTGAACTTCTTCAGGCAGTGACTCGCCCCTCCCTTCTGGGCAGCGCAATCAATCATTTCGGCGTCTTTCACCTTGTCCGCATACCCCAACCCTATATTCTCTCCTAGAGATAGTGGGAAAAGGGAATGATCCTGTGTCAAGGTCGCTGTTGCCCGCCGCAGATCTGACATACGATACTGCGAGATTGGGATGCCATCGACTAGGATGGACTCTGGTCCAGATGTGGGATCATAGAATCGCGAGAGTAGCTTTAGGATAGTCGATTTGCCGCTGCCGTTGGAGCCTACGATGACGACCATTTGCCCGGACTCGATGGATAAGTTGATATTCGAAAGAGCTGGTTTGGTGCTTTGACTTCCGGGGTAGGAGAATGAAACATCGTGCAGTTCAAATGACATCCCTTTGGGTTTGTCATCGGCGGAAGTGTTCGGGTAGGCAATGTCGCCATCAACGAGCGTGTTCGCAATGTTAGCTGAGTCATAGACGTTCTTGAGCTTTTGGTATCTTCTCTGGAACTGATTGATGTTCCCGACAACATAGCCGATGACCCGATCTAGGTGCTGTGATGATTGTTGGAGTATCGCGATAGAGGATAGCGAGAATCTCTCGGGGTAGAGAATATAGACCAGTGCACAGTATATCTGTAAGGATCGGTCAGCTAGTCCCACAAATTCAATATTTAATTGTGCACATACAATAGGCATGTCGCCGAGGATATCGTTAGTGATTTGCCATGTAGGTGATGTCCTGATCATGTATTGAAGTGGAGCCCATTCATCTGACAGGCCACCGAGAAGCTTGCCTGCCTTTCGGTACTCTGAAAGACGAAGTGTTCAGATATATCAATGAAAGGATCAAAGAAGCTTACCATTTATGATATAGTTGACGATATCACTCCCGAGGACCTCCGACCTATACCCTGGGGATGACATACTGTTCAAAGCCTTCATACGCTGCCGGTGCTCATTATCGGTATAAACAATGTGAGCTATAACTTACTTCAGTCTAAACGAGGACAGGGAAAAAGGACTGACGCACGTATATTCCATAGGGTACGTCCAGTAAACGCGAGAAAAAATGGCTTCATGATACAGAGGGCTGTAAAGAGAGGCGACCCAGAAGATCGAGAAGCTTCGACGATGAGTACAAGCTGGCTCAGCACCTTCGTCACGTCGGTCAAAAACTCAGCGATACTCGTAAATGATGTCCATGCGTCGTAAGAGGTAGCTCGGACTTTACTGCGTGGTTCTTGAAAATGGCATACTTCAGTAAAACGTGCCCCCTTGCGGAATAGATAGTCACCTTGCGAAGTAGGAACATCTATGCTTAATTGAGCTAGATATGAAATCAGATATAGCAGGACGAAAGCAACAGGTCGGAGTACCCTGCATCAAAAACAGTTCGAAATGAGTCGTTATACGTGTCTTCAGAGTTGCTTGAAATCGTTCACTGTAAGATGTTGCATCACAAATCATGGACATACGTATGAGAACAGCGTGAATTTACCTTTCCCATTGTAGTACTGCAGTAAATATGACGAAGAAAATCCGCACAGCAAGGGCCTTGAGAATGGCGCCAACATCTGGGGCACCATGGATCAAACCTATTTCGACCTTCGCAAGATAGTCTAAGTTCAACATAAAACACGGAAGAAGAGACACGTACCATTCTGAGGATTTGACTGGAGAAGTATAATAGCAGAGCACTTTGAACTCCCGACCATAGCTTGTTGAACACGAATAACGTCGCCAGTATGGGCTCAAGGGTGTATACATCGATGGCCAGACGTCTAATGTACGGAAGTGCGTATTTCAAGTCCAAGAATTGCTTTCTGAGATCCAACGGAGAGCCTTTGAGGATTGAAACCTTCCATACACCGAGTTGTACTGTTTCTAGTTCTCGTTTGTCGTTCGTGGCGAGATCTGCCTTTGGAACAGTCAGACGACTGAAGTTTAAAGGATAAAGCATGGTGAGAGGGGACTGAAGAGCTGGAAGTGCACAATACTGCGAACATTTATGAGTCAAGTGACTTAAAATAGAACCTGATTTACTTGCAGCTGTTAATCTGATTCATCATCGAGTCATACAAACACGGCGCTCGAATATCAATGTAATTGTATTCAGGCTGAACAAGGTCCAATTGATTTTGTTAGGTAAAAAGGGATGCGGAACGAAGGTATGCCTTCGTAACAGTCATGTCATCTCCCTACAACATGAGAGGGTGGCCATCGGCAAAAGCTGTGTCAGGTTCAATGTCTAGACGCCAGCCGTGACCAATCGGCATGAGCGCTGAGCGACAGCCCCGGATCATGAGGTAATTGAGCCTGCAGGCATTGTCCAAGGGGCATTCCAAGACAGTGGGGTCGCGTAAATTCCGTGCTGTGCGCTACCAGCGTTGAAGATGCGCAGGTTGTAGGTGATGGTGGTTGGACTCTGAGAGCTATATGCGTCCTACAACGCGTGACCCCATCAAAATGATCGGCGTTTGCCGAGGCCCTCTGCCAACCTCAGTCTTACTTATTTGTGCTTCATCCGTTCGATATATTCTGTCCTTGTTGATCGATATTTTCCAAATTGTTGCCTCCACAAATACTGCTGTCTCGACACTTGTTTTTGATGCTTACATTGCAACAGGTGGAGCAGCAGCAGCAAATTACAGTGGAACATTAATGGGGAACGATGACGTACAGGTTTCTTCCCTCACGGCGGTTCTAACTGCTTCTCAATCCAAACGCTAGTTGGTGATCTCCTTGGTAGATCACAACGTGGTATCGGGCCTCTCTCGCATCCGGCGACGGGCGTTCCGCAGTCTTGGAGGCTTAACTTAGGCCTAGTAGGTTTCTTATCCGAATTTTGATCTTCGCAGGGGAACTGAGGGATATCCGAACTATATGAGATACACCCTTAATCCTGGACTGCACTTTGGCGCTAGTGAGTCAGCGTGGACGATCACGTACCGTTTCTCGGAGATTTACGGACCACTGCGCTTTCAAGGGGTATTCTCCCGTTGATGCCTTTACCAATGTAGATTGGAACTCTTACTGCACGACTGGCTTGTCGATTCCTGCGCAGCATACCTTGCTTCTTGTGTTGTACAGTGCGTGTATTCTTTGTTTTCCATTCCTCCTAGCTAAAGTTCTCCTCAACCAGAGCCAACGTCTGAACCTTTATCATACGCGCGTTAGCCTCGTCTCTCATCTTTGATGCTCACGCCAAGCTGAAGGCTATCTGATCCTAGCTTGAGTACTATGAACCTTTTCCCCCTCCCGGAAAGTGTAAAGGGCCCAGCATACACTTTCAGTGACGCCTTGGTTAATATACCATGTATTGATGCTGATCCCGTCACCTCGTTACCTATCTCTTCGATGCTAGCCAAGGGATCCCACCGAAGCGAAATACCTTCGGATCAGTACTGGCACCTGCCTCTCGTTATCGCAGGACATTAACGATGTTGAAGTTGCGTTTCGGGAACACGAGGCTCTCTTCCGCCAGACATCCAGCCATCCGCCTCTGTAGCTTCATACCTGCCCAGCGGCTATGCGTAGTCTTGAGCAGTCGCCATTACGTTTATGCAGTCGCGATGAGAACACCGTCCGCTGGTTCTTATCAGCAGGGTAATACTACCAGACTTTTGCCTTCGTCTTTTTATCATCATATTGCAGTGACTAGTCTTCGCCCGTCATAGCAGCACTGCCCCGCCCCACGCCCACACTCCGTCAAGAAATACTTGACGAGCATTAGGATAACACCTTTGGGTGACATTACAACCGGCGAAATGCTCTCGGGGTTTTGCCGGCGACTTCTCTTCCATCCAGGTTTTCCATACTCTCCGCCTCACTTCGAGACAAACAGTCATCTTTGGCCATCTGTTGGCTGATGCTGAGGTGCTACCATCGTGTCATTATGTCTAATCCCCACATTGGTCACTCCATGAAACACTTTATATTTGCAAGCCATCCAGAACTTGCCGCCATTGAGGTTCAACACATCTGGCTAAAAGCTCAAAATATCACTGAATTTTCCCACTCTCGAAGCTCTACCCAACCTCACGTCCGTCGGTTCCGTGCAGCCCCAATTTCCTGATTCCAACTTCATCCCACAACGGGTCGAAGGAGGGAGCATTCGAAGTCACACGTTTGGCGACAGGACATCTCATCGCAATGCGTGGCCTTCGGGGTAACTGCGGATTTCCCGAAAATGACATCTTTCTACGCTGGGTCAAGTCCGGTAAAGATAATGAGATACTGGTTTCGTTTCCTAGAAGACTAACTACCCAGGTTTTTAGAGAAGATGCCCCCCTCGGTTCCTTTCCTTGGGTCTATGTGTTCACAATCTGCAACATGTTCCGTACGTCTTGCAGTCTTTTGTTAATACAACGATAACTGATTATGCAGTAGAGAATTTAGCCGTCGGTTCGCACAACTCATCATCTTTGATCTAGCAGAGTCGACGTTTTGCATATCAGTTCGACGGCCTCCCCATTGTCGTCACCCCACCTGTAACTGGAGAATACGATCTACTCGACGAACTTCCTGATGTTGTCTATTCATGAGTTCCTTGACCACGAGCCTTGTGCTGACTTTGTATTAGCTGCTTTTTTAGGCTAAGGTGAAGAAACTCTTTATGCCAAATGCGCTTAGATAGACGCCATTTGGACGCTCTCATGGCGCCGGCACTCAGGGAAATGCGAATCTGATGAATAGCGTGGGTCTGTCTTGCCGTCTCAGCTACAAGCATTACTTCCAAGACCAGGCCAGAATACCGAACAACAGCAAGCGAGAACCATCTTCTTGTGCTCCGAAGAGACTTTCATCTCAATATCTATAATGTTATTTGAACTACACGGACCTTTTTCCTTCGCTCTGAGCTTCGCCAGTCGGTCCATCCTTCCCCGGACTCTTGTATACATGTCGTATACAATGCGAACGATGTCTCCGTGAACTTGTGTTCGCACCGGCGAAGGAATGGTGATGTTTATGGGCGTAATAGCGTGTAAAAATTCCGATGGGCGCAAGTTGTGTTTTTTCATGTCGCAAGTTAATTTTTAATGACCAAGTTTGTTGCTATTCTCTCGCAAGTTACAGGGCTGTTTGTACACAAGTCTGCTGGTGGTAATAATGGTAAGCAAGCAATAAGAGCCGGGCAGTGATATGTAAATCTCGTTCCGCTACAAGGATATCCAATCATTGGTTATGTCGGTATGAACACTGATTTTCTGAAAATGAATTTTAGACGGCACCTACGCCATTCGTCCCTCCCTCTGCCATTAGCTATGTATCATCCGTCTGTCTACGAGAGACTGCGGAGGCTGTATCATGAGCCCTGGAACTCTGAAAATATGCTGTCAGACGTGACATTGGCGACGTCGGTTTATCATCGACTCGCAGAGAAATTGAACCCAAAGAGGCATTCCAGGTGAGATATCAATCACTGCGCAGAAGGCATCCATACCTTGGATTCAAATCATCGAGGGTCGTTTTCTACAGAGGAACAAACCCAGAGATCAAGATATCAAAGACCATAAAAAATCTGACTTCATCGCGTGAAACAGTGGCAAAGAAACAGGTAAGGTACTTAGAAGAAATGGAAGCTTAATGTGCTAACCGCCGAATTGATGTCGGCCCGTTCACCCACCTCGTCCCGCTTCGAACCCGCTCTCCAGATATCGATGGTGGCAAACTAGCACTGATGAATATATCTCCATAGAAAGTGACTTAACCTGTGGGGAGATGCGACCTTGTTTGCTTACGGGTAACTTGCGACCGGAAAAAGTTAACTTGGACCGGCCCGAATTTTTACACGCTATTACGCCCATAGATGCTAAAGTTAACGTGAATCACATCAACAAATTGTAGAGGTGTGCATGGTAGCCGATGCTAGAAGTGCCTTGACGCTCGCTCCATTTGCCATTCATGGCGGGGACCTGAAAACGTGCGAGTACTCACATCATCCGCTTTGTTACGACTGTATGGGCGTAATAGCGTGTAAAAAATCAGGTGGGCGCAAGTTGAATTTGTCTGGTAGCAAGTTACTTTTAAAGTACGCAGGTTCGTCTCCCCCCACAAGTCAAGTCGTTTTCAATGGAAATATACTTGCCGGCGCTTGTTACTACCATAGATGTCAGGATAGGGTCCGGGGACCGGTTTCGGGACAGGAGTCACAGACTGTCGTCGGAGTCAGGACGATGTGGCTCATCGGGACGATATTATTTCAGCGCTTAAAACGAGTCTTTCCTCCGTGCGTGGTCGGAACTGCTTCAGCTAATTCATCTGATTTACCTATTTCAGAGTTCTTCATCTCCGTTTCAGGCGACGAATTCATATTCATTTCCCTTCGGTGTCTGGTCTTTAATTTGGAGATTCCTTAGTGATGGGCTATCCTTGTGGCTTCGAACTCAAGGTATGCATGTCATTTGTGCCATGATATATTTCGAACTGGCATATCTTTCGATACCATCCAGACGGTCAACCCTGGATTCAGATACTCTGCACTGTGGGGACTGCGAGACGCACTGAGAATGGAATGATTCTAGCGAGGTAAAGGGTTTAAATTCCCTCTCGGAAACTTCGAATTCATGCAATGATAAGTATCCGGCCGGCGCAACGAAGATTTACAACTCACGACCCAGATCCTATTCCTAAAGTATACCCAACAGCGAACTTGTGTAAAAAGCTGCTAACTTGCGGGAGGATGCAAACGAACTTGGACCCTATAGACCAACTTGTGCCCAGAAAAAGTGCACTTGAGACTGTCCGAATTATTACACGCTATTACGCCCATACGACTGGCGCTTACACTCAGAATTGGCAGGTCAGGCTTGGCGAAGCTACATTGGTAGAGAATGTACAGAAACCAACAGCTAATAGGTGATATTCTTCGCAATTGAAATCATGCCGTTGTGTATTGATAACTTGAAGCCACGCCTTGTGCGTGTTATGCTTACTTCCCAGGATACGATACACGTAGACGAGAGGGAAGAATAAAAAAGGCTTTGAACCGCCTTGAAGACCCGATATAACCAAAACGCACCGCCACCGAGGATGTACCCCCAAAACCGCATACGGCCGAGCCTGTATACACAGGAAAGGACTCGGAATAGATGAAGTCCGAACACTCATACAGTCGGACAAATAAGAGGACTGCACTGCACGCAGACATTGTTTAAGTACACGGAAGCACCAAATTTTATACAGACCAATCAACGTTATGAACTGTCATTATCTATAAATGCGCTCGCTTGAATGTTGTATAATTTGGCATACTCTCCTTCCCTTGCCATAAGCTCTTCGTGAGTCCCAGCTTCAGCTATCGTTCCATCTTTCATACAACTTCGTATATCTGAATCAGTGACCAGCGATATACGGAACGGAAACAAGAACTCACACAACAAGATCCGCACGCTTCGTTAAATGGCCAAACCTATGTGTAACAAATATCATCGTCTTCCCTTCTCGTGCTCGAATAAGGTTGTCGAACAGAACAAATTCTCCTTCGGAGTCTAAAGCTGAGGTTGGCTCATCTACAGCAACAAACCTGACTTTTCCTGTCTCGAATCGCATAAAGGTCCTTGCCCTAAGGTGAAGCAGATAGGTCAGAACGATGCTATTTCCGAAAAAGAAAGGACACTCACGCAACAATCCTCTGTTTCTCCCCACCAGAGAGCTCTATATTCTTCTGCAACTTCTCTAGCTCAGCTTGTAAAGGATGATCTGGGTCATCCGGTAGGTTGGACCCATACGCCTCGTTATCTGCACTCAGTTTCGTCTCCTTGCCCAATTCCAGCTTCTTCAGACAGTGGCTCGCGCCTCCCTTCTGTGCAGAGCGATCAATCATCCCTGCGTCATCCACGTTTTCTGCGTATCCCAATCCTATATTCTCTCCTAGAGATAGTGGGAAGAGGGAATGGTCCTGTGTCAACGTCGCAGTCGCCCGCCGCAGATCTGCCATACGATACCGAGAGATTGGGATGCCATCAAGAAGAATCGAGTCTGATCCAGATGTGGGATCGTAGAATCGCGAAAGAAGTTTTAAGATGGTCGATTTGCCGCTACCGTTTGAGCCGACGATAACGACCATCTGTCCGGGCTTGATAGTTAAGTTGATATTCGATAGGGCAGGTTTGGTGCTTTGGCTTCCGGGGTAGGTGAATGAAGCGTCACGCAATTCGAATGACATCCCATGGGGTTTCTCCTCAGAGGAAGGGTTCGGGTAGGCAATATCTCCGTCGGCGAGTGTGTTTGCGATATTAGACGAGTCATAGACATTCTTGAGCTCCTGATATTGTTTCTGGAAGGAATTCATGTTCATAACAACATACTGAATGGCCCAGTCTAAGTGCTGTGACGATTGTTGGAGTATCGCGATAGACGAAAGAGAGAGTCTCTCAGGGTAGAGGATGTAGACCAGTGCACAGTATATCTAGAATGGTCGGTCAGCTAGTGTAACAGACAGGATATGTAATCGTGTACATACAATAGGCATGTCGCCGAGGATATCGTTGGTGATTTGCCATACAGGTGATTTCCTGACCATGTATTGGAGTGGAGCCCATTCATCTGAGAGACCACCAAGAAGTTGGCCTGCTTTTCGGTACTCTGAAAGAAGACAGATTATGATAGATCAAGTAAAGGTTGATGAAGTCTACCATTTATGATATAGTCGACGATATCACTCCCAAGGACCTCCGACCTATACCCTGGGGAGGACATACTGTTCAAGGCCTTCATACGCTGCCGGTGCTCGTTATCAGTGTGAATTATGTGAGCTAGGAGTTACCTTCAGTCTAAATGAAGAAAGGAAGGGGAGTGACGTACGCATATTCCACAGCGTTCGTCCAGTAACTGCGAGAAAAAGTGGCTTCATAACACAGAGGGCTGTAAAAAGAGGAGACCCAGTAGATCGAGAAGCTTCGACGATGAGTACAAGCTGGCTCAGCGCCTTCGTCACGTCGGTCAAAAAGTCCACGATCCCCGTAAATGATGTCCATGCATCGTGAGAGGTAGCTCGGACTTTACTGCGTGGTTCTTAAAAACGGATTACTTTAGTAAAACGTCGCCCACTTCGGAACGTATGACTACCTTGCGAAGTAGGAAGGTCTATCCTTAATTGAGCTGGATATGAGATCAGATATGGCTAGATGGAAGCAAGAGGTCGGAGTACCCTGCATTAAAAACAGTTCGAAATGAGTCGTTATCCGCGTCTTCAGTATTGGATGAAATCGCTCGCTGTAACAATCGCTGCATCAGCAACATATGCATGAGAAGAGCATGAATGTACCTTTCCCATTGTAGTACTGCCGCGAATATGACGAAGAAAATCCGCACAGCAAGGGCCTTGAGAATGGCTCCAACATCTGGGGCACCATGAATCAAACCTATTTCGACCTTCGCAAGATAGTGTAAGTTCAATATAAAATAGGGAAGAAGAAGCACGTACCATTCGAAGGATATGACTGGAGAAGTATAATAATAGAGCACTTTGAACTCCCGACCATAGTTTGCTAAAAACGAATAACGTCGCCAGTATGGGCTCGAGGGTGTATACATCGATGGCCAGGCGTTTAAAGCATCGAAGTGCATCTTTCAAGTCCAACAATTGCTTTCTGAGATTCAACGGAGAACTTTTGAGGATTGAAACCTTCCAGACGCCGAGTTGGAATGTTTCTAGTTCTCCTTTCTTGTCTGCGGCGAGATTTGCCTTGGGGACAGTTAGGGGACCGAAGTTCAGGGAGTAGAGCATGAAGAGAGGGGACTGAAGCTGAAGGACTGGAGGCGCAATACTGCGATACTTATGAGTCGCGGGACTTGAAATAGACACAGATTTACCTGCTGCCGTTGATATGATTCATCATCTGCCAGTCATGCCATCACGGCGCTCGAATGTTGATATAATTGTATTCAGGTTGGGCAATGTCCAATTGACTCCGTTAGGTAAAAGGCGGTGCGCAACGAGTAAAAACCAATTTGTATCCCTACAAGATGAGAGGGTGGCCACTGGCAAAAGCAGTGTCAGGTTCAATGTCCAGCCGCGACCGATCGGCATGAGCGCTGAGCAACAGTCCTGGATACTGAGGTAATTCTGCCTTCAGGCGGCATCTCCTGACTGCGGGGTCGCGTAAATTTCGTGCTGTGCATTGCCAGCGCTGAACGCGCGCAGGTTTTAGGTTCGGCTCCGAGTTGTATGCTATTCGCCTCCCGTGACTGTGATGTGACACCTTAAAATGGAAATAACCAGACGAACTGGCTCGTGAGCGCAGCTATCGCGTGGAAGTCTTGAGACCCGCGAAGAGAAATTTTACCAAGTCCTTACAGTGGCTTACACAAATTGTTCACACTGGAATTCAAGCTGAAAATGAGTGAAATATATGTAATTTATTTGAAGACTACAGCAAAGAATATGTTGTATAATCCAAGTAAGACTACTAAATGGACAGTAACACACTTACATATGTCCTCCTTCAAGAAAACCTCGGGTCCGTCTCCTCCGTGTCCCAGACCGGCGACACCGACGTCGGGAGGTGCAAATAATGGCCAGTGTCGTTCTCGCAGTAGTTGCGCCGTCGCCACTAGCCTGGCCTCGCAATGCATGGGACCGGAGCCGCGTGATTTGTGGCCAAAAGCGATGGCGTTAATCGTAGTGGCTATGGCGGCAAGCAACTAACGAGCGGTAGAGGATGGGGGCGGCGGTCGTTGCTGTCGCCGTTGTCGCCGTCGCAGGCGATAATGGTGGTGGTGGTGGTGGTGGTGGCAGTGATAGCGGTGGCGATACTGATTTGGCGAGCTGAGCTGACCTGAGGTTATGTCAAAAGACTTCCTCTTTAAGACTCACGTGGCGGCTGTGCCGGGGGGCGAATATTCAAAAACTCTCCGAGATCGATAGGCGCACGTGGTCACATCAAAATGATCGGTATTTGCCGGCCCAACCCTCTGACCCTGCTACTGCCAACCGCCGTCTTCTTGGAGCTTCATCCGTTCATTTTATTCTGTTCTCGTTGGTGGTGGCCTCCGCAAATCTCGCTGTCTCGGGAATTGATGCAAAGCAATACGTGCAGCTGACAGCGGAGAACATCAATAACGTTAATGACGATAATAATCTACAGGTTTCTTCCCTCACAGCATTTGTAACAGCATCTCAATATCAATACTCGTTAGTCTCTGGTGGATATCTTTAGATCATGATGTGGCATCGTGCATCTAGCATCCGGTGTTCTAAGGTCTATATCTCTCCACTCGTCCTAGTAGGTTTCTCATCCGGATGTTGCTTTTCGCAGGTAAACTAAAGGATAGCCGTAGGAAATAAGCTACGCCATCAATCGTGGACGATCACATATCGTTTCTCGGGGATTTATGGACCACTGTCTTAGTAATGGGTATCCGCCCGTTGATGCCTTCACCAGTGTAGTTGGGAAATCTTACTGCGCGACTGGCTCGTCCAATCTTGCGTAACATGTTTTCGCAGCCTTTGGTGGACCCCTTTCGTTGGCATCTCCCCAGCTGAAGTTCTCGTCAATCAGCGCCGGTATCTGAACGTTTATCAGACGTGTGCTGGTGTCGTCTCTCTTCTTTGACGCACACGCCAAGCTAAAGGTTATCTGATCCCAGCCGGTGTACTATTGCCCCTCTGCTCCCGGAAATGTGAAGGGCCGAACATACACTTTCTGTAGCGCATCGGCCAATGTGCCATCTATTGATGCGGATCCCGTCACCTCGTTATCTATCTCCCCGACGCCAGGCAAGTGATCCCACGGAAATGAAGTACACTAGCACCCGCCTCTCGTTATCGCAATGGCAGGACATTAACGATGTTGAATTTGCGTTCCGAGAACACGAGGTTTCTTTCAGAGGAAATCGGGCCATCCGACTCTTTGCCTGCATGCCTGTCAAGCGGTTATACGGTGCGGCTATGTCATCCTTAGCAGTTGCCATTACCATCACGTATTTGTGATGAGAACATCGTTGGGTGGGTGGTCTTATCAACAGGGTAAGTTTCCAAACAGGGTTTTGCTTTCATCTTTCTTATCGTCACACAACTAGTGACTACTCTTTGCTTGTCACGTCGGTACTGTCCCGTGCTTCGCCCACATTTCCTCAAGAAAGGAACGATGGCATTGTCGACAAAGTGGCTCGGATCGACGGGAATGACTCTTTCGTATAACCAGGGAGATGCTCTCGGTGTCTTGCAGTCGGAAAACCTCTCCTCCATCCAGAGCGTAAAGATCTCTTCATACTCTTCGCCTGACTTCCGGACAAAAAGTCATATTTGGCCATTGGATGGCTGCTGCTGAGGTGTTCAACCACCGCGTCATCATGCCGAACCGCAACGTTAGCCGCTTCATGAAACGCTTTATATTTGCAGCCCATCCAGAACTTGCCGCCCTCAATATTCAGTGTGTCTTGTTAAACCTTCAAAATGGCGCAGAATTTAGGCCCCCTCGACGCTCTACCCAACCTCGCGTTTGTTTCGCGCAGCCCCAATTTCCTGATCGCGACTCCATCCCACGACTGTTCAAAGGAAAGAGCATTCGAAGTCTCACGTTCGACGACATGACATCCTTTCGCAGCGTGTGGCCTTTCGAAATAACGGCGGATTTCCCAGAAGTGACGTCTTTCTCGACGGTGTCAAGTCTCTGCGTAAAGCGTATTCGGGTAAAGATAATGCTATATTGGGTTTGGTTCCTAGAAAACTAACTACTCGAGGTATTAGAGAAGAGGCGCCCGTCGGTTTCTTTCCTTAGATCTATGTGCTTATAATCTACAAACGCTTCCGTACGTCTTGCAGTCTTTTTTTAATGCAACGATAACTGATTATGCAGTAGGGAATTTAGTTTTCGGCTCACGCGACTCATTAACTTCTATCTAGTAGAATGGACGTTCTGCATATCAGTTCGTCGCCGTTGTCAACCCTACCTGTAATTAAATGGAGAATACGATTTATTCAGAGAACCTCCTGATGTTGTCTATTCATGAGCTCGTTGACTACGTGCCTTGTACTGACCTTGTATTGGCTGCGTTTTAGGTTAAGACGAAGAAAGTCTTTATGACAGATGCTGGATGCCGCTGTTGTGCCGCCGGCATTAGTTTGGCTCAGGGAAATGCGAAATCTGATGAATAACGTGGGTCTCTTGCCGTCCCAGCTACAATGATGACTACCAAGTCCAGGCCACACTTCCGAACACCAACAAGCAAGCACCACCTCCGTATGCATTATCCGAAGAGCCTTTCATTTACAGATCTACAATGTTATTTGGGTTTGCTAATACTTAAGCCACGAACAAGATCTGAATGTATCGGTCCATCCTTCCCTAGTCTCTGGTATACATGCCGTATACAACACGAACGAAGTCTCGGTGAACGTGTATTCGCACCGGCGAAGGAATGGTGATGCTAAAGTTAACGTGATTGACCCTTGATTCACGTCAACAGATTGTATAGGTCCGCATGGTAGCCAACGCTAGAAGTGCTTTGACGCCGGTTCCATTGTGCCATTCTTAGCGGGGACCTTAAAACGTTTGAGTATTCCCATCATCCGCTCTGCTACGACTGGAGCTGACACCGGGAATTTACAGGTCAGGTTTGGCGAAGCTATAGTGGTGGAGAATGTACAGAAACCAACGGCCAATGGGTGATGTCCTTCGCAATGGAAATCATGCATTTGCGTATTGATAACTTAAAGTCACCCCTCGTACGTGTTATGCTTACTTCCCAGGATACGATACACGTATACGAGATGGAGACAACGCTTTGAACCCTGTTTCAGGTACCGGCGACTTGGCAAGGACAATGTTTACGGGGCAGGCAATGACGGCCATTCTATACGTACGTACAATGCCATTCCCTTGTATTCTGCAGCAACAACGCCAGCTCACTATGGAGATTGGGAACAGGGTCTCGGGATTTTGCCTTTCGAAGGAAACATTCCCGGCAATAGCTGAGCTGACGTGCATCCTGGTAGAATCTTCCATCACTCCGCATGCTCATATCTATTCTTAATAAGCATGTGGCAGCAGTTGCGAGGATGACCGAGGAAAGGGATGCCGTGATACGCGGTACGGTTCTTGTCTGGACTTTATGCGCAGCGTCACGAAGGACCTGCCCATTCAATCAAGGCGCTTATCATTGTACTGGAGACTTCGAAACAACAATGCACCTCCCCAACAACCACCGAGAGTAATCCTGCGATGGCGGACCAGAAACAGTGAGTATTCTTCGCCTAGCTTTCTAGTAACCCTCACCTCCATATTTCCAGCGTATCTCGTTTTTTGCAAAGTTCGTGGCAAATTCTCAGTTCGAACACTGAGCTGACTTTCGTATCTCTTGCCATGCAGAAGTAGAGATTCACGACTTTCAGACGCTGGCTAAAAATGCATCGCATTTATTCGTGGAGGTTGTCGTTGGAAGCACTTCTCGCAAGTCACCCACCTACAAAGTCAATTCTCAATCGGTAATCGTCTGGTCTATGATGCCCAACTGGTATGCTCTAGTTTAGCGTTCGACGTATTGTCTTCTGAACGTGCAAATCATTAGGATTGACCTCAGCACCTCGACGGTTGTTGAATTCAAGCTTTACAGGCCTAGCAGAGTGTCGCTGATGCCAGCAAAGCTCTTAGGGTGTTCGAAGAAACATGTGTCCGATGTAGTGGGCAACGACTGTATGTCATCTTTCGCCTTTGTCACACACGCTCAAATTGTGCTCAGGTACAACATTCTATCTTAGCAGCACATCAGGCGTCCAAGATACATGTTCGGTCAAAATCATCTGTTCCGACGACCTGGGAGGGTCAACTACCATCGGGACTCTCTTCAAGTCGACTAAGCCCGCAACATCAATGGTTGCTAAGGTAGGGGAGGTACGCATTCAGTTTGATTGATCTTTGGCATCCGTGTTGACATCCGTCGTGGACAGATGGGACTTGCTACTCAAGCCGTAGATCGGAAATGGTTAGATCCTATTAAGAACTCGGATATGATACCGTTGGCTCACGTCTAGATTGACAGTTATATCCAAAGTTCGTGACAAACGTGGAAGATGACTACTGCGAGTCTCATATGCTTTATCTAGAGTTAGAGGTTTACGATCTTCAGGCTTCAATCCGTAATTGTACCGGCATCTACCTGAAGGTTCTCGGGAGAAATGTCGATCATCAAACACCCGTATTCCAAATGGAGTATGGGTCAACGCCTTCCTGGTCTGTTAGCGTTGACTTGTGAGGTCTAGTGTTTATGTTGAATATAACATTCTCTGATCTTATATCACAGAGGCGACTTCGAGGAATCAAGTCTTGTAAAATTCGAGATTCATGCTCATGCAAAGACATTGGGACGAAGAAAGCCATTGGGATGTGCGGAAATCCCAAGGTTGGACCTACTTTCCAGGA
Source organism: Armillaria altimontana (assembly GCA_022818075.1). Lineage (NCBI taxonomy): Eukaryota > Fungi > Basidiomycota > Agaricomycetes > Agaricales > Physalacriaceae > Armillaria > Armillaria altimontana. The sequence goes on along the minus strand of JAIWYR010000044.1, from coordinate 167,692 downwards.
CTGGTACGTGACCATTATGCCAGTATTAGCTGCGGTGTTCTTTAACATGCCCTTAGAGACGACGGCTTCCCTCGTAAACGGCGAATCTCCTGCCATAACTGTGTGCTCCCTCAGAGTATTTTGCTCTGGGGATTCTCGAGAGGTCGCGGGAGAACTGGTGAAGTCGATCACCAAACCTGACCAGCAAGCGAATGCAATTCTGACTGTGCTGGACTCTCTAGAGCCTTTGAAGGTGGTGATTGATATGCTAGCCGAGGTGCGCTTGTAGCATGACGACTACGTCAATTCAATTGACACGCATATAGGTCCATCCCGCCGCTAAAATCGCCTTCAATATTGTGTCCATTGGATATAAAGTAGGCATCGCGCATGCTTTTCAAATGACAGTTAATCTTGACACGCCATTCAATTAACAGGTTTTGAAGAAACAGAAAGAAGAAAACCAGCTTGTCCTGGATCTCTATGCCACCATGCTGAGCGCTTATCGGGATGCTAGCGAGGATGAAATACTGCGAAAGCGAGACCGACTTTATCCCGTTTATCAGTGCCTGTTTGAGCAAACCATCGAATGTTCCTATTTCATTGAAGGATACGCGAAGAAAGGCAGCATAGGTATGACAAACGTACTTTATACATGAGATTTAAAGCTTGAACTCCGTTTTATATAGAGAAAATACTCACTCCGAACCTGTCAGTCAAGGCCAAAGACTTTCAAGAAGGATTCGAGGGGTTACGCGAGAAGCTTCAATCTGGAATTACTAAAGAGACGCTTATTGTGACGCTCGGAACTCACCAGCTGGTCGACGAGCTGGGTACGTTCTTTAACTATATGCATATACACCAACACTTAACACTGCCTTTAGCTATGAGGGAGTTGCTCCAAGATCTCCGGCCACCCACGGAGCTCCGACCCAAGTCTACATGCATGAAGGGTACACGCATCGAAACCATCAGTTACCTCATGTCCTGGATCGGAAAATGTACCGGAGACCTGCTTTGGTGCAGCGGCTTGGCCGGGACGGGGAAGAGCTCCCTCGTCGGTACGCTCCATGAACTCCTCACCGTCCACGCCAGCAGGCGGAATCGTCTCGGCGCCTTCATTCGCTATGATCGTATTGAATACCGCAACGTATCTCGCTATATCACGAGCATTGCATACTCGCTGGGGATGTATGACACCCGGATCGGCACCGCCATTTCCTCGGTGATTCGCAGAAACAGAGCTATTTTGTCATTGGGAGCGTCTTCTGCCAGCGAGCAATTTCGCTTACTTCTTCGAGAGCCCTTGGAGAGCCTCCAGGACTTGGCAGACGAGGGACCATTGGTCATCATCATTGACGGTTTGGATGAAAGCGACGCATCCAAAGAAATGCTCTCCGTTTTATCCAGAGGATTCGGACCGAAACTCCCTTTCATGCGACTCCTTATATTCAGTCGTCCCATTGAAGCCATATCTCGAGCGTTTGCTGCGCCAAATTCGGCTGTAACCAGGTTCGCTTTGGACACTGCTTCGCAGGAAGTTAACGCCGATATCCGACATTTCATCCAAGCGGAATTTACCGCCATTTACAACGACCCCCTGACCCGTGACGAAGTCTTTGAAAAGACGTGTAGAGAAATGGATGTCATTGATCGACTGGCGAAGCGGGCCAGTGGACTGTTCATATGGGCGGCCACCGTCTGTCGATTCATTGTGGAATGTCCCAGTATATCGAGGCTCGAAGCGTTGCTGAGAAGTCATGTCCCGAACGATGCTACAGAGTCCCTGACGACTCTCTACAAGACGACTCTCGACACTATACTATCCGAGTCCAAACACCCCGGGAGTGACGAAGACCTCATAAAATGTATACTAGACGTCCTTGGTGCATTGATGGTCGCACGAATACCCCCCGGAATGACGCCGGAAGCTCTCCATATCGTACTCTCTCCGAAAGATCCCAATCCGCGCGTCATCCTTGCGAAGCTTGGTAGTGTTTTACAGAGGAACGAAGAGAACGGCGGTTTTATCCGACTCATACACAAGTCGTTTGACGACTTCTTGACAAACCCTTTGCGATGCAAGGAAAGATGGTTTATCGACATCGAGGCCTACAGAAGGAAATTCGGCAGACAATGCCTTTTGTCGCTTACCGATTTCTTGGTATCATGGATGCCAGATTCCGACATTCCCATTCCTCCTCATATTCGAGATTACGCTGTGGTTGGGCCGCTGTGGCACATACAGTGCTTCGGTGTTCAGGATTTCGACGATTTACGCGTCCTTTTTGAAGACCAGCTGTCGAAGTGGCTTCAAGTTGCATCCATAGCTCGCAAAGGCGACAATATTCTTAGGGAGATAACCGATGTCCTGTACTGGGTCGATGAAGTGGGTTGTATACCATTTCTTATGTTCTATTTTTGGACTAATCTTTGCAAAGGTGGTAACAGATATGAATTGCAGATTTCGTCTACTCACATATCACGCACTTCAGCATGCCGAATTGGAAATTAGACCTTTATTCCGTGCATGGAAAGATCTCAACGGGCCACAGGATGCACCACCTATGAGACTCGGATCGACTAACGCAGAGATCCGCTGGTATAAACACCCATGTTCGTCCACCTTGTACGACTGGTCGTGTATCTACAGAGTCTCAAATCCTTGCGAGCACACTCCACGCTAGGGACGATGCCATTATCATGCTTTGGAAACGTGAACCTGCGACCTTGCGTAATAGTTTACCATACTCCGGCTATTCGAGCGAGGAGGAGCGATATTCAGCGACCATGGTCATGGACAATCATGGTGGGAAGTAGGACCAGCATACAATCATTAGAGCCCGCTCAGAAAATATAGAATTACATACTATTGAAAGAGTAGAACCGCAATCGGAATGGAGTTCATGTCAGACTCGTATAATTGGCCTACTCCCGCGATTCATTGGAACCGTCTCGCTAGGTCCAGGAGAGAGAATGGTAAGCTACGAACAACGGGAATGTACGGCGAAACCTCCGAAACCTGCCCTAGAGCACACGTGGTCACGGATGGACCGGACCGTGCCTATGCTCCTATCATCATGCCGACATCGAGTATCGCGAAAGTTCGACATCCAGCCAAAGATCATTATAAAGCCGTTACACACGCGGCCGCCTCATGTTTCCGACACTTTTAATCATCCAATTTACCAAGTAATTACGCCGTCGTACCCTTGCCTCTCCGCTTCTTCAGCTTACAAAAAAATACAAGTAGCTCTTTCACTTCAAATCTCATATACGAGGAATTGAACCTCGAACTGACTCACACAACGTTGTCAGCCCTTCCGCTATATCCGATATTGGATACAGAACTACTTTGTGATCGATTACAGGGACTGACTTCTGACGGTTGGAGTGTACGGGCGCATACAGTCACTTCAGCGCCGGATGACGTCAAGGGTTGGGGACAAGGTCATAATGACTGCCCCAACCCTTCCACTGTCAGACACTGCCTTTGCGCCGCGCTTAGAGTGCATGGAATATGCACGTTAATATCGCTACCTCTCCAACCGACCCGCCCTCCCATTATCATGGCTTCATGGAAATCTTTACCACCAGTGCCACGAGCAACTTTAGGCACCTTCGCCATGCAATCACGTTCTATAATTTGCAGTTTACAAGAGAGGCCGAGTTTAGCCTGTGTCGACGTTACGCGGCTGGCCGTGTGTGCGCGCGTGCATTTGCCCTATCATATCCTTGCCAAATCCTTGCAGTGACTTTTTTCACCTTCCAAAATTTAATGAATGAACTTCGAACAGATAAACAAAATCAGATACAAGGGATCGAACCTCGAACTGTCAAACGCAGCATTGTCAGCCTTTACGCCATATCTGATTTGGGATTCGGAACCGCTTTGTGCCTTACTGCAGGGACGGACGTCGGGCGGTTAGGAAGGAGTGGACTTGCGCATATAGTCATCTCACGGACGACGTCGAGAGCTAGGGATGAAGCCTTCTGTGTCACAAGGAACACACGAGTCCCTCCTGCCACAAAGCGCTTCCACGATTCCATTTCTGTTACCTCAAGCTCATCTCGCGCGCCGCATCTTGATTTTATATCACACCATACTAAGGCCCAGGATGAAAAGAAACTTCTTTTCACTTCAGCTCGTAGAATCATGACACCCAATAAATATTCTTTACGCGTATGCTGGCGGCAGATCCAACGCTCCTCTCCGAACCCTCTCTGCTTCCCACTCCACAATGAACTGTTGAAACTGGGTCCTCAACCTGAACACCTCTGACACTATGTCCAAGGCAGCTTGTGGATACTCCTGTTGTTGCTCACTCTGTGGGTCAGAAGCATCAGGATTGCCGGTGCTATATCTCCTTTCTCTCCCACCGTCAGTCGGATTCCCCCCTGGAACCTCTTCGGCTGTCTCACAACTGCCATCCTGCAGGTTTGGTATCATCTCCCTTGCCAGCGTAGGAGAGACGGTTTCACTATTTTTATTCCGAAGTGGCGGAGAATGCGAATATATCTCAGGTATGATCTTAGGGTTCGGTAACAAACCGCGGTTCAAGTTCCGCTGTCTCCGCTTGCGTATGAAGAGAAATGTTCCGCCTACAAGGAGAAGCAGCAGGGAGACGAGAGATCCTATTACTGTGCCAATAATAATGGATGCTTTACCATTTTTATGGGTTAAATTTGACTCCCTACAATAGTGATCAGATTGATTGACTACGTTCATGGATGACGCACGGTGGTGCAGTTTCAGTGCTTTGTACTGCTTCCGTGGATGAACTATTAGAACAGGGATGTGAGTGACGTCCCCTAAGTGCCATGTTGTGCGATTTCGGACCTGGATGACTCTCCGGACTCCGACACAGAAGAGGCCGATAGAGTCACGGTAGACGAGGGTGAAAAGCTATGCCACACCAAGACAGTATAAGCAGCCGGTATGTTAGTTTATGAGTTTGATGCTACGTACGACGGCATCGTATTATTGCCACCGCCACTATTCTCTGAGGGAGGCGCAACATTGAATGTTCGGGCAGTAGCTACGGTAGTGGTTTCATTCATTGCTTGAACCAAGTAAACTCTATGGTCATCAAACGATGAGCGAGTGCTTGTTGGAAAGACACTCCGGACGCACCCGGAGTCAGGAAAAGTCACATTGAGCGTCCCGTCAGGTTTGGTAATGTCGGTTGCTGATACTAATGGGGTTACGTGCGGGTTCAGAAGTGAATCCAATAGATTCGTGCGGTTGACAAGACCAAAATCTATCTGCTTTGTATCGTTTGCATCACGATGCCAGGATAGTGTTATAGGTATCCCGACAGCCAAAGTCCCTGTAAAGTTGTCGAAACGAAATCCGTGCGAAATGGCAAAGTTGTGGCAGGATCTACAGGCTTAAACATTTAGCGTCTACATAGTAACATAATGTGAATTGACTCACAAAACAATAAGGAGGAGCATCTTCACGAACACCCCCACCTTGAGCCTGGAGGTTCTAGGAGATATCGAGGAGCAGTAATCTAAGAAGTGCAGGTCTTTGGCAAGGCTCGCAGCCGTGTGTGAGAGAATGACAGATGTCATAAGTGCACCATATATGTGCCAAGCTTGAGGGGAAACATTCAATCTATCAGTGGTCTAGGAGATGGATTAATACACCGCCATTGGGATCAAAACCCGAGATGAGATGAATACTCATCAGCCCGGCTCAGATACTAGGATTCAGAGCAGGAAACAAAGAAGCCGCTTGTTGGTGGAATGCAGTGAATGCAGAAGAGTGACTGGCAGATTAGACTTGAACTCCGACAGCTTAAAAGGCGATGCCTATGTTTCCTATGTTTCCTTGTTCAAAGTACGACTAAACATGCAAGGATATGGGATGTAGTCTCGAATAATAGGGTATTGAACATGCACCTGAAATCTAAAAATAGGGCGCCAAGTCAATATGCTGCGTTGCTTGTGGCATCAGATAGCATCGATGCAGGTGTCCGCGGAGCACACAAAATGGACCAATAAGACAGGGACCGCATACGAAAGGTAATGGGGGAAACGAAGTACGCATATTCCACCAATACTCTTTATAAGCAAGTCATCAACGGTTTTCCGAATGGTCTTGGATAAGCAGTGATTCTTAAGGAATTTGTTTGAATATATAGCTAAGAGAAAGTCTTAGTCGCATACATTGATGATTGTCTTCGCGGCGACTACTAGCTGTTGTATCGAGAGCGAATGCTATGCAGATGCCGGTGAGCAGCATTTCCAACCACCACCAGCTCATCGCATTCTTTTGAAAAAGATGTTCCGCGTGAAACAGCTCTGAACACCACCGAGAACTTATGCGATCATTATGAAGTGGCGGCCACTCTAATAACGGCCATTAATCAGGCATCAAGGCCAAGATTGAAGATTAGATAGGAACCCTTGAGCCGAATCATTCTCCCGAAAGGATTCACACGGGGACCATACATCGACTATTAAAGAAACTCATACTGGAACGTAGGTGTCGGTGGCGAGTCTCAGTGCGGTTTTGTCTCGATGGTTGACGCTTCGAAATCTAGTGCTTTTGAAAATGTCAATATGCAAGGAACGAATCAATGACGACAAGATCGTTGCTACGACGGAGGTTTTGCTTCGCCAAAAAATTGTAGGCCATGCAAAGAGGCGTGAGACCGAGCGTGGCAGTGAGATGGAAGGACTGAAACGTGTTCGTCCGTCGAGTCACGGCCCGAGGCTCCCCCTCTCTCCCATATTGCGAACTGAGCCTTGGGCGATAACAGAACCTTGTCCTTGTGGCAATTCCAACGCGCCAATTTCAGGTCTTCAAGCTATACAAGTCTAGCGATGTAGGTTTCTCCGTCATATTCGTTTTTCGCATGCTGACTGGCTCGCTTCTTCAAGCTTCAGGCCTCCAGGCCTCAGGTTCTATCCAGAAGATCTATCCCTCGCACTACAAAGTCTGTTTCCGGATTCGTTTCAGTTTGCACATCCTAAATCTTGAGCGGTTGGGGAGAGGCGTCATCGGAGGCTAATCTTGCGTAATGTTTCTCATTATACAGAGAGGACGCTGAAGGAGTAAAGCCGGCATCGACGTACTAGATTGGTCAGCTAGACGTCGAGAGCAGTTCGAGCACGCGACAACAACGGCCTCCGCTCAAAAGGTCACGGTGCTGACTAAGCTGCGAGAGATCGTCTCACTCGCAGCCGGCACCGCCGTCTGGAATCTCACTCACGAGACGAATAAGTTACGCCTGAGAAGCAGGCGTTCTTATCTCTCCCCATCCCAATCTGGTTAGTCATTAAGCAGATTAGGCAGGGCTGTCTGTCTTCCAACCCTTCCATCGTCAGACACTGCCTTTGCGCGGCGCTTAGAGTGCATGGAATATGCACGATAATCTCGCTACCTCTTCAGACGATCCGCCCTCCCATTGTCATGGCTTCATGGAAGTCTTTACTACCAATGCCACGAGCGAAGTTATGCTCCTACGCCATACAATCACGTTGCATAACCCGCAGTTTACAAGAGAGGTCGAGTTTGGCCTGTGTCAACGTTACGAGGCTGGCCGTGTGTGCGCGCGTGCATTTGCGCTGTCATATCCTTGCATTGACGCATTTTCACTTTCCAAAATTTTACGAACAACCAACAGACTTTAAACCCAGTCAGATACGAGGGATCGAACCTCGAGCTGTCAAACACAGCATTGTCAGCCTTTACGCCATATTTTATTTGGGATTCGGAACTGCTTTGTGCCTGACTGCAGCGACGTACGTCGGGCGGTTAGGAAGGAGTGGACGTGTGCCTCACTGTCGGAGGACGTCGAGAGCTAGGTATGAAGCCTTCTGTGTCACAAGGAATACACTAGTCCCTCCTGCGACAGGACCGTGAGGAAGCTTTTACACAGTCGAAACGAGCAACTACTTTGCGCATTGCTTTGAGTGCATACAATCACGTCTACTCCTCAGAGAGACGAGCCCTCTTCTTGGCTAACGCGGAGAGAGAAGGAGACGCCTCTTTTGGGCAAGAAAGGGTTAAGTGCGCCTTGTCCGCTCTTGACTAGCCTATGTTAACTGAAGAGATTGACATTCCCTCTCTAGGATAAGTTACCCTCTGAGCCATCTCGGAAGCATCGTACCCATATTATGGAAAATCCAACCGATATCCCCTTCAACTGATCGCACTGTACCATGACCGGCGGACCTTGGCGCATTCGATGACAGAACAAAACTGTTCGTGCTTGTTTCTGCGGGCGACCATCTATGTCGCCGTTTTTTACGTGCTTGGATTGAACACTCCGCCGAAGACCCAAAAGCAATGTCGACTTATAGTTCTCGAATCCAGATACAGGGAATCGAACCCTGAGTTCTTGCCGTACATATGAAGTGCAGCAATGTTACCCTTTCCGCCATATCTGACATTGGGATAAGCGACAGATTTCATTCGTCGATGCATCCTGAGACGTAGCCCGGGACCCAGCGAGACCGGGATAGAGACCCGTCCGCTTACTTTGGATGAAAAACAGTCCAAGGGACAAATCGTTGCTTGCCCTTCGGTTGCCAGATCAAGAAAGATATTGGAACTCTGCATCAAATAATTACTCCTGGAAATCTTCCTTGCCCACGAGATGAAAAAAGTGCTTACCACGGTATTTCGAATATGGGAATCGAACCCGAGCTGCCACGACCGGCCTCTATACCATTTCCGATTACATTTATAAGGGCCAGCGATTACCGAAGGATGTGTCTATCAAATTCCGGGGACCGAAAGAGGTACTTAAGGCTTAGTAGCCGGCCGGAATAAAAACACGCAATTATCGCCCATTATTTTAAGCAGATAGAGGGACTCGAACCATAAGCTAATCGCGACATTTCTCTTACACTATCTCGTTGGTAGCTAAAAAGTGATAGGACGTCTAGCCCTACGGTGTTAAGGAACCCCCTCGCATGCTCGAACCCTGGGGATGACACCGCGCCGCTGGAGGACTAAAGCTAGAGAGAGGAACTGGATGAGAAAATATGCAATGTCCCTGTTTCCTAGACTAACCTGATCCCGCCTGCTATCCCTATGAATTCTCGGGTTTCAATGCCTTGTCAGTTGTGGTGTTGTGTCGTCGTCGAACATTTCCTTCATCGGAACCAATAAAAGACGGGACCCTTTCTTATTACTTCATCCTCGCAGCCCAGAGCAGAGAATAGTCCGGGTTCTGCTCGTGACGTTTTTGGAGTGACGGCGATATAATGCAACCACCAAACCGAACTTATGGTCGAAGAAATCCCGCTTGTAGGTGAGGTTGTCTTTCTTACTCGTTTCTGCAGCTGATGGGAACAAAAGATTACCGCACGCGCGGTTCCGGTGGTCAATGCACAACAGCATGCGGATGGAACGGGCTTGTTCATGCATTCGCGCTGAATCTCTTTTCCGCTGTACTCCATAAATGTAGCAGCCAGATCAACTGTGAGCCTAGAACGCGGCCCGTATTCGAGCCGCACTATGTGATTATAAAAAATGAAGCAACCCTTGATGAGAATCCAGATACGAGGAATCGAACCTCGTGCGACTGGATAACGTTGCGATGTTAGCTTTTACGCCATATCCAGCATTAGATAGGCTCATCTGGACACGATCCTGAGGGGTCAGCAATGGTAAAGTGTGACGATAAGCACACTGAACTGGAAAGACGCCAGATGATGTGCGAGACCATTGACGTGTCTCCCCCCCCCTCTCCCAAGGTCCAAAACTTGATCCCAACACTACAAGCCAGACGCAGGGAATTGAACCCCTCCCTGCCGCAGGGATTTCTCGTCATACTATGAGACGCGACAGTGTTACCCTTTGCACCACATCGATGTCGGATGTTAGTCTCTGCGATCTGACTCGGGTCGCGAAGATGAATAGAACGGATGCAGAAAAAACATATCTTGGTCTTGATCAGCATTGGCAGCACAAGCTACGGAGATTGTCTAGTCACACCTCTGTAGTTTATATCAGCCTTTCAAACGAGAAGTCCATTAGATAACAAATGAATGCGTCGACTTTGCCATTGGTATTCCTGATATCGCATGCTTGGAGGTTGACACCCACGATGATGAGATAGTCTGTTCGGTGATAGTCGGGCGCCAGACTGAACTCGAAAATGACGTTCGAGCCAATGATGAAGATGTTGCCTGGGCTAGGGCTAAGATATGTTTCGACGCCACCCTCATAAATACAAAGACGTGCTGTTACGACATGAAACACGACCCTGGGAAACAGGATGTTCACAGCGCCAGATCCAGAAACTATAGCCTTGGACTTCTATGCTTCATATCTATCTTTGCGAAAGGGAACTTAGATGAATGTACTGTCGGAGGTCAACGTCAATAACGATAATGCAAGTAGAATTGATGTAGGGGAATGAATATCCCGGAAGTAGTGACAGTCGTAGGGTCGTAAAAGTAAGTGTATGTTACAGAAAGCCAATGGATGTTACAGGATAGCAATCAAAGCAGAGCAGCGCGGATCTGTTCAACAGATCAGATGGGATCAACGAGGAACAAGGTGAGTGACGTACATTACTAGACATAATAGAACTGGGGCGTATTTTGATCATGGAATGAAGGCACAGGTCGACGCGAAAAAAGGGGGAAAAGTCAGAATGGGTTTAAAGAAAGATGAACGAAGCCGGGCCAAGGATGAAATTCAGAGCAGCGTCGCATTGGTAAGGCTGGACCGAACCACGATACTAAAGAGAGAAGGGGGAAGACGATGGGATAAGTCGGGAATAGTGAGGAAGGAAGGTGGGGGGTGGTGGAATAAGAGGAAGGATACTCACTCTAAAGGGCCGAATGTCAATCGATAGTATTAGGAAAGCTAAATAGAATACAACGTACCTTCCACGGCGGCCATTACGACCCGAAGCATGGCAGTATCAGTTGCTGTCGTTATGCTAGGTGATTACGCATCAGCATTTCTCAATTGGGGCCAGATACGATAAACTTACTGAATATATATCTCCCTCTCCTTCTGCCGACCAGCCTTAGTGGCCAGTTTCGAAAAGCGACGCTTGAAATAACTGCGACCTGCACGGACGTCACCTGGCTCACCATCATAATCCTAAGAATCGATGAGGAGATGATTGACAGATGCGCAGGAGAAAATAACGCACCGGGAAGAAATTTTTGATATCCGAATGGGGTATCTTCTTTTCGAAGAGGTCGTTCTTGTTCAAAAATAAGATCTAGAAGACACGCTGTCTTTGAGGCTACCCGATTATAAGAGGGTCCTGCGTACAATCGAAGTGTACTTGAACCACTGCGAGTGACATATCGAGTCCCATATGGTCATCGCATCTTGCATTTGATTCTATCAGATCGCATCAGAGCGGTGATTCACCGAGACGTCAATAATAATCACATACCGCATCCTTGTCTTCTACTAGACACTGGTCATATCCACTCAAGCTGACGAGGAACAGTATACTCGTCACGTCCTGGAAACAGTGTATCCATTTCCGCCGTTCAGACTTCTGGCCGCCGACGTCAACCATAGTAAGCTCGCGGTCCTGAAGGTTGAAGACGGTTTCCTTGATCCCGGTCGTCCGTACGCGGCATTGTATGATGTCCTGGTCAGTCGGCTGATACGTAGGATCAAAGAGGCGATCAAGATCCGAGAAGAAATACTCCAGGCTACGCTCTGTAAGAATGACATGTAGAACAACAGAGGAAGAGGAGGACCATACTTTTCAGGCAAAGCTGCTTCGTTTCCTCTCTGCCACGCTTTGCGAATCCCCGGATCCTGCCATAGCGCCTTGAGTGGCTCAAGATATTCTATCGGGAATGGTTCTCCATCCTTCAAGTAGCGCGCATTGTCTATGACATCGATATGTTCAATGCTGTCCTCCGAAACCTTGAGGTCCATGTCTTCCATCGCATCAAGGATGCACTTCAAGCCGCCAGTCAGGTTGTCGAACGTGAACTGTCGGAATGACTCGATTTCTTGCGGAGAAAAGGGAACTTTATGAATGAGACGCATTTGCTATCGTAGAGGATAAGGGACGTGTAGTACGATGAGGTAAAAATGCACCTTTAGCACCGTTGACTTTCCAGAATCTCCAGATCCCAAAAGTAAAACCTACGTGCGGTATATGAACTTGGGGTACAGCAGGATACATTATAGGGTGTATGTACCTTGACTTGGGTGGCCATTTTGGCCTTCGCCTGAAGGTGGCGCAGGTTAGCGCTGCACGTACACTCATATCGCGAGCAAGGGCACCTCCTTGAGCTCCTTCTCCGCTCTTTTATGCAGAGCCTTCTCCGTATCCGTCACCTCAAAGCCACCAGAGGACAAGCATGCACCCATTGCGTAGACTGGAAGAAGGTAACGCTGGCGAAAGACCGAGAACACGTCGGACCGGGTGGAGGTACCAACTCGCCAATTCGGCGCCAAGGCAGGAATAAGACGAAGCCAGAGAAAATGAAGCAAAGATATACAAGAAGAAAAGATCAGAAAGGAAACTGGAGAGTCGTGTTGGTGGCAATTCAATTCCAAGACATGGCTCGAAGTGTTGGGGATAAGATTTCGATCAAATGACCTGATGGGATTGTTTTGCGCCAAAAGAGTCCTGTTTTGGTATTTTTGTTGTTAAAAAGACACTCGGTGATTGACAGTCATTTACTTATTGCGCAGCACAATCTTCCGTCAAAGTGCACCTTGATGTTGAACAACTATCCTGGTCCAGGACAACTGCATCTTTTCATTGGCCGGTGGGTAATATTAGCTTCTGAGCACGTCCATCGGGGTTTGCGAGTTACCTTTTCTTTTTCCTTCCACAGATACCATCCGGCGTCTAGGACTGACGAGAGTAAGATGATGATGCATACATGGAAGAGTCGCTCTGCTTATCTTTTCCTGCCTATTATGATCTACCTAAAGCCTGGGAAACTCCAGCGCGCCACATTGCTTAGTATGGGATTCAGCCGTTTATCGCTTGATAAGAAGTAACTCCGATCAACATGAGTCGTACCATCCGCCACCATATCATGCATACAAACATCACACGCTATGCCACAGAGGTGCAGCTATGTCAATATCAACAAATGCGCTCGCCTGAATGTCATATAATTTCGCGTACTCTCCCTCCCTCACGAAAAGCTTATGTTGAGCGTATGGCAGGTACCAGCTTCGGCTATCGTTCCATCTTTGAGTTGGATTCACACAACTTCATATACCTAAATTAGTGACCAATGATACACGGAACGGAAAGAAGGGCTTATACAACGAGATCTGCACGTTTCGTCAAATGTCCAAACCGATGTGGAATGAAAATTCATTGTCTTTCCTTCTCGTGCTCGAATCAGAGTGTCGAACAGCGCAAATTCCCCTCCGGAGTCGAACACCGAGGTTCGCTCGTCGACGACGACAAATCTGACCTGTCCAGTCTCGAATCGCATGAAAGTTCTCGCCCTGATGTAAGGATAGGTCAAAACGCGATTATATTGGCTATTTCCCCGGACAAACCTTGGCAACAGTTTCCCGGGACCTCGATATAAGTACATATGACTCGCAACAGCGAGAAACGGGGTTTCCACTCGCATTTTCAGGTTGTTTTCCTTACCTTAAAAGAATGGAAGTGATCTCATCTTTCAGCTTCCTTTCTGAACTCGTTTTTACCATTAGAAGATCGACACAATATTTTGAGGTCTCGTTTTTCCCATGGGAAAATATACCGGCCACGCAGTGGCTGTACATGTCAGGGGGATCTAAGCGCTGTGATCAAGGCGGGGCATGTGCATGTGATCGGGTTTCCACTTCCTGCGATTCTGGCGCTTACCTGGTCTCCTCCTAGTACTGATGCCTCCTCGAACTAAACCAGCGACATCCTCTAGCAAACCACTTAACGAACATGACCAGTTCCACCACGCCATCCCGAGATTCATACTACGACGTTTTCAAGTCGGTCGTCGCATGTAAGTGTTCGCACCGTATTTGGTCTATTTTAACGGCTTGTTACAGGACCGGTGCAGAGCGCGACAGAGAGTACAAACGCACCGGTGTCTATCCTGAGCACGTCCTCTTCTATGACTTGGCATCAGGGTGCCTTGATGTTCGTTCCACTGGGTCCATTTATGGGCTCAAGAACCTCTACAGGGATGCAAGCAACCCTAGCGACGCCAACGAGCTGGAGAAAAAGCTTTCCACCCTAGAGATGGAAGCCTCAGTCGTCATTCAAACTCTCCATTCCAAACTTGCCAGCGGCAAGATCACCCTTAAACGCCGCGATGTTGAACGGCTACGGAAATTCTTGTTCGTGATGCATTACCGCAATCTGGGAAAGTCATACTTCGATCCTGATCATCCCCATGGAGGCTCGGCAATTCGACAGTGGCTCGAAGGCTATAAAACTAAACACCACTGCCAAACACATACCGATGTGTGGCTGCGTGTTCTCCGTTACTACTTGGATACCCCTCATGCACAGATTATTGACCACGCTCAAACGATATACGAGGAACGCGGAATTGAAACGGTTCATCTTCAGGGGATGACCAACCTTGATCCCGACATGGAGCATAGCGAGGCTCTTGCGTACGATAAGCAGGCCAGCGCATCTTTCCTTGGTATCTGGGAGGCTCATCCTACCTCAGAATTTATTCTGAGCAACAATTCATTTGGATTGTTCGAGGGCTTTTCAGTGACAGTCGACGAAGTCCATCGCATCTTTGTCGTCAGCCCTCGAATTGCAGTCATCTTACGGTCCAACTTGACGTGCATATACCAACAGATAGGACCTGTGAACAGCGAGCTGCTCAAGATTCCCCAGGAGCCGCCTGCAACGAAATATGTCAATAGGGACCAAATTCCCGTGGTCACTGATCTCTCGTCGGCGACTGAACTGATTCGTCTCAGATCACCGGAAGATCTCGCCACATTCACCATAGCCAAATTATCCCTCGCTCAAACTGATACTCTTAACGCCGTGGTTCTCAAGGAGGTCCACCACGACGGCGCCATCACGTTCCTGGGGAAAGAACGCATGCTAAGAACCGTTCGCGCATTCTGTCATAACCCGATGAACAAGTACGATCGACCAAAGTTTACATCGTTGATACGCCATTTATCGGTCACCGCGACTGAGGCTGTAGCGCAGGCACCATGGTCATACGATCCAGTTGACACTGAGCTCTATGTAGCTCTTATGGAGATACTCCTCTGCGTGTCACCCTTTCCCTCCCACTACGACCGTGCCCTATCCGTCTTCCGACTGGTGAAAGACACTTCCCTCCGGATGACCTGTCCTTTCATGTTGGAGTACATCTTCAATATCTCTGCTGTCATGCAGAAATGTCAGACCCATTTCGGTGGTGATGTCTATAGAGTTGCAGGAGGCTCTATTACCTTGGAATCCTCTCTGTCGGAGGAGGTTTCGTCGCGAGTATTACAAGGGGTGGATCAGTTCATATCAGATAAACTAGGTGTGCGACTGGCGTACGATTTTAGTGATGTTCTGGGGCAGGTGGGAAAGGAGGTCGTCCTGGTTGCATTTCTTGACTGGATTATTGACGAGTCAGCTCATGTTTTGAGTGAGTTGCCTAGTGTGACGATTCAGGCGTTGCAGATACACAAGTTCTAACATTTTCATTCTCCTTTGGGTATAGTCTTCGCTCATAGCAGTTGTAGTGTTGAGGACTTTGTATTTTATCCCTTGCGGGAACCGTAGGATGGAACAAGTGTTTCGTTTCTTATGTATGTATTGGTTGGTTGTACATGTACCTGGTCGATTTCGCTCTTACAGAATATATGCTCTCAGACCATCAAAGGTTCATGATTCGGACCGATGAATCGTGAAATTCACAAAATATCAATATTAATTATAACTTGAAACAAATCATGTAGTACACATTTAGGCCACCACATTGAAGGGAGTGCAGCCTAGAGCAGTGAGAGGGCCATGCTTCAAGTTCAACGTTAGTCTCTATCCAATCCTCCGAGGATGCAAGCAAAATTTTACACTCGATACTCTCAAAAGTAAAACTGAACTGTGCGGAATCAATCTCATATTAAGTATGTGTTCTGTCAGTTGTTTCTTCACGTGCATAAAGTTCGCTTTGCAGGGCATTGAAGTCTCGAATATGTCCTTCTTTATGTATACGAATTAGGGAGATGAGCGGTAGGAAGGCATGCCATTACGCAGTACGTGTTTTCCTTTGTCCTGCTGACCGTCCACTCACTCTGGCTCAAGGGTGATCTCGATACAGAAATCCCATCCTCACGGAATTCTTCGTCAAGCAAATTCAGTCCTCAAATTTCAATGTTCATAGGGTTATCAAAGACCAAAGTTACAACTGGCAGCTGTAATTTAACGCTAAGTTCCGGATAAAATAGAATCCTTTCAGACATTTCCTTTACACATATGCCGGTGGCGCGTCCAACATATTTCCCTGAGCTCTCTCTGCTTCCCGCTCAATGAGCTGCTGAACCTGTTCCATCAACCTCATAACCTCAGCCGCTACATCACCCAAGGCAGGCTGCGGAGCTTCCTGCTGTTCCACGCTCTGGGTCTCGGAAACATCGACATGCAAAGGCGTGCCAATGCTAATTATCCCTTCTCTCCCGTCTTCAGTCGGATTTCCCTCTGGAATCTCTTCGATTGTCTCCCGGTTTCTGTCCCGCAACATTGGTGTCATCTCACCCGGCCGCATCGGAGAGATGATTTGTCTA
Organism: Armillaria altimontana; assembly: GCA_022818075.1. Lineage (NCBI taxonomy): Eukaryota > Fungi > Basidiomycota > Agaricomycetes > Agaricales > Physalacriaceae > Armillaria > Armillaria altimontana. Next base: position 151,029 of record JAIWYR010000044.1, on the reverse strand, counting down.
TTTTCTTTTCTAATCGTGCCAGTTGGTGGAGAATCCGAAGTTAGTTCAGGTACTATCTTAAGGTTGGGTGACAGACGGCACTCCAGGTTCCGCTGTTTACGCTGCCAGCGTATGAAGAGATACATCCCGCTTCCAAAGATAAGCAGCAGGGATACCAGAGATCCTATTACTGCACCAATAATGACAGTTGTTTTACGCTTTCGATGCGCGCGTGGGGCCGAATTTGAAGTTCTACGATAATAATCAGATTGGGTTGGCTATGTTCATGGACAACGCACGGTGGGGCAGTTGCAGTGCTTTGCACTGATTCCTTGGAGGAAAGGTTCCTACGATATTAATCAGATCGAGTAACTACGTTCTGTTGTAGTTCGAGCACGGGAGGGAACGAAAAGAGCAACTCGTTTAGACCTAGTATGTCGACATGGTGGTAAACGGTAAAGAAAGAAAAGTTACGGGTGTTGTAGGTAAAGTACTAGTAAGTGCCTGTACTAAGAATAGACGTACGGTACCGTACGTTACGTGAGCTCGGCAGGGGACGGCACGCACGCCTCTCGGCAAGGTTCGGCAAAGAGCTCACAGTAACGTGAGTGTGACGTCGTCGTGACTGCGTCGGGTGATGGCGCTGATGGCGTGTGCATACCATTTTTGGAGGAGGGCGTATTCGGGACATGACGTATATATCAGTACGTACGGCATGGCAATCACTATGTTTTAGATTTTTGGCATTTTGTCTTTTTTAAGATTACACTTTTATGAACCCGAAATTCGGGAAAATTTCGCCAAAATTTCGCCCTCATTCGTTCGTCCGTCTCCCTCACCCTCTCTCATTTTGACCACCACCATCGTCACTGCTCCCCATCGCCCATCCCCCTCCTTCCATCCTTCAGCCTCTCGACATGCGCCGGGATGATCCACATCAACAACGACAAGACATCGGATGCTCACAAGCATCGCCGTTGTGCTATGGTACGACCCCACTTTATTATCTGTCGTTGGACTGTGCCATGTAATCGTACCTACTTACCTACGGCTGCTGTAGTTCAACATTACTTTGCTGCCTCGTTTCTATCTTGCTTTCTATCATATCCCTCACTCCTGTATTGTTCTAGTACTGTACATGTCATCCTCAATTATAATGGTGTCAATGTCACTGATATTGTCCCTCTTATATGCCTCTTCGAAATTATCGTAATCATATGTAAGCATATTAATGTAACCAGAATAGAATAAGCTGATGCGAAGCTTCCATGTTCCAGATTCAGGCATCCTCATGGCAATAATGAATTTCCATGTACCTCGCCAAATTACTTATTCCCCGATGCGAGCCTAATCAAGATACTGCGATTTGACTTTTCATGGAATTAGAATCAACCTCCCCTTGGTTACATGCCTCTATCGCTCCTGGCCGATCTATGAGCACTGGCTACAAACTGAATAAGCTCGTTAGTTGTGTTTGCTCGCCGACTTCCTATTGGCCAAACCGTGGGGAATTCATCCATACTTCCTCGTGTTGTCACTCCTGACCGATCTACGAGCACCGACTACAAACTGAATAAACTCGCCAGTTCGGCTCGCTGACTTGTCTTCGATGGCTGGAGAATTCTCCCGTACTCTCCCCAGTGCCGCCTCCACCTCGATTGCTCCTACGTAAAACCAGAAATGCTGCACAAATCTCGAGCCGTTCTCGTCGCTTGATACTGTACCGTTCTACAGTTTGTTTCCCTAATAGTAGTAACTTCTTCGTACTGAGTATCGTCTTCGCACTCTGCCATGCCTGTTCTAACCATCTCTGAACTCCTCAATCCCGTCGACGCAAAACCGTCAACCTCGAGTACTGGGTCCCACGTGCCTGATTCATTGCCATCTGATGTCACGCCGTTCAAAATAGAGCACAATGTCCGCATAAATCAAAGAACTTTGGCGTCCACCGTGTACCACCACAAGTCTAAGGATGTCATTGAATATCCCAAGACGACACCCAACTCGCTGACTTCCATTGCATATATACTCCATATGGAATCGACTGATAAACCGTATAACCCAGCTTGTAACTTCGCATATTCTGCAGGGAAACCTTCAGGACAATCAAAAGGTCATTTCACCAAGGTCCTGTTGGACCGAGATGGCCAACCGGTTCCATGTTTGGTCGATTATAGCACTTGTGAGTCAACAGCCGGTGAAATCAGGGGTCCACACTCATAGACGCGATCAGGTCGAGGCATTCGCATGTGTCTGTTTGTGAGCCCTCATATCAAGGAGACTTCACATACGTGAGCCTCGAGAGCAGCCCTTCAACTACAGCTTGATCAGGCTCATAGGGACAGACCTGACTTTATGCCTGAGGAAGAGGTCCTGAACAAGACTATAGCCTGGTTCAGGTTCATCACAGATAACGGCTGCGGTTACAATTTGCAAGAAGCTACTCTTTATAGTGAAAAGGAATGGTTCATCAAAGCCGAGATTTAACTGACGCCTACCAAAGCGAAGCGCAGACAGAAGACCAAGCAAACATGCCAAGGTTGAATCGTCATTAGACAAATGCTAGACAAGCAGTACATTTGGTATGTCATCCACCCTATGCCACTCAGAGAAAGCAAACTCATGGCGCTATAGCTGCGAGCATTATTCACACATTTCACACAAGCACTTTGTCCTGTATCCTGATCGAGGAGGAGGATACAACTTTGAGTATTTGTGCGCATTGCTTTGGAATGACGAGCCAGCAATCAATAACATTGAACTGGAAGCTTACAAGAATGGCTACGGGCCGTTAGCTTCTTGTGCTACGGTCCGCAATTTTAGCTCCCAAAAGGTGAATTGCGGTGAGTGAATTATATTTTCCATATATCACGTCCATAAATCTCAAATACATTAGAGAACGGGCACAGAAAATCCAGTAAAGAGACCATGCTCATGATGGAAATGGTACATCAGCCATGCTCCACCAGATTCACCGTCATTTGACTGGAGGACGGTTACTGGGAAGCATGCCCTAAGATACTTCTTCTTTGCCACAGTCCTCATACACACCCCATTCCACTTCCAACGATGACGCCTGTTCATATCAAATCCGAAATCAAAGTATTGATACGGAGCCTCAAACACGAGCTGGCGGATATGACCCCTCGGAGGTTTTGCCGACACCCTGCAGTCATCAACCGTGTGAAACAACTCTGTCCAGATGAAGAGGAGCCGACGCTTGCTCATATCCACCCATCCTTGGCCAACTTGGACCACATAGCGTCATACATTCACACAGAAATCAAGGCTTGTCTCCCTGAAGGGACTGGATGGGACGGTACGAGCCCCAGGCTCATTAATAGATATTGCTTTACTGAAGCAGGTTTGACAGGTGTTCTGCACATGAAATCAAAACAAGACGAGGAAGGGAGCATGCCCTACATTCGTGAAATGAAGCAGATATCTTGGCAAAGACTAAAAGATGGTGGGGATGGCAGCGAAGATGAAGATGGCCCTCTCAAGGGCTTGGACGATGACTGTTTCAAACTTATCGTATGCATGTTACTGCAACGCAGTGAAGACTTTCTGAAGGCCAAGTATGTCCAAAGCGACATTTCTTTCAAGCGTGTTCCGGGTTGGAAGGAATTTGAATTGGTCAGTGTGGACCACGAGATGAGTCAAGGTAAGTCTCTGATCTTTCTGTGAAACAGAGAACTCATTCCAATTGGCAGTGGTGGTGATCTGCCGAGCTTTCATGAATTCACAGTCCGCGCGCGCTCATCAACTGTTGTTCGCGACCATCCGGTCAGTGGTCCACCAAGATATGCAAAGGGACGTTGAGTATCAACACCTGCATTCGCCTTCCCTCGACGACCATCGAGGAATATTGCACTGGGCCGCTGACCAAGATCGTGGACAGGCCAAAGGTGCGATAGTCCTTCCTACTTTGCTAACGAGAAGTTCACATTATTTTGTGCCAGGCTTGGGCTTCCATCTTCAGGACCTTGCTCGAGAGTTAGCACACGATCGCAAGGACTTGCACGAAACGGGCTGTTCTGTATCCAGCTTAGGACCTACGAACATATCCACAGGTTGTATCGGGTATGTACAGCACATCTCACTTGTGGAATCACGAGTTCAGGGGTCCAAGACTACGCGGTTAAAGACAAGATGCACAGTCTGGTGTGTATTCAACATCCGAATTGGCATGATACCATAGCCTACATCGAAAGAGAGGGTGGGGTGTCCGGTCATAGTAAGTGAAAGTCCTCAAGATATCATTATGCGACATCCTAACCGCTGTTTTTGCATATAGATTGGATTTACAATAAGATACACTCGAAATTTGCTATTCAAGGAATGTGCTGGGAAAGGAGTTTCATACCGTTGAGCATTTGGCAAGCGGGAGATGCTACAACCAATGCAGTCGAGATGTCTCACATAGATATCTACCGGGAGGGCATGCCTTGCTCCCTCGTTGGAGGTATCTCTCGTTCTCGATACTATGACAAGATGCACCTTCAGACGCATCACGTACCTATCCTTCATTTGTGTGCCTGCTCATTGCCATGCTGACTTTGCTTTTCACAGGTCGTGCAAAAGACTGGAGTGAAGGCCGCCTACAGGCCTACTACGACCGTCGTTTCAGTTGTCCGAAAATATAAGCAGACAGGTAAGACCTCAGTCTCTCCACAGCACATGTGCACTGACTCATCTGTCGATGCAGTTATACAGCATACGCGCAAGTTCAATACGGCTGACAGACACATCAATGAGCAGAATGAGCGGCTGCGGAAGTCATGGGAAAGGTATCAAAACACAGTCTGTAAATTAGCGGTGAAACCGTCTGACCTCAAAGCAATTGAGTCCCATGAAAAACAGAAGCAGGCGTACGAGAAACAGAAACAAAAGAGCCTGGATATGGAAAAGAGATTGCGGGGACAGAGCTCAGGACGAGTCAAACTGGTGTTTCCAGCATAGTTGGTATTGTCATCCCAAACGTACCAATGTCATCCTAAATGTCCCAAGGACAATGTCATTCAAAATGTCTCAATGTCATTCAAAACGTCCCAATGTCATTCAATGTGTACCAATGTCATTCGAAGTGTACTCATCAATTATAATACTAATGCTTCTTCCTTCCACTTTTCGACTTTTTGCCATGCTGTGGCCTCTCCTTTGCTGGCCTGTTATCCATATTTTCCTCTTCAGCCTCCCGCTTCATTGCCTGCTCCGTCAGAATTTCATTTAAAACACCGGTGATCGAAATCTTTTCACCTGGGTCACACAATGTGTCGCTGGTTCCCAGGAATACTTTGAGATCCTCTACTGTATGTAACCCGATGAAGGTAGCAATCCTTTTGGCGTATTTCTTGGCGAGGGAGGCCCACAGACACTTTTTAACACTCTTGCGCACGTCAGCCAACATCTGCTCATGGTTAGCAAGGGCATCCTCTTCTGCCTCCGAGTCTTCAAGGTCTTCTGGAAATCCATATGCTCGCCTGTGAGTGGGAATGTACGACTCTGGGTCTAGAATCATCAGGAGGAAAGACACTAGACTGCGTTTATAATGGACTAGCAAGATTTTAGACAAGCTAAAAGAGGCGGCATGTTACACTCATGCTTGTTGGGATTAGTTGGTAGGTAGAGCATTAATCAAACTAGTCCCTCGTATACCCTGTCTGGATCGTGGTCAAGGTTGGTCGACCAAATCCCACCTTCAACGTCATACAAACGAGAGACCTCGACTTGATGCATACTTGTTAGGGACCAAAATGAAGACCCTCGCGTAAAGCTTGGCTCCGGGGTGTAAACAGCATGTGCTGTGCCAGACGGCTGGAAGCTGCGACGTTTCATCAGCGATATTAACCCCAAAAAAATCGCAGACATACTAGCAATCTCCCGGCAGTAACACCAGCGTATATCCCACAGCTACATCGAGGGACGGTCGTGGCTGTTCTTCGCCGTTGCTGCAATTAAAGATCGCATCGAAGTACTCATCTACGTTGTCGCGAAGGAATTTCTCCTTAGGAAAGAAAGTCGTCCATAGCTTACAGCCATGTTCAGCAGCTATCAGCCCGATTTTTCCGTCCACTTTGTGGTGTTCACCGGTTAATGTGCCAGCGTGATGTATGAGTCCCCAGTTAGCATCAGCCCATTGCTCCCTGGAAAGTCCATGAGGCCAATCGTACTGTGACGAGGTATTGTTCCACGCATCATAACCGTCGTCCATGAGTCTGGTACTGAGTGAGACACGACATCAGATGCTAAGCCCAGTTTTAGTATGCACCCAAATGGAGGAGGGGCTCCTCGATGCGCCATGGGTACATCGAGAACCTTTTCGCTATGAGTGGGATCAGCGAGCCCGGCAATAAACTCGGAATGTAGCATTTTTTTATATGGGGTTCCAGGTGTCTCCATTTTCTTGAACGTATCTGTGACCCATTCAGGGATCCTCCGTAAGGCTTGATATACTCACGAACACTTACCATGTACCTCTACCAGTTGTGCAGGCTGAACATTCCAATGCGTAGCCATGTATTCACTCGAGAGCGCCTCGATGATGTCTGGCTCTCGAAAACCTTCCAACTTAACCCCCCGATTATGAGCCAAGTGGTCTAAGATGGCGTCAATCAACTGGGCATTGTCGGGGAAAGGAGCGCGTATAAAAACGATGTGGGGGTTCGTATCTTCGAGAATAGGATAATTTATAGAGAGCATTTCAACCTCCCTGGCCTGCTGGTGTCGATGGGGTTAGACTACATTTCCAGTAGATGAGATGCAACTCACGTCTTCAAGTAAGTTTTCTGAGCCTTCAGGAACATACGGGAGTGTGACAATGGCGGGTGAAGAGTTATCATCCTTCTGACGTTGTCGGGACCAAGGCACGACAGGAGCATCCTTGAACACGCCAAGTGCATTGACTCCGAAGTCAGTAGTATGCCGCAAGGGCCGATCGGCGTCGCCAGTTTGGATTCCTATCTCGCAGCGGCTCGGACTGTCTGGCACGGGTGGGGGAAGAGGAGGAGGGGACTGCTCGAGTGCTGGCAGGGGGGTGGGAGGAGGGGTTTCCGCGATCGCAGGCTGGTCCGTCGCCGGTTTGGAGTTCTTCTGCTGGCGGCGCTGGGACTGTTTGGATGAGCCAGCCGTTGAAGTCTCTCTGGATTGGGATCTTCATTCTTGATGTAAGTCGTGTTCAGAAAGACAAAAACTTGGGAACGTACTTATGTGCAGCTCGTGAGGATCGCTTCTTTTCAGCAGTGCGCAATCGCTTTTGAAAGGCCTCATCGCTCTCTCCCTCACGTTGTTGGCATGCCTCAAGCTCCCTCCTGCTTTTCTTTCTCGGTGCGTCTGGTATATCTGGGTATTTTCTTTTGAGCTCTTCCTCAGATACACTGATTATAAATTAGCCTCAGTAGGATCCATGGTCAGACGGGGAAACACGTACTTTGGATTTCTTTTTCGGTATACCGCCACGGCATTGAGTAGGCGATGGCGTTCCTGTCGTCGTGTTTCACCGTCAGATTCTTGGTGTCCACTCTGCGGGTCATCGGGCGGACTTGGTGACATGTTGACGCGTCGCTTGGAATGAACACGTCAATGGAATAGGTAGATAACGTGATAGCAAAGCTTACATAATGGACCGGCTATGTTTGATATTGCCAAGTTTGAAAAACCGCCAGGTATGTCCACGGGCGCCTAATGGGCGTCTAGGCATCAGATGTACTTGGCGAACTAAGACGCCAGAACGACGCCACCGTTGTCAGTATAACATTGATAGTATGTCTTTGCAAAATGACCACATTCATGTTCTAACAGTCATAGCAGTCTTTCTTTGGTAGGAGGGACACTTTCAATTACGGGGGACACTTTCAATTACAAGGGACAGCTTCAATTACAAGGGACAGTTTCAATTACGAAGGACAAGTTTGATGAAATGCTACTATGGACCATCTACAGGCAACGGTGCGGAAATCCATCACGATACAGTCTAGTACAGCCTGAGCATCTCACAACAACCATAGCAAACTCCTCCCCTGTCAATCCACGATGATCCAACGATAAACGGTTCCAGAGGACGACTTTACGTGGCATTGGAGTGGTCTCTCGGATCAGAGATGGCGCACCTGGCCCGTTTTGTCAGTCAAAACTGGCATAGCAAGCAACTAATCCTACTCACAGATATTTCCAGCGGCAATCGTCTGTATGCCTACGTTTTGGGCTGTCACGGTGGGCACTTGAGTAGCAGCGGGAGCAGCGAGGGCTACCGAAGCTTGGGCTCGAACTTGAACCTCCGTATCTTGGCCTGGAGGTGCTGGGGGTGGACCCTTGACGATAGTACCTGCCGGTACCTCTTGCTCTTTACTGGCTGGAGCTGGCTGGGCATCCATTTCACAGTGCAGCTTTTTGTAAGCGCGAAGCATGGGTTGTACTTTTGCGGGCCTTTTCTTTTCTGTGGCTGCTAAATCTATCGCTATATGCCAACTGAGCACTGATACAGCTAGCCAGCTTGTTACACGAACCTGGTACCTTCGATGTCTGCGAAGTTCCCTCATTATTCTCCAAAGGTCCTTTCTCTGCATCAGGAACACGGCTGGAATATCGTCCGCCTTCATAGTCAGACACATCTTCCGGACCCTTGTCGATATCAGAAGGGCTGCGCATGATCGTCTTCCAAGGTTGGCCGTGGTATTCCTCCCAGCGCGCTTCATATTCTGTAATTATTTTGTGTGAGTGAGGGTACTTGGTTCTGGTATTATCTGGTGATGACTTACTTCGGTATTCCATGTTTTCGACATCTTGACTACCAACTGTAATCCATGCATCAAAGGTATTCGGTGCGCATGGGTCTGTAACTCACTAGCATAGTTTTGGAGGGCTGTCTGAGGAAGACCAGGGCCAAACACCTTCAAGAGATCGACTATAACATCTGTGAGAACCTGAGCAACACCTGAATGCAGTGACATACCTTCGTATCCACAAAAGTCTGAGGCGCAAAGGAAGCGCCATTTTCCGTCTTCGCCTCGGTGTAGATTCATCTGAACAAGTGCCGAGGAGGGATCTTGCAATGGACAGAGGCAGTTGGGCACAGCAACGTCCCACTCTAGCATATACTGCATGAGCTTTTCAACGGTGACAGGAACAAGTACTCCGTTCTCCTGTCTCCAGGCGGGACTGCTCGGTATGTCTGTCTCAAAAAAATTCACCTTGGAAAGAATATAGATACTCACTAAGGCCAGATGTTCATCATAGCGCCCATGATGGTGACTAAATGTCGGATGGCCCAGTTCCTGACGAAATCCAGAGATCTCTCGGCTTCATAAAGGCATCTATCAAAAGCCATCGCAGTGTCGGGGGACGGTGGAGGCATGAAACGGTCGTTTGTCTTCGAAACAGACCTCGATGGAGACATCGCGAGATGAGATTCGAGTTTGACGCGATGTGGATGAGATATAATTCGAGGTGGAGGCGGGGAAGATAGATTTCTGGTACGAAGTTTGCGGCCCATGTCTTTTACAATGATGCCTCTCTATATTTACCAGGAAACAGAATTCCTTCTTTCCGAGGGGATAACATCTCGGACGCCTAATGCTCAAATGGCATCGCATTTAGGATTAGCATTAGCGGTATGTTTTCCACACCATCCGTTCCCACAGAGGTGTTAAAGTGCATTGAAGTGTTGTGCTAGGTATTAAATCTCATTGAACCGATCTCATGCCCGGTGAATTACTCTATTACTCTAACGCAAGGCGTTAGAGTTAGAGTTATACTCGTTGGACCAATGGACCGAATACGAACCGTGTCCCAAAGTGTAATTCAAAGCTAACATCAACGATATTCGCTACCTGACATTGGACCAATTTGCCCGACCACTGTTGGAGACGAAGGCAATACTTGACGATATAAAGTTTCGGTTTTAGGCGGACATTGCTCAAGTACTCGAAAACTCGGGAATATTCTTTGTTAGTACTGTCGTTTCGGAATAGAAATGTTTACTTGAGATTTAACTATCAATTTCTGTCGACAGGTTCTACAATCTGCACGAAGACGCGTGAAACCCCCCAATAGTCTTGGATCATTTGTTCCAGATGATCTAACTTTGCGTACACCTTCGTGTCTATCCATCCGCTAGGAGGCATGCCTGCATCAATCCACCGATGTTTAAGACCCATGATGTACAGAGAAAAAAGCTCCTGAACAAAAATCACTGTGAGCAGAGGTACTTGATTGAGATTTAAGCAATACGCACAATTTTCCGTTGTTTCTTATCTAAGTTGTGGCGAGTTGGGTCTGATCCCGCAGGGTCAATACCCCATCTATCAAACCACCTAGAGTAAACGTGCTCCAAATACAGCAGAACGCGGTTGCTCTGGACAAATTTCTCGAAGTTGGGGCCCCCATCGGCCAACCAAAGTTTCTGCTCTTCGTTGTAGTTGTACTGGACCGCATAGTGGTATGGTCCGATGACTGGAAGCACGCCAAGGAGAGGTCTGCCGAAGGTAATGTGAGTAAGGGACACAGTAAGGGGGAATATCGTACTCATTGGGCGTGTTGGCGTCGAGAGAATTTAACGACATCAGTGTCCCAAGTGAAGGGACTCTGAAGTATCTCGCATGGATCAGCTTGTTCAAAAATAGATGAGGCGATCGCCCAAAGTCGTTGACATTCTCTTTGTCTCAACGTCACATTTATTGTCCCAACAGTGTTCACGGGATTGAAGGCCTTTTAATAATGGAAAACTTCACATCAGTGGTTGTCGTATATTACTCGGCGGTATGTCATTCTTGTTGTCTTCAATGTCATATTCGTTGTCGCCCAAAGTCGTTGACACCCTAAGTCGTTGACATTCTCATTGTCTCAATGTCATATTTATTGTCCCAAATTTTCGCGGATTTAATGAACTTTTAATAATGGAAAATTTGACATTTTTTCGTAATGTTCACTACAGCCTGTAATTAATCGGAATCGGAAATGATAATGGTATCTGTAGTTAACGGGGTGCTTGTAAAGATATCAGAAATGTAAGAGGCCTGGTTCACACCTTTGCCCTTCTCCTTTTTGATAGATCCCTTCTTCGCAGTCGGCTTCGGAAGCGCAAAACAAGCATGCTTACCGTGGGCAAGTTTGCTAAATACTTTCCCACACTCGAGGCAGTGAACAGTCGTTTGCTTGTACTCTGCGAGAGTGATCCCTTCTCCCGACATGTAACGACCTTGAAGAGCTCAAATGGTCTCGACAGGGAGTGCTAAGGTGCCCCGGAAGAACTCTTCCATGGTAGACGTGCCGCATAAGGACACTGTAATGCGATCATGAGTTAAGAAATGTGAAAAAGGGGAAAGAACATACTTTCGCGAAGGAAAGACTCTTTGAACATGACATCCTGAGCTATTGCGTAGGCGATTAGCTAGTATTCAAAGTAGGAAGATGAATGAAGCTTACAGACAGCTTTTTTCGAAGACAGAACTCCCCAGTGAGGAGGAGAGAAGTCTTCGATGTCAGTTTCGGTTAGAGGCTTCACCTGCCTTCGACTTTTTTTGGGTGATCCATCTCAATGGTGATGAGAAGGATAACTACCATATAACGAAGGTCTCACTATTGGATTCCAGCTCATGCTTGCACTTGGAGGTACCCGAAGACCATACAATCTCGTCCAGTGCATGCAGCAAGCTTGAACTAGATGACGACAAAATGGGAGAGGGGGTAGACTTGACCGAGGAGCCGTTCTGGTTAGAACTTGTGGAAGCGATGATGGTTGGCTCTGAATGGGGAATAATATGAGCACCATGTCGGGACAAAGTGGAGGATAAAACGTACGGGTTACCATAGTCGGCGGATTGAACGTGGCAAGGGTGTTTCCGAGGGCCCCATTGCTAGTAAGCTCCTCGATGGGAACTGCCAATTCTGAGCATTTGAAGTTCGGATTCAATAAAGGCAGACACTCACCAAAGAATTTGCATCCAAAGATGCCTAGGCTGGGCTGTGCGGTGCTGCAGCATAGAGTGAGCTTGCCAGGGTTTCCATGTTCGGCGTTCGCAGCAGGTCCCATGGTAAAAAGGACGGTCTCGCGATACTCGCCGGTAAAAGCCTCCGGGCACCAGCAGGAGGGAAAGATGAAGGTCGAGGTCGAATTCTGGTATCATGGAAGTAAGATATATGTATCCCTGATGGATTAAGGAGTACTTACTTGCAATGCAGCCAATCCATTTGCGTGAACAGGCCTCCAGACACCGTTTGCGTCCTGATATCCTGGGCTGTGATGACAAAACCATAGGTAAGTGCAATACAACAGGAATAGAAAATAGAAACTTACTATACGAAGAATATAAGACTTCGAGACACAGGGTCAAAGGAGACGACCGTATTAGTGTGTCGATAGTAGTACTGTTGGAGGTTTCGGGCTCGGGTGAATACTGCCTCGGGATCGGCATTCCCAGCCAGCGAGAGTTGGTGAGGAACTTGAATTCTCGAAAGTGCTGAGTTCGGGGTGTGCGGGCTCATGATGAAGGAGACGATGAGGAAAGGGCGTCCAGGAGTTTGCTATGATAGGGTTTTATAGCAGGCAACAGGCCGGCGAAAGAACATTCTGCGGGGTCCCAAGAGGTCACGGACATCTTCAACACTGAAGAAATAAACGAAAAATAAAGGGAAATTTAAACTTCAGCGATGCCAGCGGGCAATGTAAAAAAAAAAACCAATACCTAACGACGGTAGACGAATATAGAAGAAGCCGCCTTCTGAGTTGATGGGAGGGGCTTCTCGCGGATGAGCGGGATCGATCGCGTGGAGTTGCGAAGTTTATTCGCCAGATCAAGGCGGAAGGCGGGATGGGCACAAAGTCGTGACAATGATTGTTTACCAGTCTTTACTTATGGCGCCTAAGATGCCGAATCGGCATCTCGGGCCATTTCCCGGTACCGCACGGTGACGTCACAGTACAAACGGGTTTAGTTACGTAACAGGCACTGACTAGTAATGTACCGTGTACCGAAGTTACGGGTACGGTAAATAACGGGTTCGGAGCCGGTTGATTCCGATGGCTCGTACAGCCACCAGTAACTCCAATACGTTCATGTAGCGACGCACAGTGGCGCTGATGCAGTGCTTTGTACTGGTTCCTTGGAGGAACTGCTGGGATGAAGAGATTGAGTAGCATTGATAAGTGCTATAAGGTGCAAATACGGACCTCTCTGGTGCTCCGGACTGTTGTGTCGATCCGATGAGCTTGGGTCCCGGTCCTTCATACCATACAGTGAAATTCGGGGTTACAGCTATGACATCGCCTTGATCGTTGATTGCGTGAATAAAGTATTCTCTATGGTTAGAAGATGATGAGTGAGTACTTATTGCAAAGATCGAGACGCACCCCCGCGCTCCAAAAGCCACATTGAGTGTCCCATCAGGTTGTGTGAGGTCGGTTGCGGAGAATGTTGAAGCTAAAGTCTCAAGTAATAAATCACCTTGCGTGGCGTTTGCTAGTAAAAACTGCATCCTGTTTGGATCACTCCCATTGCGATGCCAGGATAGCGTTATGGAGTTCCCGAAAACTACAGCTTGTGGTATAGAGCTGTCAAAACGAAAGCCATGCGAAACGGCGAACTGGAGGCAATATCTACAGCCACAAACCTTTAGCATCTTAAAAGTAATGTAAGAATTAACTCACAAAACAATAAGGAGTAGCATCGTAAGGAATCACGCGATATGGAAGCCGCTATTGAGGAGGAGTAATCTAAGAAGAGCAACGGTCCGACCCGTGGAGAGAAGGTCAGATATCATAAGTGCACTATATTTGAGCCCAGCTTGAGGCGAGGCATCCGATCCATCAGTGGTCTAGGAGATGGATGGTTCAATACACAGCCATGGAGAGAAAACCTCGTAATGAGATGAAGCCTAGCAAGAAAATATCATGATTCAGAACAGGTAACATAAAGAAGCCGTTCGCTGGTGGGATACAGTGAATGCAGCAGAGTGACCGTAGATTAAGTAGACTTGAGCTCAAGCTTTAAATACAACGTGTATTTTTCTTTCGCCAAAGTAAAACTCGACGTGCAGTCTCGAACGATAGGATATTGAACATGGAGTCCTCCACCTGAATTCTAATAATAGGGCACCAAGTCAACATGCTGCTTCTTGCACGTCATCAGATAATAGACGGACCAGCAGCTCTCGCCGTGTGTCTCGTCTCCCTTGCACGGATCTGGAATGATGTCTTCTGCGACTGGATTCGGTGCTACGACAGAGTCTTCTAGTTCTCCGGTCACACATCTGGATTTCAGCGCGGAACCTAACAAACGGATGACAACCGTATGGTCTCTCCTACGTCAGCTTCTCGACTGAATCCGGCTGGCGAGTTGATATGAAGTGAGAAGTTAAGCGGAGGTTGAGATAAGTTTGACAGCGTGCTCCGGCCTAACGGCCCGTAACCCACTGTTGATTGTTTGAGTCTGTTATTGTCCAAAGACCGCTTCTCTCTTCACTCTCATCACCATCCTTCACGCTTCCGCGTCAGCCTCAAATCGACAACGGCAAACGTGTTGGATACGGAATGGCTTGAAATTTGACGCGACATGGTAGCGATTTTGAGGCCCAGGACTGAGTGTCATGGAAAGAGAAAATGAGTTACAATTAGAGGTGTGTTCGACTAGCTATTCCTCTCTCGTCGGATAGCTCATAGGTATACAGGTATTGATGACAAGTGCAAGGGATGTTGCGCCGGCTATCTCGCTGGCTGAGTAGTTTTCAGGGTCAAATTTATGATCGCCCAATTCCGCCTGCAACCAGATCACTCGCCGTTCCATCCCCACGGCTTTATCAAAGGACGCTACCGTACCACCGAGATGCAACAGCTTTCTCACCTAATTGCGATGTACAACTCTTCCAAACTTGGGCACTGAAGGGACGTCGCCGGTGCGCATACAGTAGGCTCTATTACAATCGTTCTTCTCGAACGACGGGAGCTGCATCTGTTCTGCTTGAATACTCCAACACGTCTCTATTGGTCGTGCGCACGGCTGAAACTTACATAATATCGATTCCAGTGCGAGAACCAAGATACAAACATTCAGGCCCAGGGTACACTTTGTCCTCCCATGACATCGTGTTTTGATTGATTTATTTTTCATCAGGTCCTGGGGAAGGCAAGCGTCACAGTAGCTTGATTCCATTGTGCGCATATAGACATTTGATTGGGAGCGATTGACAGATTTCCGTCTCGGAGTCGTACTTGCTTTCTCGTTCCTTCATCGAAGCAGACCATCATTCTGCCAAAGGTCCTGGATAAACCTCCAACTCTGCTTCCACGAGTCACGAAGGGCTGTTTCTGTCACGTTTTGCCAGTAGAGGACCGAATATACCCTTGAACGCATGATTGACTGGTGCCGCAACCGTGGCTGGGATATGTCCACTTTTGTTTATGTAATCGTCTTGAATACGAACCCTACCTGATTCTATTACCGCTACTTGAAGTTGCGACCGTGCTTATGGACTTTGTCGAGTAGGGTGACAAGGACGCGCTAGCCTATCCACGGGTTTCGCCTCGTGAGGCAACATCAAAACTTTAAGCAACTGAGAATCTGGATGGACTCGGAGGAATCGAACCTCGAGATGCCTTATTATGCGGCAACTTAATCCTCTGTGCCATATCCGCCGTTGGATGGTCGCCAGCTTTTGTGCAGAGGATTCTTACGTACTAACTCCGACAGGGTAATGCGAGGACCGGGCTATGATTAACGCCTCGATGACCAGTGCATGAGCGCGGGTGGTGACTCGATTTGGCTTGTCGGGATGGGTACGTAAACAACTAGGGTCATGGAACTCTGAACTGGGTTGATCGGGTGGACAGTGCGCGCCTGCTACCGCATTCACCAACAATTGGAAAGTATGACCGGCACGCCTAATCCTTGTTTTTACATCCTGCCGTGACATGGTGCGTCTATCCGTGTTTTTGTTTCCACGGGCTGATCCCTAGCACAGTCAGGTCCCACCATAATTTCTTGAGCAAAAAAAGGCTGATCGTACAAGTTAGAGTCTTTATATGTGACATCGATAACCAGTCGCCTTAAGCATATGAAGGCGACTGTCAAGTCGAAGGGCTTGGGTTAGCAGTGAAGCATACTCCGGCTGACTGCTGTTCTTCATTCATTATTGTCGGAATGTGTCATTCTTCGAAGTTTTCTTTCATCCTCTGTCATTAATGACGTGTCTTCCTTTACTAGATAACCATGAACCTGTTGACTGAGTCTCGTGCGCTGGTAGAACCAGTCTTTCTGGTGATTTCAACACTAACACCATCGTCTTCGACGTCCTACCTTATGGAGACATGGGTATCCCTCTCATATTCGCCTTTCACAACTCTGACTGATTCTTTGCGCCGCGTGTGCGGTTCAGGATAAATTGCCAGGATGGTAGTTCCCAACACATGGCGGCCCTTTCTTGTTCAGCCGGGTCACTCGCCTTTCCGCTCTCTCGATTTAACGAAAGGATACCTCTCCTGGCTGTACATTGAATCAGCGACCACCGCTTTGTGCCTGATTGTGCAGTTCTTTCAAAACTGGACATACACCATAAACATCAATACAGTTAGGAACATCACATCAATCATAACAAAACAAGTGCGGTGCCATGTCACAGTCCCAAATCTAAACGGAGAAGTATCAACTGTCCGTTCATCTACTCGGTGTTCATCAAATAGGCTAGCGCCTGATTCGCCGCCATGTCCTTGGCGACATGTTTTTGCGACCCTGTAGCAGTGCCGCGAACCTCGCTACCGACTGTATAGAGTTCGTCAGAAGAGATTTTAGGCAATCATTCGGAAGCTCACTTTTGCAGGTCATCGTCCAAAGCGGTGCACTCTTGGGGCCGGAGTGCGACTCAACCCAACTGACATCATTGAGTCGGTTCATTTTCTGCAGGTCTAGAGAGCAATTAGGACTGATCCAAAATCCAATTCAGAAAGGACTACAATCGTTGAGACCAGAGGTTCCACTTGAAAACCGATGCTTCGGAAACTGATTCGTGAAAGGCTCAGAAGAGCGGTCAATATCGGACTGCTCGGATGTCCCAGGATATTGTTGCCTTTTCTCTGTTCCTTCCCAGGCCTTGGACATGACGGAGTAAATTGGACTAGCAAGAGTCTTGCGAAATTCGGGGTTCCCGGAAGGGCTTCCACTGCTATCGGGTGTGCTATCAGAGTTTTCCTCGTCTCCGGTAGGTGCATGGTAGGAACCCAAGTTCCTAACATCACGGAAGCCTCCGACGGGACTTGAAGCACTATCCGTTGATTTCTGAGCCGTTATACTCTCGGCTGTCGGAGTTACCTGGGAGTGAGAAGTGAAGGAGAGGACGGGACTTGTACTCGAAGCTAAGCTCACCGTGGAAACATTAGGTGAAATCTAGTAGACAGGTCACGGATGCTGTACTTGATTTGTCAAATGAACGTACCTGTAAGTGATCATGCGAGTCTTGATCAGTAGCCACATTAACCTTACTCAAGGATATAGAGTCGATTGTGGGTGGGAGCGACCGTTTATCCAGCTCGTCCCTAATCTTGGCCCAGAGAATTGCATCTGTGGAGTTTTCATCCATACCAAACTCTTTGATGATCTCCATCCATTCATCGTCGTGTGTGACCACTATATCGAGTGACGGATCCTATGGGGTATTAATACAATAACATACATTCACGAAAGTAGCGTGATGTTCACCTTCTTCAAGAGATAGGAATTCATAGCCGCAGAAGGATTCATGAGCTGATGGGAAAATGAGTAGTTTGTAAGTACGACTAGTGCCATGAGGCTTATTTCACTATGTCTGGGGGGGAATTCTGATATCGAAATATCAAGGTCGGAACCCTTGTCTGACAACGGGTCTTCGCTTGAGTCCGGATCGTCCTGGCGATCCATTGTTGGCGACGTGCCAACACTGCCATGCCAGTGTGCTATCCAAGCGCGCCAGTTCAAACGGTGACTAGACGAAGCAGGTTGTTCAAGCGATCGACTCGGAGGACAGGGCGCCTTATTATCAAAGGAAGGCATCTTGTCTTTGAGAGAACCAGAGATGTTTCTCAAAATTGTCTTCCCATCGGATTTGAAAAGGCTATCCGAAAGGGATATGGTAAAGCCACGCGCAAAGATGCACTGGTTCTCGCGATCCACAGGATAAGAATATTGAATCGAGGGAAGAGGGTGAACCCGCGTATCCGCTGAGAAATTACTGCTCCACGTATGAGCTCCTCTTACCTCTCCACCCGCCATGCCAGCTGCAATAAAGCTTAGGCGGACCGAGCGACTATGAGATGGCTTCCCAACGGCTGCAAGACCCCAAGAATCTGTCTTATCGCATCCAGTGACGAGATATAAGGTTCCGTTTGACGCTTCTCGTGCCAAATAGTCTCGGCTATTGACATAGGTATACCAATCTGCCCCATTTGCAATGGCATACTCTTTTATCGCTCTCTTGTTTAACATTTCGTACTTTGTAGCGCTATTCGGAAGACATAAGATGGCCGCAGATTCTTTCTCGGTGCTAAATTCGAAGGACGCCTCTGCCCGGACGAGACTGATGCAAGTAATGTCAACAAAGCCGGCGATAATGGCCTGAGCGGTATGCTACACTCACCCAGTTACGTTGGCAGAAGCACCTGCTGATATCTCCGTGCAGTCAACGTTGGCGCTGGCAATATTGTAGTGATAACAACCTCGAGTAATCTGGAGGGATTCGGTCTCTTGTGGACGAAGAGGTTGAAAGTTGGGTGGTACATGGCCTCTATTGACTGGATCATCAGTATCGCGAAAGATATTGAAGAGATGATCGAAGCCGCCGGTGTTGTTCAGGATGCCTACATCCCCAGGCTGTACGCCCCGCTCAGTGTAGTCTTCCGGACGACTGCAATCTGGCCCAGGATACCAAAATGGATACCCATGACCTTTACGGATGAGGTGCGTGGTGTAGAGGATGTGGGCACTTGCTCCATCATAACTACAGTCAGCCGGTCGTACTGCAGAGCTTATATATGTGTTGGACGCAGAGTCCCGATGGAAGCTTCGAGCTGTAACTTACAGCTCGAGCCTATAAGTAAACAGAATATATTTTGTTGCTTCGGAAGCTTCCAAAGGGCTTAATGCGACTGCGCAAGCACTGCCAAGCAGCTGAATATTGATCTATATTTGGACAGCTCGAGGTAAAGCTGTACGGGATCAATAACGTAGATAGAGAGCTATGCCGGGATCAATTAGAAAATTTCACAAAAGATTGATTATGCACTTTCCAAAAGTTCAGGCACGACTTGCCATGCATGTCGATGCACAGCGGTGACTGAATCTGGTCGAGGTGATCAATAAGAAATACGAAGCAATCCTGTCGAAGTGCAAGGCGGGTGAAGCCAAGGTGAAGCGTTGATTGCCAATTTCTGGACGCCTGCTGAATCGCACCGGTAGCCGGTGACCGGGGTTGTACGTACAACTTTCCAGTCTGTGATATTCGCTCCTTGATAAAACATGCTATAGCTAATCTCTTTGCGTCTAGTTCCTACGTGTTGGACCAAATCAAAAGCAGACTAGTATGTAAAGAGATATTCATCACGATAAATAATACACGGTGCGTCAGGCTTTGGTCAGGCTCTCAGATCAGGTCTTTCGACATTGTCACAGATTTCATGGAACCTATGTCATACATACGGTACATAACAGGCGAAAACCGAAAAGAGTTGGAATTTCTTGTGGTGCTGGAGTAAAACAACGCTTTTCGAAATGAGTTCTCTCTTTGGATTCCATGGCTGTTCTGCTGGAAAATGCCAAGCTAGCTGGTGTAGCTTAGCTCGGCGGGGTGGTATGGATGAAATACTGTAAATTTTGGCGAGACGACTCCAAGTTGAAGGAGGGTCAATAAAATGGTCCAATCAGATGCTCGATGAAACAGAAGGATGAACTTCTCTTTTTTGATCACACTTGATCCAGTACGAGCCTTATCATCACGCAAGGACTAACGGATGCACGTTCTTCTGGCTCACGATGACTTCAAGGTTGTCAACTTGAATCTCCTGCTGCTTCACATGCCAGGGACCACAGACTCCAGGCTCACAACTCGCTCAACAAACCCAGTTAGCCGAAATTGTAATATTCTCGATACACACCCGGTCTCCGGGCGCGTGCCGAACATCAGCTCAAGTGAGAGAGGGCAAGCGATGTCACTTTACACAGACATCAACTACACGGAAGCGTAAAAATTAATACAGATCAATCAAAGTCACAAACTCTTCTTATCAACAAATGTACTCGCTTGAATGTCGTATAATTTGGCAAAGTCTCCCTCCCTTGCCATAAGTTCTTCATGAGTACCAGTTTTGGTTATCGTTCCATCTTTCATGCAGCTTCAGAGACCTAAATCAGTGACTTGCGATACAGTGAACGGAAACAAGAGCTTACACAACGAGGTCTGCATACTTCGTTAAATGTCCAAACCGATGTGTAACGAATATCATCGTCTTTCCTTCCCGTGATCGAATAAGATTGTCGAACAGTGTAAATTCCCCTTCAGAGTCTAACGCCGAGCTCGGCTCATCGACGGCCACAAATCTGACTTTTCCGGTCTCGAATCGCATAACAGTCCTTGCTCTAAGGTAAAGATACGTCAAAACGAGGTTAAATGTGAAAAGAAAGGACGCTCACGCAACAATCCTCTGTTTCTCCCCGCCCGAGAGCTCAATGTTCTTCTGCAACTTCTCCAGCTCCGTCTGTAGAGGATGATCTGGGTCATCCGGCAGGTTGTATCCATACGCCTCATTCTACGTATCCAGTATCGTCTCCTTTCCCCGTTCCAGCTTCTTCAGACAGTGACTCGCACCTCCCTTCTCGGCTGAGCGATCAATCATCTCCGCGTCATTCACCCTTTCCGCATATCCCAACCCTATATTCTCTCCTAAAGAAAGTGGGAAAAGGGAATGTTCCTGTGTCAAGGTCGCAGTCGCCCGCCGTATGATACCGCGAGATCGGAATACCGTCGACTAGAATAGAGTCCGGTACAGATGTGGGATCGTAAAATCGTGAGAGTAGTTTTAGGATCGTCGATTTTCCACTGCCGTTCGAGCCAACGATGACAACCATTTGTCCGGGCTTGATCGATAAATTGATACTTGATAGGGCGGGTTTAGTGCTTTGGCTTCCGGGGTAGGAGAATGAAACATCGCGCAATTCAAATGACATCCCTTTGAGTTTCTCCTCGGAGGCAGGGTTCGGGTAGGCGATATCGCCATCAACGAGCGTGTTCGCGATGTTGGACGAGTCATAGACGTTCTTGAGCTCCTGGCATTGTCTCCGGACGGAATTAATTCTTGCAGCAACGCCTTGGATGGCCCAGTCCAGGGACTGTGCCGATTGTTGGAGTATGGCTATAGAGGAAAGCGAGAGTCTCTCGGGGTAGAGAGTGGAGATGACTGCGCAGTATATCTGGAATGGATGATCAGATGGTCCAATAGACTCGTTATGTTATCGTATACATACAATAGGCATGTCGCCGAGGATGTCATCGATGATGTCCCATGCAGGCGATGTCCTGGCCATGTATTGATATTCAGCCCATTGATCTGAGAGACCACCGAGAAGCCGGGTTGCCTTTTTGTACTCTGAAAGAAGGAGTTCAGATATATCCAGGAAAGACGGTCTCTAAATATCTACCACTTATGATATGGTTAACGATATCACTCCCAAGGACTTCGGATCTGTGCCTGGGGGCCGACATGCGGTTCAAAGCCTTCATACGCTGCCGGTGTTCGTTATCCGTGTGAACGATGTGAGCTATGAGGTAACTTCAGTCTAAATAAGCAAACGAAGGAACAGCGCCGTACGTATATTCCAGAGCCTTCGTCCAGTGACGGTGAGAAGAAGTGGCTTCATGACGCAGAGGGCGGTGAAGAGGTGCGACCCGGTAGATCGAGAAGCTTGCACGATGAGTGCAAGCTGGCTCAGAATATTCACTACGTCAGTCAAGAATCGAACAATACCCTCAAACGATATCCATGCATCGTGAGAGCTGGCTCGAATCTTGCTGCGCGGCTCTTAAAACGGACTGCTTTAGTAATCAAAGATTGACCGTCAACGGATTGGATGATTACCTTGCGACGTGGGAAGATCCGTCTTTAATTGAGCTAGATATGAGATAGATACATGTTAGACATGTCCGGACGAAGTCGACGCGTCCGGTTACCTTGCATCAAAAGCAGCTCGAAATGAGTTTTCACCCGAGCTTCCAGGATTGGAGTAACTCGTTCGCTGTAAATGCTATAGCCTTAGCAACAGACGTATGAAAAGAGTGTTGAATTAACCTTGCCCATTGCAGTAGTGCTGCAAATATAACACCGATAATCCGCATGGCGAGGGCCTTGAGAATGGCACCAATCTCTGGGGACCCGTGGACCAAACCTATTTCGACCTTTGCGAGATAGCGTAAGTTCGATAGAAAACATATAAGAAGAAACACGTACCGTCCGGAGGATTTGACTGGACAAGTATAACAGTAGTGCACTTTGGACTCCCGACCATAGTTCGTTGAGCACGAACAAGGTTGCTAGCATTGGTTCGAGGGTGTACACATCAATAGCCAGGCGCTGAAAGTATCGGAGTGCGTCTTTCAAGTCCAAGAATTGCTTCCTGAGATTCAACGGAGAGTGTTTGAGAATTGACACCGTCCAGACACCGAGTTGGAATGTTTCTAGTCCTCGTTCGCCACCTGTGGCGAGATTTGCCTTGCGGTCAGATAGGCGGCTGAAATTCACGGGATCAAGCATGGAGGGAAGGGACTGAAGAGTTGGAAGCGCACGACACTGCGATATTTATGAGTGGCCGGACTTGAAATAAAAAACCGGATATACTTGCTGCTGTTAATTTATAAACGGCAGCGAACGAGGCGTAAACAAAAGGAATCAAAAAAAATCAAAAGAACCGAATAAATACAAATATAAATGGTCAACACATTGGTAGAATCCGCGGTTTTGATGCAACCGAGCTGGGAAAAAGGGAAATGGAGCAAACAAACAAGAGTAAATGAAACAAGCCAGTGGAAAGAGTGAGGGATTAAATGGAGAAGGAAAAAGGAAAGGCGTCGAGCTAAAATGAAAACGTTGAAATGAAACGATGATCATTAGTGAACACTTCGATGGAAGTGACATCAATTGTAAGTGAACTAAGGAGGTGATAACCAACCAATGTACAGAAGAGCGAATCCAGTGGCTTCACTATCGAAGACCTTAATGAGCCTAATGACCGACTTCGGTAGGGAGACAAGGGAATACTCACAGAAAGAAAGAGGAGCGAACAGTAATGATAGCTGGAACCGAATTGAAATGCAAGCCAAAGCACGCTGAAGGAATCAAATCACCCAATGCACGGTACGACACGTAAATGACTGTATAATATACTAGGGCATAAGCATTATAAATCCACCGCAATGATAGAACAAGTACGACAGAGTCGACCGTATAGGTGGAAAGAGTCCGAAAATGCATGAAAGCAAGTTCACTATTAAACAGAAGGTACCAACTGCAGGGTAATGAAACCGCAGACATACGAACCAAGATTGGAAAAGAAAGATCGCAACAGGCGGGTGAGTGTAAGTGAGTATGGAGATATCCAATCTGTTCTCCGATAGCGCAAGCGATAAGGTAACAACGATCAGCGACAAAAGATGACGAGGATGAAAGCGAGAACCTGAGAGCAGCGAAATCAGCGACCAGAATACACGTAAAACTAGGAAGACATGAGACAGGCAAACCGGTAGAGGAAAACACCGGGCCAGCGCAAGTGGGGTTAAGAGCAGGGAGACCAGAAGTCGGAGGCCCCAATTGCCGCCGATTCCGACCCAGAACGCATAATTCCTCCTTGGAAATCTAGAACAACACAATCAGCACAATGCACGAAGAATGGAAGGGAGAGAACGCAGGGCATGCCTGTATAGTCAAAATCCCGAGATGCGATCGCTGCAAGCGCTTATCCAGATTCAAACAGACCGCAATCGTAGATATTAAGGGCTCAGTATTACGGAAGGATCCATTCGAATCTGGAGCGCATACCACGATAGGTCCTACAAAGCGACCGGACCGAAAGTCGACATCACGGTCGTCGTCTGTAAAGAACCAGTTCCGAGCTATCTGTCGTCGGTATTCATGGCGATGCACTTTCACCCTATCCACGAGCTAGTTCACCGACAACGGTTCGCCCAGAACCACCAATCGTCCCTCTGAGCCCTCGCTCTTCTCGCCCACCGATGCCGCGGCCTGACATTTACCAAGTCCTTTTGCTATCCAGTCGTTCACTCCTCCCCACACACCAAAGCGCAATGAGGCGAGAATGCAAAGGTACCCTCTGCTGCACGAGGGAGAAGCAATGCTTGCAACGGGTTGGAGAGCGTCAGAGACTGGACAGGTCAAAAGACGGTTGGATTATGACCGGCGCTTCGATTGAGATGTATTCCTCGACGATAGGAGTGAGACCAGGACAAGTCAAATATCGTCAAGAATATAATGGGCGGCACATACTCGATGAGGATTACGTCTATTCATGAGAACCTTGGCCCACTTGTCAGATACAGCGCCATGTACAGCGCGCGCAGCTCGTTCCTCAAGGAAGCCAAGTATTCTGACGTGTTTTCTGTGATGGAAAGCGACAATGTAAGACGCAGTCTGCAATGGCGTCTTGCTCTGGAGTACATAGAGCCGGTAAACCTCTTCCTCACATTGCTTCGCTTCGTGTCTTAGACCAGAAGACGCCAACGACTAGCAGTTATTCTTGATGAGTATCGCGGTAACTCACGCAATGAAAGCTTACCTCATAACCTCGTGTATCCAAGAGGATCTTCGCCCATTCCATGGAGATCACGTCGTCAACTGCTCGAGCAGGTCCCTCCATGGAGAAGCCAATCATTTTAACACGGTCACTCTGGTGAAACGCGACAATGTAAGGCCCGCTGGAGACGGTGAAATAGGCTCTTCGAATAGAGACAGCCGCAGGACGTCTTCCTTGCATTGCTTGATCCAACGAGCACCACCATGAAAGAGTAGATCCTGCGAAGAGTAGACGTGTCATCGATACCACAACATATTCATAAGGAAAACAAACCTGAGACTGTCGTCTGCCCATGATTATCTTGGCCCAGTCATTTGAGACGGCATTATAAACTGCCCGAGTAGGCCCTTCTTCAGAGAACCCAATCATCTTGACACGACCACTCTGGTGTAAAGCGAGCGAATAAGAAGCGTGCTGCAATGGCATGGCACCGTTTAAGTCCTGCTCGCGTGGCAGCCTGGACAAGATTTATTCACGCTACTTTCATTTGCATCAAGACAACGTACGCAAAATGATGTACATGTTCGCAGCAACTGATGGCAATACCTAACGGTATCAATGAGGTGTCAACACAACATCGAAGCATGGGGGAGAAAGACGAATGGAACATGTCGCCAGTTAGATGGACATCAGCGTCGCGTCCAACGAGTATTGATGAGCCTGATCCTGCATACGGCTACTGTTTGGACGTCGCCAGTGATGGAAGGATGCGCGACTTGAACTGAGTACATACATCAGACCATGAAAACAGCGAGGAGAGAACGGAGGTCGTACCTTGCAACAAGCCAATATGCGCTTTCACTTTATCCACGAGCTAGTTTATCAGCAGGGTTGCATCCAGAACCATCAATCGTCCCTCTGCGCCCTCGCTCTTCCTATTCGCGTCAAGCTTCTGGCCCACCAATGCGGCGACCTGACCTTTACCAAGCCATTTGCTAGCTAGTCATGCAAGCGACCGCACACTGAATCCAAAGCCGAACGAGAGCATGCAGAGATACCCTCAGCTGCAGGACGGAAAAGCGAGGCTTGCCGCTTGCAGCATGTTGGAAAGCGTCGGAGACAGAGGCCAGACCATGGGTGGTACGAGAATATGACAGGCGTTTCGAGTCAGATGGACTGCTCGACAACAGAAGGAGTGGAACTAGGGAAATTCAGGAATTGTGATGTACATAAAAAACGGCACATACTCGAGGGTCAAGAGAACACGATTATGATCCATCAGACATTGCGAGAGGGACTCTGGTGATGGTGATCAGAGACTTCGCGCCGAGTCCAACGATAGATGTACTGAGTAATCGTGCAACCTTCAACGACATAAGCATCAAAGAATTCAACGCCGGAAAACATGCTTACATTGTTCCACTTCTCCGTTAGTAGGAGAGGTTTAACGTCATCCCCTTGCTCATTACTGGTCTTCTTCTGTCAGAACATGCCTATTCTTTTCACGGTATGCAGGGCCACGGATAATGTCGACGGACGAGACGCGTTTGTTTTTTCTATTTCGCCGTCCATGCGCCACGTGGGATAGCACTGGATCGATCTGTGTGCCGCCTTGATCAGAACTTTGGAAAGATGCAAGAATGATGCTCACTCACTGAAATTGTAGCCCTACAAGAGCGACTACGGCCAACTTGCAAACCACGCGAGCATGTTACTACCGGCATGTAGCCGCAGATGCAAGAGGCACGGTGAGATGACGACGGCGAAGATCCAGAGATTTGAGGGGATTGATGCAACACGTATTGGCGCAGAATCACGCCCAACAAGGCGATTCACAGATTAGAGCGAGAGCGACGCGGAAGGACATGATGGGGGAAAGAAGGAACACTTTCGATGGTCGCGCGTCTTTTATAGTCGTGTGGAGGTGGTCTGTACGTGCGATATCTGCGCCGTCATGATGTCGTCATTCGTGGCGAGAGCATCCTCCGCCTTCAATGTATGAAGGTCGTCACTTTGGCGTCCCCAGACTCGAGTCCTTCGGCATTCATCCGAAGTCTAATCGCATGCGTTTCCGAGTCCATATACATGGCTGTAGAGATATCAAAAGGAGCGGAGGATATGGAAGACAGGACGACTGCCAGAGATGGTGGTGGAAGGTGACAGAGCAGTATCCCCGGGACTCGGGCCGATTTGCTCATCTATCACATGACCGGTTCTCTACTAATTTCGAACTCTCGTTTCTTGCTCGTTTCTTGCCAATTTACCGCCCATTTCGCTTGGCTTTATTAATTTATTTACACAGACGGATAAAAGTTGAACGCGGCTGAACGTCAAATAAAGGCACTTAGGCAGTACACCAAACCTGCAAAGTTATCACTTTAGTAACCCAGTTACATACAGACTGTACAGCGTAAGTCCATCCGTCGCGTTTTCTTGTTCTTAACAGGTATCTTGTGGCAAGAATTTTCCCAGTCCTGCGCTTCCTGCAGTTTAAAATCTCCCAGCATGATCGCTTAGGCGTATACTGCAAGCTCTTTTGTCACGCTGGCAGCGGAGCCCGGAACGGTACGGTCGGTTTCCTTGTGCTGTCTGCGACGCGGTGTTGATGGCAATACATGCGTTTTTGTAATGCGGCTGTACGATGCTTGGTCCATGATGCATAACTTATGTCCTATAGAGTGGACTGAATGGCAAGCCTCTTCCTTGCGACTTGTCTCTCCTCCCGTACGACCATCATATACTTAGCCTCTTCCTTCAATGTCGACTTGTATACCTCGACAGGATTTGGAAAGGATGGGAACGTCGATTCTGGGAGCTGTCTTGGAGTTGGGCTCTGAGGAGGACAGCAATCGTTATGAGCTAACTCTTCTCGTGTGCTGTCATCGGAGCCATCTTTCTCAACTACGCGTCTTTATCATAGTCACCCGCTGTACACAACTTCACTGGTGCTCAATGCGACGCTTGCCCACTTTTATTGCTTCGCTTCGTGAGCAAAAATAAAATTATGGCGTCATATTGGTGAATCGGACACCAGGAATCGAACCTCGAGATGCGACCATGTTAACCGTGATGCCATATCCGACGGTAAATATCGCACTTGTACGCCCTTTCAACTTGCCCAAAGGATAACGCCGTGATGAAGGAGCGCATGCATGCATCCTTACTGCTTAGAAAATCGATCACTCTTCTCGAAAAGCGCGAACAGTGTATCTTCAGGATTCGTTCCATCAGCATACATAACGACATAATGCCTATCCGATCTCCTGGGCATCCATCTGACCTCGAACGGTCTCTCCACAAGCAATCTCAGGTATGGTGTAAAGGACAACATCACCAACATATGGAAAGAGGGTTCGATTCCCTATGTCTGAATTATAGCTGCGTATTGGCCTTTTTTTGGAGAGCATAGAAATTAGCTCATGGTCACCTCTATCCGATTCGCATACGCCCCCCAGTGACTACGTCTTTCGCACAGAATGTTCTTTTTTATTGCTTTCCAGACAATATATTTCCCCGATTTCGAAGGTCGCCCATCGGATATGAGTAGAGGCTACGCGCTCCATCTCTGGGTTAGATTTCCTATATCCCAGATGATTGGTAGCTGAATAGTTTTATCTCATGAACTAAGAAGATTTCTACGAGTGCGAATGCAAGGTCGGGGCAGTCATTGTATTTTATTTTCTCGCCATGCTCCTAGATACGATAACGGAACATTACTGGCTTTACAATCAACGGCATCCCTACTCATTTCGCGCCCCAATAATGGATTCGTGAAACTTCATGGTCAAGAATTGGTACGGGCCAGTGGGGGATCATTTTGTTCTTATTCCGTCGATCTTCTCTTGAACCGTGAAATGTTTGAAGTCCATCCCACGTGACGCTGAAGTGTCTGTGAGGCGCTCATATACTGCAATCAATTAGAATGATTTTGATAGAGATACATGTATAGACCTCCGATTACACGCGTAGTGACATATGGAAAGGCGTATAATGTGATAAGCTATCAAATTACTCGTACAGCAGAGAAATGGATTTAGTTCCCATCATTACGGCACTAATATGAATTGATTAATTTCACTCTCTCAAACGCGTGAGAAGGGACGTACGCAGACTTGGATACCATGTCCATCGCAAGATCCCGCATTGGGATCACCACGGCAGGCATAGCTACGAAGAAACAGTAAGTGATTGCCATAACTCCACAGGTCGGAGGGCCTACTTTTGGCCGTCGAGGTGCAACCCAGTGAACGTGATCGGAGCAGGGCTACAATCAAAGGAACCCTGAGTGCACGGGTTGTCGGTAATGACCGTCAGAGCCGAATTGCACGAATCGTCGTAGACCCTCCCTGCAAGTGTTTAGTTAAACGTGAATGGAGCAGCTCGGAAATATGTCGTGCGTACAAGAGCCAATGCTTCCTCCTCCAAGGTCGGCAATACCGAAGCTGTAAAATTCCATGTTAGCATAGGTGTGGAATGGAGGAATTCTGTTACGAGCTTACTTGTAGCCCGGACAGATGGCCTTGGCCATACCAGCAGTGGCGGCGACGATAGCAAGGGTTTTCAGAGCGAATTGCATCTCGTTGAAGGTGTGTTGGAGGAATTCGTAGAAAATGCTTCGACTTTTATACTGTAAATGAAACAATTATGGCTCCAGTTGAAATAGTAATGACTCCACGGCGGTGCATTTGAGCTACCGGTGTAGTGGTATAACGTAGGACAATATGCACACCAAGGGCTTCTCATGGTCATGGGGATTTGAGGCCGACTACGTGCTCCACGGAGAACGTGGGCCCTGAAACGTGCTTGTGTGCAAGGGCAGTACGAACCCTAGTGTCGAAGCACGACGACGAATTTCATGACGTTCGTATTTACCGTTCATCATCAGGATGAAACACCAGTATCCGGTTCATTTGATAATACCAGCTCAAGGCTGGACATCAATCTATACGAGAAAAGCAGGGTACTTTGAGTTTCATCATCATCATTACGCGGCACAATACCTCACTGCACTGCTTTCAAGTTCACTGCTCTGGCCACTTTGAAAACAAATATTATAGCGTGGTTTTCCGCTTTGAAATCAGCTGTGTGTTCGTATGAGTTGCTGATCATCGTGTGCTCCTGCACGGTGAGACATTAGATTTAACGTTCGAGAAGCGTCACTGGCAGGCGCCGTGGTGATTCTGGTCCATAGGGCTGCCTGCCGTACCGCATACGGTTATGGCTGTGATTTGCACAACGGTACAGCATGGGTTTTTCCCGTGTACGTACGGTAACTGACCCGTATACTTACCGCATACGAGTCACATTTGAGCCTAGTATGTTGGGTGAGATTTATTATCAAAATTTGATTGAGTGTACTCACCACATGGCTAGAAGAACAAGCGTAGCAGCGTGTACAGTGCATTCCAGTGACCAATGTCTTCGCCATTGAGTGCGGTAATCACCATATAGGGTAGCGGGTCGTGACGGCGATGATGCAAGTATCAGTGTCATGGCACAGGCCAAGCAACACTGGCAGGCGGAGCGCCCTAAAAAGGGCTGTTTCGGCAGGTGGTCCGTACTACTTACGTGTTTCTCTCTTACGCCCATATCACCTCCACGGTTGCCGCTTTTCACTGCGGTAGTATTCTCTCCTGTGAAAGTAAAGTATTAACTTCTTGCCGTCTTCATTATGACTGCTTGTGTCCTGTCATCGTCGTTCGGCCTCAAAGGGTCAAGAATTCTTCCGTGTTCGGATGGGGTCCCGGCCGAGTACAGTGCATCGATTTATCCCTTGGCATTGGGCACGTATTTCTACGCACAAAAAAGGGAAAAATTCCCATAATGATGGACAAGGAGATGCATAATATACATGTGTGATACTCTTTCTATGTCGCCACGAAGATTGGATCGCTACAGCTCGTATAGTCATGATCATCACTCCACAAATATTCTTTATGCATAGGCCGGCGGTGGCTCAAATGCACTGCCCTGGACCCTCTCCGCTTCCCGTTCGATGAGCTGCTGTACCTGGACCCTCAACCTCAAAACCTCAGCTGCTACATCATCCAGGACAGCATGAGAACCCTCCTGTTGCTGCGCACTCTGGGGCTCAGAAGTATCGGCATGCAGATGTGTTTCGACGCTATCTCTCCTTTCTCTCTCATCTTCAGCCACATTTCCTTCCGGACTCTGTTCGATTGTATCCGGACTTATGTCTGCCAAGTTTGGCGTCATCTCATCCTCCAGCATGGGAGAGACGGTTTCGCTGTTTTTATTACCAACTGGCGGAGAATGCAAATCTAGCTCAGGCTGTATCTTCAGGTTGGGTGACAGATGGTGCTTCGGTGTTCGGCGTTTCCGCCGGCGTATGAAGAGAAATGCCCCGCCTCCAAGTAGAAACAGAGACACCAGAGTCCCTATTACGGCGCCAATTATGATAGATGTTTTATGATTTCCATGGGTCGAATTCGAGTTCCTACGATAACAATCAGATCAATTGAGTACGTTCATGGATGACGTACGGTGGGGCAGCTGTAGTGCTTTTCACTGACTCCGTGGAGGAACTGTTTGAGTATAAGCGTCCGGTACGACAGTTTATGAGTTTGATATTACGTACGACGAAGACGCAACCTCGAATCTCTGGGCAGCAGCTACTGTTACAACACCAGTTTGATTGGTGATTGCTTCGATAGTGTACTCTCTACGGTTCGAAAAGGGATGAGTGAGCATTTATTGAAAAGATGCTCGGGACACACCCCGATCCAGGAAAAGTCACATTGAGTGTTCCATCAGGTTGAGTGGTGTCGGTTGCTGCGACCAAGTGGAGCCCTTCTAATGAAACCTCTCCAGGGCTACTTCTTAGCACGAAGTCTATTTGATTTGAATCGTTTGTTTTGCGATGCCACGATAGCGTTATGGGAATCCCGACAGTCACATTCCCTGGAAAGGAGTCAAAACTG
Organism: Armillaria altimontana; assembly: GCA_022818075.1. NCBI lineage: Eukaryota > Fungi > Basidiomycota > Agaricomycetes > Agaricales > Physalacriaceae > Armillaria > Armillaria altimontana. The sequence continues at coordinate 119,360 of JAIWYR010000044.1, read as the reverse complement.
AGGCCGTGCGAAATGGCAAATCTGAGGCAAGATCTACAGCGATCTTGAGCCTTCGCATGATAACATGCTAAGAATTGACTCACAAAGCAATACGGAGTAGCATCTTGAAAGATCACCTCGCGAGAAAGCCGTTTGTGGACTCGGTATCGAGGAACAGCAATCTAAGGAGTGGTGGGCGTAGCCGTGAAGAGAATGGCGGATGTCAGAATAAGCATCTATGCCTAGTTTGAGGAAAAATATCCGATCCATCATCGTTCTAGGAAACGGATAAATTAATACACCGCCATTGAGATGGATACCCGTGATCAGATGAATATTCATCGACCGAAGCATCCAAATATCACGATTCAGGGCAGGCAGAAAGAAGCCACACGTTGGTGGGGTACAGTGAAGCCAGAAGAGTGATCAGCAGAGTAGACTTGAGCTCGAGCCTAAAAAGCAATGTCTATGTTTCTTTGTTCAAAGTACGGAAAGATACGCAGTCTCGGACAATAGGATATTGAAAATGGAGGCCAGCGTCCGAATCCCAAGAATAAGGCACATACTGCTTCACTTGCGGTGTCCGATAACACAGAACGTGAAGGCTATACAGATGCCAGTAAGCACCATCAGCTCATCAGTTTCTTTTGGTAAAGATATAACCCGTGAAAGAGCTCCGAACACAGCCAAGAATTTGTTGCCAACATTTATGAAGCGGCGCCACTCTGATAACAGCGATTAATCAAGCGCCCAGTTAAGATGAACCACGACGGAACCAAGATGAGATACTTAGACGGACAGTTATCCTTGATGACACAAATCCTTGAGACCGTACTTGTGAGGTTGCTCGGGACGGCTGACGGTTCGAAATCTAGCGCGTTTGAACAATATCAATATGTAAGGCCTGAACGAAACATTGGCGAAAAGGTACCGTTTGGGATGCAACGTGTGTTTGTCCGTATCATGGCGCGCGCTTAACGAAGCTTCTCGGAGTATTACAGCCTGATGCTCTCCCTACTGTACTATTTCGTTCAATTCGAACCTTGATGTGACGCGTGACACGTTCGGACCAATTCGAACGCTCGAACGGGGCATCGAGGACGTGTGACGGACGAAAAAATTCGAACCTCAAAATTCGGAGTTAGCTTCGATGGTACAACTTTACGATGAAAATTTGGAACATTTTGCACCAAAGATCGATAAATTAGCCATTTACAGTGAAATTTTCAAATTTTCGTCCAGTTATGGCTTGGTTAGGGCAAATTTTTGATTTGGACTCGTGACGGGGTGCGAAATCAATTCGAACGACCCTCCCGTGATGCGTGACCAACAGTAGTTTTTCGTACTCGAACGGGGCCTTCGTGACGCGTGACGTTCGATTTGAACGAAATAGTACGGTATTACATCAATTTCCCCGTCCAAACACTGATTTCCGCGGCACTCGGAAAGATGTCTAGTTTCATGCACAACTATCTGGCGTTCTTTTTGATCTATGCCCTTATGAGGGTGCCGGTACAGGATGCAGATGTCTAAGCTGAAGGACGCGATGAGCCTGGATGGAATTGCAACGAAGGAATATCATCCGGGAAGCCTGCTCGTCCTCAGATCTTCTGGAATCGAAAGAGACAAAACGGAGAACGAGGCCACATGTCGTGTTTGATACGGAGAACAATCGCCTAGGTATTTCGATTTTAGTACATACATCACTCAAAGCTATTAATATTCGAACAGTATTGACTTGGCTTCTAGAAAAAAGACGGACATGGAACATATCACCAGTCACATACGAATCAGTGTCGTGCCCAACGAGCATCGATGAACTCAACCCCGCACTGGCATATGGCTACTGTTCGATCATCGCCAGTGACGGAGGAATACGCTACTTGAACTGAGTTCATGCATTAGTCCACAAGAACAGCGAGGAGAGAAGGGAGATCGCACCTTGCGACATGCCAAGGTACAGATTGCGTGCACATGAGCATGGCATATCTTTCAATGGATAGTCAACTGAAGGATGATTTTCTGCCGCTAGGATTTCATAGTCAGCATCAAGCGTACGCCATTATTAATGAAAACCTTACCGCAAGGATTTGTGTTGATCATTGATATAAGTCTCCCTCCTTGGTGAAAGATAGTTGAGGGACGTTTCTCATTTGTTCTCAGCGCGTGGTGACAACCGTAGCGACGATCGAATGACAAAGGCTTCCCATTTGGAAGCGGCGATACTTGAGGATGCCGGTTGCCGAGAGTTTTTTGCCCGGACCAAGGCGTCACAAAGAATGATATAGACCAGTGTTATTGACGGGGAGGCATACTGGAGATGTGTAGTCGACGGCCAAGGGATGCTGACGCGTATGCGATGGAGGAGAGGATTAGGGCTCAGAGATAGTTGGCGCAACGCGACGTCATATTGCCAGAATAACAGTAACGGTGAAAGGGCTCGGACATGATGGCACCAGGACAGTCAGACTCGACTCGAGTCTACGACTTCCGAACGTGAGCAGCCTGTAGGGGACAAGAGCGGTGAACAGGCATGGTACACGTTGGCGCAGAATAACGCCCAACCGAGTGTGAAGCTATAATGACGGGGAAGGACATGATGGGGGGAAAGGAAGAAAGGTTTTGGGTAGTCACGTGTCTTTTAAAATCCTCGGGTGGTGGTCTGTGCGCATAAGTCCACCGTCATGATGTCATCATCAGTGGCAAAAACATCCCTCCTTATTGTATGTCGTCGCTTTCGGTTTCCTCAGTGCTTATATAGTAAAAGATCCCTTGGGGATTCGTCCGACGCCTAATCGCATATTTCACACAGCTGTAGTGTTAGAAAGGACAGAGAATGAGGAAGACGGGAACTTGTTGGTCGTCGTTCGAAGTGTCAAAGGATGATCGATCATCCCGGGAACTTCGGCCGATTGGGACCACGTATCACGTGGCTATACATACCACTAACGAAAATTTGTTTTTCTTTGTTTCCGATTTTGCTTCATCAATGCCTGCTATTAACTTGCCTCGTGTTCTCGACAGCCTCGTTATGTTTTGACTATGTGCCAATGTTTCGCCGAATCCGCTGTCCAGCGAGCGAGTTGCTTGTTGGGCCTAGGTAGAACTTGGTCAGAACACAGATCAATGTTTTCAAAACTTAACCTTGCGAAGCAATCCCATGCTTGGTAGGGGGTTCTGTGTGTCCCTTTTCGCTCATCTTGCTAGTTCTTACACAGAATGAAGGTCATACTCCGGAGGTCGAATCCCTACAGAGCACAGAGCGAATGTCACGCACGCGGTATGAAGGTATATCATTACGTAGTCTAGACTTGTCGTTCGTCCTGCTGATAGCTCCGGCGTCTATCTCGAGATTCCGAGACTAAAGGACGAAACAAATGTCACGTTCGAGGCAGCAAGGCAGGAGTGAGTGTAGAATTTTTCTGACTTTCATTTCGTTTGCATTTTGAGAAGTTTGGGCTCAGCCAAAGGTTAGAACTTCCGAAATCCACCGAGTGACCGAGATGTGTTAGACGCTGGCTAGACCGTTTCCATGTGTTAATCTCTGGGTTGATCTTAACATGTTTTGATACGGTCCTGACCGAGTACAATGTTTGGATGGGCTTATCCGTCGGCGGTAAACACCTTCTGCCGCAGAGAAAATGAAACGGGCCCATAATGATAGATGGTGATATGCGGGATCTGTACGTGTGATTCTCGTCTGAGTGTCTTTGTCGTTGATGAAGAGAAACTGTTGGCTAGATACTTTCCATATTGATCCTGCCAATACGATGACTTTCAATGATAGTCCTTTCAGTGAAAGGCGGTAATACATCCTCGAACCGCTTCTACAATCCCGTTTCTGTTAATTCAAGTTTATCTCTCTCGCTGCATCCTGCTTTCATATCATATCTACTAAGCCCCAGCATGTATAGAAATTTCCTTTCGCTTCAGCTCGTATAATTATGACAACCAATAAATATTATTTATTCGTATTCTGGCGGGGAATCCAACGAACCCCGCGGAGCCCTCTGTGCTTCTCGGTTCATGAACAACTGTACAAGCTGGCTCATCGACCTCACAACCGCAGCCATTACGTCCAAGGGTGCTTGTTGTGGCGCACCCTGGGGGTCAGAAGCAACAGGATTTCCGATGCTATTTCTCCTTTCTCTACCGCCATCAGTTGGAGCCTCTTCTGCTGTCTCACAGCTTCTGTCCTGCAAGTTTGGCGTCGTTTCACCTGCCAGCATAGGAGAGACGGTTTTGCTGTTTTTCTTTCAAGGTGGTGGAGAATGCGAATTCTCCGATAAGATCATGGGGTCCGGTTCTAACAGACGGCGGTTCAAATTCCGCTCTTTCCGCTGGCGTATGAACATAAATGTTGCACATCCAATGAGCAGCAGCAGGGATACCAGAGATCCCAGTACTGCGCCGATAATGATCGATGTTTTATGATGTCGATGTGAATTTAAATTCCTACGATAATAATCAGATTAAATTTCCTATGCTCATGGATGACTCACGGTAACTCAGTTGCGGTGCTTTGTACTGTCAGCGATTCTGTGGAGGAACTGCTGAAACGGGGTTTTGAGCGACGGACTCAAGTCCAATAATGCTCGAATACATACCTGGATGACTCTACGGAGTGTGGCTTCATAGTACCATAAGTGACTGATGGATTCACAGATGCCGACTTTATAGTGCTATCCCACACCAAAAGAGAATAAGTATCCAGGATGACAGTTTATGAATATCATGTTACATACGACAATGGCACCGTACTGTTGCCGCTGCCGCTGTTCTGTGATGGAATTGGAACCTCGAACGTCTCGGTAGTAAGTACCGTTGTATTACCAGTTTTATTGGTGAATACTTTAACAGTGTATTCTCTGTTGGTAGAAATCGAGTGAGTACTTATTGGAATGATACTCGAGACGCACCCTGATCCAGGAAACATAACATTGATCGTCCCCTCGGGTTGGGTGATGTCGGAATTCGAGAATAACGGGAGCCCTTGGAACGATGTCGAGAGATTTACTAGTACGAACTCTATCGGACTCGGATCGCTATAACCATGATGCCAGATTAATGTTATAGGTATCCCGACGGCCAAAGTCCCCGTGAAGTTGTCAAAATGAAAGCCACGCGAAACGGGAAACTGGAGGCAAGACCTACATCCATAAACCTTTAGCGTCTACATAGTATCATACTAAAATTAACTCACATAACAATAAGGAGTAGCATCTTCAGAAATTACTCGGAGGGTGCTATCGAGGAGCAGTAACCCAAGAAGAGCAAGGCTCGTAACAGTGGAAGGAACATTGGATGTCATACGGGCATTATATTTATGCCAAGCTCGATGGGGAAACATCCGTTTCGTCCGTTGTCTCGGAGATAGATGAATCAATGCACATAAGAAGCTGTTCGCTAGTAAAGCGTACTCATAAATGTAAAAGACTGGCCAGATCATTGAACTGGGACTTTAAGGGCGATACATATTGGACGCAGATTCGAACGATAGGATATCAAGCATAGCATATTCTCCTGCACAGTATTATTACGATGGGTACTACTCATACTTTGAGCTTATCCAGAATCTCATCCAGATCTCAATCTCATCTGCTGGGAATGTTGCGACATTATGTGACACAGATGGAGATGCTTCCATTTTCAAATCTCGTGCGACTGGTTCGGTCCCGTAGCAGGTTGTCATCTTTAGATAGTTCCGTAGATGGTTGGTATCTTTAGATAGCTTTCTGCAGTACGGACGTCGTTACGTATCTGTTGAGGTGCCACGACGACTAATAAAAACCCCTTCCTTTCCTTCCTTCTTTGCGTTAGCTTACTAGAATAAAGTTTCTTGAAAAACTTGGCGACACATGGTTAGGGCCCAGGGGTCGAAGGAAGGAAGAAAGGAGGCTATGTCATTGGTAATTGAAAACAAGATTCGTATTTATTTATCCAAGAAAATCGGCGACTAAGTTGCCAAAAAGTCACCGAGTCCTGGATCGGTCCTCGGGAGCGGTTTCATTGCGTATTTTGAATATGATTTTCGGAAATGTTAGCAGCAATCAGCGCGTACGCTTCACCAAGACCAATTTCCGAGGTCCAGAGAAGTGACGGAGTGTCGCGGTCAGAAACAGGGAGCAGCAGAAATCATAGGTAGAGGGAGGAATGGACGACTATTTAAATTGTGGTGGGATTTTGTCAGCTTGCACAACCACCAACCCCAATGTGGGTGGGCCCGGCCTCTGCCCTCCGATGCCTGCATAACCCTGCATAACCTCAGTACCTTTTAATTCTTAAAATTTGTCACTCAAATTTACGTCCTGTCACTCATCTTCTCTGAATCTCATCATTGATCAATCTTACACTAATAAACCTTATTGAGTACTACCAATCGTACTATTATTCCCTCGTCCTGCACCTGATTTCTAAACTTAGCGCGCCAAGTTAATATGGTACTTCACATGCGGCATCAGATAACATTGATGCAAGGCGCACGGAAAGGTCACAAAAGGGGTAAATAAGACAGGACCACATGTGAAGGTGATGGAGGAAAGGAAGCACGAATATGCTAGCGATACTCTTTATAAGGAAGTCATCAAGAGCGACTGACACTGAATAAGTAGCTATTCTTGTTGCATTTGATATAAATATACCTAAGAGAATGTCTTTTTCAGATACACTGATAACTGTCTTCACGGTGACCAGGTGTCATATAGAGAGAGAATCACTCCTGGTAAACCGCTATTTTGCATAAGGAAAAAACCTGCGGAATATGTGTAAATAGCGTATAAAACTTTGAGTCGGGTTTTTGGCCACAGAAAAATGCATCGAGATTCCCCTTGAGTGGTAAAGCCAACAAATTTGCTAGGGTCAAAAGAATGCGCCTAAATTTCTTTATTCCAGCTGTTACCCTCGCATTGACCGGCGTGAATGCTGAAGGTCAAGCACGGGAGAGAACAAAAAGAGCAACTCGTTTAACCTATGTGTGTCGACATTGTGGTAAACAAAGAAAGGAAAGCTACGGGTGCGGCGAGTAACGGGTTTGGAGTTGGTTGATTCCGACGGCTCGTACAGCCACCAGTATCTCCAATAGCAAATTCAGCGCGTTCATAAAGCATGGCGATCAGATGGACAGGATACTGTCGAGTATTCACCCTAGCCCGTCTCGTTCATCCTTACTATTTCTTATCTGAACTTACTTACCATATATAGATTGTTAACCCCTTCACTTTCGTCGATTATACCTGCCGATTCCCCCTCTCTGCACCTCAGTTGATCACCACTACTACGTGTGACTAACTGAGCTGTTGTATTCCTAACAGATACAACGCACATTTGTTCATATCAAGGCGGGCGCTTAACAAAGCCTGCCGGAGTATCACAGTCTAAACATTGATATTCTATACTTGGAAAAATTCCGAGTATCACACACATACATCTTGCGAACTTTCACCATCGTTCCTGTGCCCACCAGTCAGAGACTACGATCTGTTCCCCTACGATGGACCCAGAAGCGGTGCCGGTCAGAACGGCGATTTCTAAGCTGGGGGCCTTAGGGGAATATCACCCGAGAAACCCGTTCGTCCTTGATACTCTGGAATGGAGGAAGGCAGAGATGAGAACAAAGTTACATCGTGGATTTAATAGGGAGAACAATGTCCTAGACACTTCAATTTCTAACAGTATTGAATAGATTCCTAGAAGTGATATCGAAGCACCGCCTGTTCGCACTGTCTGACATAGTTCGCAAAACTATACAATCTCAATGACTCCAAGCTGATTAGCAACATCCCAACACACGGCCGTCCAGGAACTCAGCTCGGAATGCCGTATATTCATGACAACCTTTGCCCAGTCGTCAGAGAGGGCACCATACACTGCGTGCGCGGCCCGTTCCTCAGAGAAGCCAAACATCCTTACGCGGTTGCTCTGATGGAAAGCAGTGATGTAAGACGCGGTCTGCAACAATATCGTGCTCTAGAGCGCCTTCCTCGCATTGCTTCGTAAAGCAACTAGAACAATAAGACGCCAACAACTAGCAATCACTCTTGATGAGAATTGCTGGCAGTAACTCACACACTGAAAACTTACCTCGTAAGCCGGGGAGATTGCGTCGAAGACCGGTCGAGCAGATCCTTCGATGGAGAGCTCAATCATTCTAACGCAGTCACTTTGGTGAAACGCAACAACGTAAGGCCCGCTAGGCGATGGCGAAATAGGTTCTGCGAGTAGAAGCAGCCGGACGACCTCTTCCTTGCATTGCGTGATCCAATGACCACCGCCATGGGAGAGCAAGACCTTCAAAGTAGACATGCCATCAGTACCATGACAGTGTTAGAAATTGGAAAGTATACCTGAGATCGTCGTCTGTCCATAGATGTCTTAGCCCACTTGTTTGAGATGGCATTATAGACTGCCCGAGCAAGCCCTTCCTTCCGCGAAGCCAACCATCCTGACACGGTCGCTCTAATGAAAAGCAACCACATAATGCGCGCGCTGCAATGGCACGGTGCCACTGGAGGCGTCCAGCTGCGAAATCCTTTCTTTGCATAGCTTGACATAGTGGGTCAAGCCATAGGATGCAAACACCTTGCACAGCTAGTTAGAACCATCACGACACGTTCAACATTCAACTTCTCGTACTTGACCTGACCAATCTTTGATCGATATTTGCTAGGGAGTGCCAACTGCCCAGACTTTCAAGCTTACAATTCTTTATGCTCGTTGTGGATTACGAAAGTAGCTACTGCTAATGTCGAGGATAGCATGAGTATCGTCGCTTTCAATGCTTCCCGTATTGTATGATACTGATCCAAGCGACCATCTGATTTCCCGGCGTATCCATTTCACCTTGAACATCTTCCCATCGATTGCAAGCAACCTCAGATATGGTGTAGAGGATAACATTACCAATGTATGGAAAGAGGGTTCGATTCCCTGTATCTGAGTTGGAAGTGCGCACAGGTTTTTGGATCTTGGAAGAGCGTCAAGATTAACTCGTGGTCGCCTCTATCAGATTTCCATATCCCCGCCAGTATCTACCTCTTTCGCCCGGCATGTTTTCCTGATGTTGCTTTCATGGCAGGATAACTTTCCAGAGTCATACATCGGATATAGTGTAGAGGCCAGTTGCGGCATCTCTCGGTTCGATCCCTATATCTGTAATTATGACGCAAAGGTAAGATTTTATTTCACAAACAAGAAAGGTTTCGAACGGGTGTTAATCTTCAATAGTCATTTTGTTTTCTCGTCGTGCGTCGCGGTATGATAACGGAAACTCCCATCACTTCGTATATATACGGACCTAGATTGAGCCGACCGTTAATGGTGTGAACGAGAAGAATATCTCGTTCTACTCACAATACACGGCTGCCATCTGCCCAACTGGATTACAGGCCCCAGGGTAAAACCGGTCCGCCGACATGAAGTACTATCAAGGAATGAGATGCGAACTTTCAGATACAGATACCTATCACTCACCATCTATGCAAACACCCGTCCGAAATGCGATAGAGAATAACAAGACTCCAACAGTGTTGTCTAAATGGCAGATACTATCAGTTCTACACTTGTATCGGTGACATGAAGCTCGTACCAATCCCATCGGCATCATTAGGATCGAGCCCTCCTTCAGAATCGCTAGCGGAGAAGTTCGACTTGCCCTTGCCTGCGAAAGAATGGGGTCAAATGGATCTTCATCGGACATATTGAGTGCTCATCCGGTAACCTGGACAAATTCGATCATCTGAACGAAATGGACACTAGTTAAGGTGCCCTTGGGAATGACGCAGGAGCCGTATCCGTCCTAAAGGCCGTTGAGAAAAGGAACGGGCAAGGCGAGAGGTGGAGAATAGTATTGGAGTTACTGGTGGCTGTACGAGCCGTCGGAATCAACCGGCTCTGAACCCGTTATTTACCGTACCCGTAGCTTTCCTTTTCTTTACCGTTTACCACCATGTCGACATACTAGGTCTAAACGAGTTGCTCTTTTCGTTCTCCCCCGTGCTCGAACTACAACAAAAAGCACCTCGATACACTGTGGATGCTATTAACATCTACAGGACGGAAGATGCCAGAGATGTAACGGACCTTCGTATGCCAATGCCGGAGTCAGGTCCTGGGGTAGGTTGGTCCGATAGACAGCTGTAGCGTCGACATTCATGAGAAAACTGCCTCAGCTTGACAAAAAAGTGGAACATACAAATGATCAATGGCGTTTACTAAACGAGCATCAGATGCGAAATCGCCTAGGACAAGAGAAGAGCGACGCACTATAAAGATTCTAGCACATCAAACCTTGGCTATACGTCGTCCCGCATTTGTAGGTCCCAGTTTGACCCTGCTCAGTCTGGAAGACACAGATAGTCTGTTTCCTGCGGTACAGTGAGGGCCCCACGGCGGAGGTCGAGAAAGTAGTCATAGATATTCGTCGAGCCTGGCACTCCGTACTTTGCATCACATCCTGCTTCCTTTTGCCTCCTAGGTTGCATTTCTTAGTCAGAAAACAGCTCGATATTTTTAAAGATAAACCTTACGAGCAATCCTTTATCCTACGCTCGGTAGGTGGTTCTTTACATATTTCAGGTTTTTTTCGCTTATCTTGCTACTTATTTAGAGAAACATTTTGCGGCACCGAACCCGAAGCCTGAACGCAGTTCTTGGGTCACATCAGGGAACGAAGCACGCACCTCCGCATTTGACGAAGGACATTGCGGCAATCATGAAAAGCCTAAAGGATTTGGACGTCTAGGTGATTAAGAAAGGCCGTGTTCTGAATGATGATCCCCTTGTGAAAGATATTATAGCTGTAGGGCTACAGCAGCTGACACACGGAAAGACTAACCCCCTCAAAGAATACAACAAGGAATTCTTGCTCCTACGGGCGGGGTGTCGCTTTTTTCCTGTTGTTCCCATTCAACAGACTGCAGAAGAGACAACAGCCAAGATATCCACGATCGATGTACAATCCATCAGAGGAAAAGTCATCGATATGGTACTGGGGGGGGGGGGGGCAGCGATGCAGACCACAGCACCTGCTGATGTCGCTGGAGTGGACGTACAGGACGACAGCGAGGATGAGCCTGATTTGCCCTGTGGCTCAGAGTCTTCTGATTGCGAGGATTTGGAGGAGGATAGAGAAAAGGGAGAGCTGGAGAGACTGCTGGAAGACTTGGATAATTGCGACGACGAGTCGAGCTTGGTTCGAGATTCGCTCGAAGATGTCTCATTGGATATGGATGGGGACCAGGAAAAAGAAGATGTCGATGATCATGCTGACTCAGATTCGGAGGCTTCGAGGGTGGATTAAAGACTCATATTGATTATCAGTTGCATACAATAGGATATCATGGTCATTTCGAGGCCGGAATGCAGAAGGGAGACGAGTCGAAGGTGGCCGCCATTGAATATTGACGGATCACCGAGTCCAATGTCACAAAAAGGCGTGACTTGAAAAGGTCTGGCTTTCTGATAGCGCAGCCACGTGGGTGAAACGAGTTTGGTTCCTGGCCTTGCACATCAGAGCTCCACTGGGCGATCCGGCTTTGACTCTCATAATTAATCGTGTTTCCGGGTCATTTTCACCGCTTTTGTACACAATGCAGTGACGTCGTACTATGGGTCCGGAGAGCTATCACCGAGCCTCTTGGAGGCCACAAACACCGCGTACTATCTTCCTTTCAAATCACGAGGTTTCTAGTGTTGCGATGTTCAATTCTTGGTAACGTCTCTACCACTAGAATTTTCATACCTTTCCAGCTTTAACGTAACTCTCTGCACACAATCTTTAGCTTCAAGCTCAGTGGTATTATTCAAAGTGATCGACAGATTTGTCCAGTCCAGTGTCAGCTCGAAACGCTTGCCGGACTCAGTTACGTTGAGATCCTTGTCCTTGGTGCTGATCAAACCAGGCTCACCCATAAAGCTGCGTTTTGACCCATGATAAGTGACCCGTATCGGTACTATAATGTTCTTGCCAGGATGGCTCGACGGTACGGTACGGTGTACGGTACGGCCGTAAAACGGTGGTACGGGTGATACGGCAACATTTTGTAAAGTTGGGGTAGGATATATGTGCTAGATAGAACGCGATCAGTATAGAAGCTATGCAAAGAAGCCATTCCGCACGAACCACCCTTGAAAACACTCAAAATGCGATGATGAATAATTCATCGCATTTTGAGTGTTTTTACATCATGATTCTGATTCATGAATCCGTACTAGATTAATGTATCCGTCCAAGGGATATTGTCGAACCTGGTAGATCGGACCAAGATCGGAGTCGAAACAAGTAGAAAGCCGTTGAATTATTGTGCATACTGAGTATTTTTCTCCGGAAAAGTTATTTGTAGGAGCGAGATGGAAGAAAATGTGTCTACACGATCCAACATAGTGGCCAGAAAGGCAGTCGTTCGAGCCACTTCTACTGCAAAAAAATGGATGCCGTATTTACGGCTGTAAAGCTGTAATACGCTACGGATCTTATGGGTTACATCCGTACCGTAAACCAGTGGTTGGAGGGCCTGATGGTACGGGTACGGTGGACATCATCCCTACTACTCCTGACATATACAAAGCGCATGGGAGGAATCAGCAGCACAGCCTAAACAAAACCAGGCATGAGATATGTACAGCATGGCTTCCGTCAATCAGATCTGGTTTACTTTAAATGCGGCAATAGGGATAGTGGTGATCTTTCACTCTCCCCACATCCGAGTCTCATCCGAGTCTACTATGTTACACGACTTCGCGGTGTTTCTATCTGTTCTAGCTTTGCAGAACTTGAGGGGTGCAAGGGCACAGAGTGAGGCGGCCTGTACGGATGCTGCGTACTCATGGGTAAGTGGCCATCATCCTTGATACCACGAGGATTGACGACTGATCTTCGATGTAGTCATTCAACTCGCTAAATCAAAGTCCTTGCGACGTAGGGAGAGTATTGGGAGGTGTATGTACTGCCAGTACGTTCTGCTCTTCAGGATATCGTCAAGTGCATTTTTTCTGAAAAAATCATTTCATGACAGATTTCACGATCCAGACCCTTCCGTCGGGATACCACTATTCGGGTGTAAGCACACAATACACGTCTAACTGTGTATGCAATACCGTGTACTATTCTCTCCTGAACGTATGTGCTGCTTGCCAGGGTGGTTCCGTCTCAGTGTGAGTTTCCTTCGTGAGTCCATCAGGATTAAGGATTAACGGCAGCGCACATAGCTGGGGTGAGTGGGTAGCTAATTGCACAAATACGTACCAGACGTACGTTTGTCTATTCTAATCCAGGAGCATGGAATAACCTCTCTATTGACTTGCAGGTATCCGGGAAAAATACCCGACGGCACTGCAGTACCGCACTATGCCTATCAATCCCTTTTCACAAATGGCACCTTCGACTTTGCTAGTGCCGTACTTGATAAAGGTGTTGAGGCGACCTACATCACGTCCACCAGCAGCTCTACTTCGCGTTCCACATTTATCTCTTCCTATCCCACCCTTACGGCGGCTTTTGAATCAAGCTCAAGTGGCTCGAGCAGCAACACTGGTGCGATTGTCGGTGGCGTTGTTGGGTGTGTTGTGGGCCTTGCGATAATCGCTGCTCTGATCTTCTTCCTGGTGCGCCGTCATCGTCACCGTGGGCTTGCTGGCGTCGCGACTACTGGTCCTATGGGAGGCGATATACCACTTACCACTTCTTCCTTTGTGGGTAAGAACCTTACCGGGTTGGCGTATGCGCCTCCTGTGTACAATAAAGTTTATGTGAGTTACGTGTTGAGGTTTTGCTATCGAGCTCATACTGTGTAGGACCCTAACGACCCGTCGACTTTTCCTTCTGCCAACGGCGTACCTTATGGCCAGCAGCAAGCTCCCGGAGGGTATCCTCAATCTTACACCCCACTTCCGACATCATCTCCGGACTCGATTATGATCCCTAACAGGTTTTCGCTGGCAACAAGGGGGCGGCGGGATTCAAGAAAGACACATGACGTACATTTTCGTGTTTAAGGATGGGCTGGACCCCCCCTCCCCCCCCTCTCCTGCCATATACGGAAGTAATATATACATATTGGGATGGCTTAGTAACACAAATCTTAGTTACCGAAGTGATGCCGGTATGTGCCGGTGTGCTGCCGATAATTGCCGGTTGGCTACCATACCTCACATTAGCAAGGAACATGTCTATGGTGAGTATTTCATGATGAAACAATCTCTATTCAGATGAGGCTATTGAAATAAAGAGAAATTGGACCACTAGGTAAGTCCTACAGTGCTATATCCTAAAATAGAGCACACAAAGTGCATGTCACTTTCGCGTTTAAGGCTTGGACCCCTCCCCCCCTCCCCCCTACCCTATGTGCCGGATTTTAGCCACGCCTCCCCCTTGGCCGGCAAAGTCTACTAGTCCACCAACCGCATATCGTGGTGCACCAGAGGTTTGATGGCAGATACATGAGGTGTTGGATGGCTCTCTTTATGCTCAACTAGCTCTCGTACTTAAGCGTATATTCTTTTATTCTTTTCAAGTTAGCGGGTTTAGGTGTTTTTCATTCCATAGGTCTTGATATTCTACCTCATTCTGTCTTTAACAAAGGTAACCTTCGAGGCGCAATGTACCAGAATCAGTAGTATGTTGAACTGCTTTGGTAGCTTACTGTTCACTGAGGAGATCTGACATACTACTGATGCTAGAACTTAGAAGATATTTTGAAGCGCATGCACATCATCGTGGCGGATGTGGCGACAATGTTGACGTTTCTTGACGCGCTTTGTCACTTTAAATTTTACCACTAGCAGTGTATACTGTGTCTTGAAGTCATTATGGCAGCTATTATGAATGAAGACGAGTCTAACATCCACTGCAGGAATAATAGGGTGGGTGGAGGACCGTGACCAGGGACCTGTCGAATTATTGCCGTCTTTAAAGCTTTATGCATTATGACTGATGCATTGATGTCCAAGTCTTTTTCGTGGTAACCACAAGGACATTTCCAGCCCTCCACACGTTTCAACCTGGAATCTCCTGGCCGAATCGTTTAGGCATCTTCCGCAAGCTCTTTGGTCACGCCGGCAGCGGAGTCTGCATCTGCAACGGATTTCTAGGATTGTGAATGTCGCAATGCTGATGGGAATGCACGCACGTTTGTCTGGTAATGGTGTTTTGCCAGTGGTCGAGAATGCATTATAAAGCAAACTGAATCACAACTCTCCCCCTTGTGAGCTCCATATAAAATGTAATATGCGCCATGCGCAATGAGTATTTCAGAGATGAGGGATCGAACCTCGACCTGTCTAATGCAGGGATCATCGCTCTTATGCCATATCACTGTCAGGAACCCGTACCACGACCTCAGCTTCAGGATGATGTATGAGCGTACATACGTACAAGGACTGCCCTCGTCACACACCGACCTAGCTCTCCTACCGTACGACCATGATATACTTAGGCCTCGGCCGCTTCTTTCAACTTTGAACTCGTATACCTCGACAGGATTCACAGAAGATTGGAATGCTGATGCTGGGCGCATACAGTCACCTCTATCACTTTCAATGGAATGGGAGCAGTCAGAGAGTGGGATTCTGAAGAGGGCACCAATTGATACGACTCAGGTACACTGTCATTAAAGCAGTCTTTCTCCAGTAGGTGTCTCTGTCACAGTCTGAGTCACCTGCCATACATCCATGCTGAAGACGACGCCTCCCTCTTTCTACTTCCTGCTGACATTTTCGCCTCTGAGGTGAGCAATATCCAAAAAGTCGTGATGACTGGCAAATTCGGATACAAGGAATCGAACCTTGAGATGCGACAATATTAACCATTATGCCATACCCGACGTTAGATGAGTAGCCGATTTTGTACGCCCTTTCAAATTTGCCCATAGGTTAACACTGTGATGAAGAAGGCATACATTCATCTTTGTGCCAGGCAGGAAAACGATCCCTCTTCTCTACAAATGCGAGTAGCGTTTCTTCTACCTGGATGTCCTTGCAAATATACGGGGAGTATCAACCTGTGACCTTCAATCTCAGGAGTATATATTCCCTTCGCGGATTATAAACACCGCACTTGTAATGTCAAGGTGAGCGTTGTCAGGTCCGGTAACGGACCGGTAGAGAATCGGCAGAGTAGTGCCGTGCCACGTCATTCCACGTGGCAACACATCATTGTTGTATCCTCCTACAGATGCCTCGGTTTGTCTTTATTTTGTTCTAAAGCCTATGCCCTCTTCCTATATTATCTTCTGAAGCCTATGCACTCTCCCCATCTCCTTGGCTCGTCTTTATCTGTTTCCATTGACTCCACTATTTTCATTATGACTTCTATTTACTTAGTTCTGTACTTATATGACTTAGCCTTGACTCAGAATACTGTACCTATGATTCATTCTATTCATTTCTCTTATCCTCCAATTATCTGTACTTTATTACAGCTCCAAAATATCTTGTACATTAGTATAAAAGATGTAGGGACAACAATACACTTAGAATTCTCTCGTCGCTACTCCCTCTGAACCGGCATCGGACTTAAGTGGACTAGGGCGATACCTCACTTGATCAAGTGCGGGCTCACAACTTTTCTTCATGACTCGCATTTGTTTGAGAGCAGGGTTTACTCTTGCATTCGTACGTCTAGTGGTCTTACCAAGGTTCTCGATGCTGATCAGAAGTTTTACCCGGCCGGGTTATCACAGAAACAGTACATCGCTAGGAAGTAGTGCTCTACCCCTCCTACCATATCAGCCTTCGACCAACCAACCACCCCCTACGCTAATCCCACCAATATGTCCCAGAACCTCCCTCCTGACGATCCTCTCCTGGCCCAGCTTGCCGCCGTACTCACTCTGGAAGCCTATCATGCTCTGGAACCTATCCTGCAGTCTCTTGCTACCTGTGTTGTCTCTGCTGAAAATGCGGCCAATGCAGCGCAACAGAACCTGGCACAACAGAACCCCTTCCCCATTCCCCAACTCCAGGAAGCTCTCCAGACGGCTCTTGCTGGTGCAAACTTCACAGTCCAAACTGCAGCTACCAATGCAGGAGGACGTCCCAGCACTCTCTGCATCGACCTGCCAGTCTTCAAGGGTACTCGCAACGAGAACATCCGTGCTTGGTTGAGTATCCTTGATGACCAGCTCAGCGCCAGTCACATCGCTGTTGCAGACCGTACCATCTCCGCATCCGGGCTTCTTCACAACAATGCCCAGACCTGGTACCTGGCACTCAAACGGGCCAACAACGACCGTCCGCTAAGCTGGGATGACTTTTGTGCAGCACTCCTCTAAGAGTTTGACTCTCCTACTCGGATTGACGAGTTACGCTCGGAGATGGACAGGGTTCCCTACTCAGGGGATGTCTCCAACTATTGCTTGAAGTTCCAGAGGGTGGAAATGCAGATTAGCGAGGATGAGATGACATTCGGAGACCGGAAGTACTTCTTCACAAAGCATCTTCCTCATGATCTCCAGGTACATATCCGCAAAGCCGCGCCACCAAACATGGCTGGCATCTACAAGTCGGCTCGATTCTGGGAACAACTCCACTGTACTGGCAATCGGGGAGCTCCTGTACGTCCATCAGGTTCCTCGAACCATCCTAGAGGCCCTAGGCCTCCTCCGGCTATGTGTATGCCACCTTTCACACTTCCTTCTACTCACTATGGCTCACCCTCATATTCAGCAGCTCCTCCATCTTCATCGCTTGGTCCAGGGCCTATGGACCTCGACAACTTCGAGCAGCACCACCCTGTACCTCCCCCTCGAAACCGACCTCCAAGAGACAAAAGCAGGGTCAAGTGCTACAGCTGCGGAAAAACTGGTCACTACGTCCGCAAATGCCGCACTACCCATCGTCCTGCATCGCAAACCCCTTCCCAACCTACTCAGCCTGGTCCATCACGCCCTTGCCAGCAGATGTTCCTCCTTGATAGCGGTGCAGAGACCAATACTCTTGACGAGGAGGCAGAAAAGTTTTTACAGGACATGGTGGATTGGCTAGTGAAGGATCCAGATGAAGACCAAGATTTCTATCTGAACAAGAACAATATGGAGGCTTACCCGCTTACATCCCCCTTGCTTAACCTGGACCCCGACACTCCCAATGATGAACCTCTCCCAGTCTACGACATCTATGTTGCACGCCGCATCAACTGCTGCCACCGATTCCTTGGCTCTCCCACCTACATCACCACCAAAGCCATTGTCAACACTGGCTCAGGTAGCTCCTACATCTCACGCAAAAAGGCAGAGGAAATCAAGGCAGAGATCATGGAGATTACCCCATGGGAAGTCCATGGTGTGGGCAAAATGGTCATCAACGCATTTGCTAAGTTTATGGTGCGAACGGGGCCCATCAAGGAGGTTATGCTAGCCTATATTCTTGAGGAAGGGAGCAGATTCCGATATGATCTTCTCCTCGGACGCAACTGGATGCGACGCTATAATGCCAGGCCTAACTGGCATGACAATACCATCAACCTGACCTGCCTGAAAATGCATCGTTCCTTCACTATGCACACCAACCCATCTTCCTCTTTCCATTCCAACCTTGACGCTTTTTCGTTCGTAACAAGCACCTCCTCTGAGGACACACCAAGACCTGAAGACAATGACTTCGCCAACCTTCCAGGCCTCACCAAAATCGACAACGACGATGAGTCAGACTACGACGCTGACTCTGAAGACTCAGACACCGAAACACCAGTCAACCAGACTATGCCTGTCGACAACTCTGTCAGCGAAGCTCCTCAAGTCAAGAAGAAGAAAGGTTTTGGGGCAAAGCTCAAAGCTCTTGCAATGAAGGCCTGCCCGAAGATTTTTCGCAAGAAGGTTGGCAACCCACCTGATCGCAAATGGAGCCTCAATATTGAGACCGCTGACAACCCTCCTGTGAAAATTCGTGGTTGTCCTCACTCTCCTCCTGAGCATGAGGCTATCTGCAAGTTCATCGATGAAGGTCTCAAAGATGGCATCATTGAGCCGTCTGATTCCCCATGGTCTGCTCCTCTGATCCTCGTTCCCAAGAAAGATGGTACGCTGCGAGTTTGTGTTGATTTTCGTGCACTAAATTGAGTCACAAAGAGGAATGCTTACCTGTTACCCCGGATCAACGACTGCTACCAGAACCTCTCTGGCGCAAAATACTTCACATTATTGGATTTAAAATCCGGCTATTGGCAGGTATGCCTCTCCCCCGACTCGAAGCAGAAAACCGCATTTACATGTTGTTATGGTCATTTTCAATTCACCGTCATGCCCTTTGGTCTTTGTAACGCCCCCGCAATCTTCCAAAATATGATGAACGACATTCTTCGGCCACTCATCGACCGCTGCGCTATGGTCTACCTCGACGACATCATTGTGTATTCACGTACTGCCGATGATCACATCCGTGATGTGCTTGCTGTCATTGAACGGCTTGCACAAGAAGACCTGGTAGTTAATGGTGAGAAATGTCATTGGGCTCAAGATGAAATCCTTTACCTTGGACATGTTGTTTCAGGCTTAGGAATACGCCCAAATCCCACCAAAGTCGAAGCCATCAAAACCTGGCCATGTCCAAAGACCATTACCGATGTTCGTGGCTTCCTTATGCTATGCCAATATTATTGACGCTTTATTCATGGCTTCACAAAGGTTGCCAATGGTCTTTTCCGCCATCTTTGTGGTGCGCCAAAGAAGGGATCTTCTATTGAATGGACTGAAGATAGTGAGAAGTCATTCAATGACTTAAAATCGGCGCTCACCTCTGACAAATTTCTAGTCCATCCTATCCCCTGGCACACCTTCGTTATTGATGCAGACACTTCAGGTGACAGTATAGGTGCTGTGCTTCAACAAAGCCTGGAGGCTTGGTCTCGAGAGGAGGAGAAGGAGCATGGTTCGTCCCTGAAACGGTTCGACTTCAAGAAGGACCTCCGAACCATTGTTTTCGAATCTCGCCGCCTGTCTCCCACTGAACAACGGTACTCCACCCAAGAATGAGAAATGTTAGCCATTGTTCACGCTCTTCAAAAATTTTGTGCTTACATTGAGGGTTCTCCCATTGTTGTTTGCAGTGACCATGAATCTTTGAAGCACGTCCTCACTCAGTGCAACCTTGGCCGCCACCTCACCCGCTTCGTTGACGACATCTCTCACTTTGACCTCCATATCATCTATTGTCCTGGACATTCCCAGCTTGCAGCTGATGCCCTCTCCCGTCGGGATGAACTTCCTCCTACCACTGACACGGCTGGCTACCAGCCTCTCTTCATGCATGCCACTGAGCTCAAGCCTAACGAAACTGAAGAAGACCATATCAGACTTTTCACGTCAACCTTCAGTATGCTGGCACGCTATCACAAAGAGCTTACTGATGGTGCTGATCCCTTGACAATTGGTACAGGCAATTATTTTGTTCAAGAAGGCATTCTATTCAAAAACACCGCTCCCGATGATGAAGAGGGTGGTGACAAGTCCATTATGGTGGTACCAACATCTCTTTCAGAAGCCAAAAACATCATCTGTGCTCTCCATAACGATCTTGGACACCTAGGCATTACGATCATCACTGCAGCCCTTCGTCAATGAGTATGGATGCCGTACCTTGCAGAACTTGTCGAGCGTACTCTCCGCACCTGTAATCCATGCCAATTCTCTCGACGTGAGCCCTCTATCCCTCAGACTCTCCATCCTCTCCCTCGCATCAACCTTGGTGATATCTGGGCCTTCGACTTTGTCGGTCCTCTCACTAAAACCAAGAATGGAAATCAGTATATTCTCAACTCCATGGATCTAGGGACAGATTTTACCTATGGTGAAGCTCTGCCTCATCGTTCAGGCGAATCCATGGTATCCCTACTCCGTCTACTCATATCTCTACTGGGTGTACCATTAGCTATCCTCACCGACAACAGAGAAGAGTTCATGTCGTACATTGTTCAAAATTTCCTTCAGCACATGAAGATTTGCCACCTCCATACCTCGCCGTATCATCCACAGACTAATGGGTGCCTCGAAAAGTTCAACGACACCTGTGTTCAGATGTTAGCTTGCTATACGGCACCCAATAGACAGGATGAATGGGACGAATACTTGCCTGACACTTTCCTCACCCACAATGCCCATATCAACCGTTCCATCAAGCACTCCCCAATCTATATGCTCTGCGGCCGTGAACCTCGTCTCCCTCATGACACCGTCTACAACATCGTACGCCTCCCTCCTACTGACAACGAGATCGAAGCCCTTCAAAAATGTCGCCTGGAATACGTCCATGACTTGGAGAAATTCAGGAAGGATGCCAATGCAGAAGGTCATGAGCTTCTTGAATGGATTGCGAAGGAACGGGAGCAAGGATACTTGGAACGGGGCCTAGCAATTGGTGACCTAGTCAAGAGACAGAACGAACGTCAGTCAAAGCTCCATCCTTGCTGGGATGGACCTTTTATTATCCGTGACATTTCAGACAAGAATACTTACCAGTTGATGACTAGAAACGGCTACATCCTCCGAAATCTCTACAATGGAGAACGACTCCGTTGATATCACCCTCCTAATGGTGACACCTTGCTCTGGTATGCCTCTGCAGACTTGCAATGGCGCGACGCACATCAGAGGATGAGGGCCAGGACAAGGGCCATGTAATCGTCACTCATCACAACCACCAGGTCCGTCACACTTTCCAAATTCGGTACTCGACTTCGACTTCACTTCAACACCTCAATTCTCGCTTCTCGACATTCCTCTTTTTGCAGGAGCAAAAGTCTTAACGAGAGGGGTAATGTTGTATCCTCCTACAGATGCCTCAGTTTGTCTTTATTTTGTTCTAAAGCCTATGCCCTCTTCCTATATTATCTTCTGAAGCCTATGCACTCTCCCCATCTCCTTGGCTCATCTTTATCTGTTTCCATTGACTCCACTATTTTCATTATGACTTCTATTTACTTAGTTCTGTACTTATATGACTTAGCCTTGACTCAATATACTGTACCTATGATTCATTCTATTCATTTCTCTTATCCTCCAATTATCTGTACTTTATTACAGCTCCAAAATATCTTGTACATTAGTATAAAAGATGTAGGGACAACAATACACTTAGAATTCTCTCGTCGCTACTCCCTCTGAACCGGCATCGGACTCAAGTGGACTAGGGTGATACCTCATCATCTAATCAGTCCACGTGGTGACACGTCATTGACACATAGTTAGAATTACAGTATATAAACCCCCACGAGAAATGAATAGTCAGCTTTTTACCCACTTACAGATTATATCAAATTTTACTTGAGTACCTCTGAATAGCCATTCAGATATCTCACGTGAGTCACAACTGAGTCACTCATGTGCAACACATCAACTTGAACCCACTTATCATTGCCATCACTGCCGAGAACGGCCATCAGCCTCATCATTTCACACCTTCACACCATCACATCACACCATTGAGCTTCGAAATTGACGCTCGATCACATTCTATCACATCAACGCAACTACTATCTACTCTGAGCTTCAACTTACAAGCTCCATACCACCAACAAACTATCAAACTCATCTCACCCACATGAAGCTTTAGCCAAACCATAGCATTTGTGCTCTCCCCCATCGAACTATCGTCAACGCACAGAATTTCATCTGTGCATGGAATTCATCTAACCCCAACTTCCGCTGACATCATTGGAGCCCACCACAAGGGGGGAAAATCAATCGATATTGGTGAAAAGCTTTCAAATTTTTTCGTATATCCTTACAACTCTTAATGGACACTATCCTTTCCATTTACCTATTCAAACACTTTTCAAATCTCAATGGACCATATTCATTACCCTCTGCATAACACTACTACAGATATCATGACCAATATGTCTGGACATAATTCTGAACCCCAAGCATCAACAAGTAAAGATAAAGACCGGACTTCATCAACCTACATACCTCCAAGAGCAGAAACAAGCTCACAATGGAGACACCACCGATCACCTCATAATAATGGAGACTCAGCCGGTTCAGGAGAATCCATGAGAGGAATGAATGCTGGTGCCTTCTGAAGACCACAGGAACAAACCTCCATGCCTGCAATGGGAGCATTTGGACCTAGTGCGTATACACATCAACATTCAGCAAACAACCAAGGCCACACTGCTCACCAATCCACAAATCCTACATCAACCTCTAGCACGTCCACTACTAGGACACCAGACATGATGCCCCTCCTAGGAGCAAAGACGGCACCTGCCAAATTTAGAGGAAAATACGACACTGTAAAAAGGTTTATTAGACAATATAAACAAATGTGTGCCATGTATAATGTACCTGACAGGGACAAGTGCCAATGAATCACCGATTATTGCTCTTCGAGGGTAACTTGGTTTATTGAAGCCTTGGATAGCTTTGTCAATGAAAATTGGGAACAGCTAGAAAAGGATATTCTTACTTACTACGATGCTGAGTTACACGAATCTTGTTACCTCCTTAGCGACCTTGACAAACTGGTAGAATGCTGGAGAAAGAAGGGAATTTATAACTTGACACGATTCAAATGATATGAAGTGGAATTCCTTACCATGGCAAACTGGTTGCTCCATAAAGGAAAGATTACCTTGGACAAAAAGCATACAAAATTTTGGTATGGCCTTAACAGCAACCTACGCGAGATAGTAGAGGCAAGATACTTGACGTTGCATCCACACTATGATCCTCGAAGAGTGATAACCCATGAAGATGTGGCAAAGATAGTATATAATATGTTCACTCGCAACAGATTTGATGCTGATCTAACAGCCAAGAAGTCAAAAGATAGGTGTTACAATTTATTTGTTTTCTGACATAAGCACCTCTTATCTTATCTAATCTTTGGCGCTTATCTTATCTTATCTTTAGATCCGCAACTCCACGGAGTCTTCACCTTGCGACACAGTCACACTCGTCAGTGTGGAGTATTATTCTCGGTCACCGTGTATTTGCTGATTCACTTTCTAACATGGTATACCCATTATTAGACCCTTGACTTTAGTATATAAGTAGTGTACTCAAAGCTGTATATTCCCTACCTTTGAGCTAAAGTTTATTCATACCGAAACACATTCATTCTCGCTAAGCGCTAAAGCCTTAGTCTTGACATCTTAACTGCACGGGGACTTAGTGGTGATTGTACGAACGCGATACAACCGACTATTTACCTTTGTTGAGAGGTCGGGTCTAACAATTAGCTCAAAGCTTTCCTATGCTCTCTAACCAAGGGCACTTATGGAAAACAACGACGCCAAAGTCATAGCAATTTCGCTAGGAATACCCAGTGCTACTCTCCTCTCCATCGCTCTCATCCTTGCAATCAGGTTTCGTTACAGACCGCAGCAACGAATAGAGACACCCCACACTCCACCCTCCACAGTCGCTACCACCCCTACTAACGAGCCCGATGGCATCCTGCTCGAGCAGTTCCCACCCCGAATCTTCGCACCCGTACCACGGAGACCGATCCCAATCAACGAGCTCTCTAGGACAGGAATCTGTGAAAAAACAGAGGACATTTCTGAGTCATCTGCTCCCGTCATCCCAGAGAGAAGGGCTCCTACCCCTCCCCAAAGGCGCACGCCTATCATCACCATCGCCTCCACCATCCCTCCCTCTCCCGAGTATGTCCAATATATCCCTCGAACTCCCTCACCTGGCACGTACGCCCATTTCGCTGAGCGCATCGGGGGATTTGGCATGGGCCATGACACCAGACCCATCGCCCCAACCACCAATTACGATCCTTGGGTAGATAGGAATCCCACTCCACCACCCATTGCCGGTATTGCTTCCCAGGAGTTCTGGGATAATGTCGACGTTCCCTACAGTGCCTACTTCCCCTCCCCTTGCCGCAAGTCACCCAACCACCGCACCCCCCCCCCCCCCCCCCAGCAGGAGCCAGGAACCTCACAATGTGGGATCAGCCCATACAGAACCCCGAGTGGTCACCCGAGCCTGTACCAACCGTCGAGGAACCAGTCGCCGGCCCCTCCACTCTATGCCCAGCAAGGCACAGTGGTTGGCGAAATGTCACGTCCCCGGTCAGATCCCCACATCGTCTCCCTCAAGCAAGTGCTTGGGAATGACTCCCCAGCGAATCAGGGAGCAGCCAACACTGGAACACCCCTGTAGTCGACCCAAGTCAGACACCAGCACTGCTGTCGACTCACCATTCAAGCCCCCGCATCCCACAACCCCCTTCCCCTCGCTCATGATCAATGGAATCCCAGAATTGTCCACTGAGTCGCTGCACAAGCACGTGCCCCGCAACCCCAATCCCGATGATGCTAACAGACGCCATCAAAATTTATGAAGAAACAGCAGGCCTAGACATAGGTATCCCGGCTATTCTAAGACAAGCAAACTATCACAAACTATACATATATTTTGCTTATGAACTTCCTTTTAGTCCAGTTTGGGGAAATACCCAAGCTGGAAATGACTATTTTATGAAGAAACAGATAGGACTCCCATCTGATGACATACTACAGTATGAAGCGGAGCAAAACACTTGCTTCCTGTGGAACGAAATACACCCAGATGCCGTAATGGAGGAATTTCCCCCCTATGAAGAAGTCGCACCCGAAATCGAGATCCAGGAGCCGATGCCGGATGAACCGCCGGTACCACCTCCTCGGGTAACGGTAGGAACCTTCTCCTACGTCAGGGGACAGGAACCACCAGGAACGTACAAACATGGCTACATACCATTTGCTGGTGGCGGTCACGGAGCCGCTGGAGGTGGTGGAGCACCTGCACAACCGGCGCAACCTCCTGCTCCTCCTATAAGGTACGCGCTTCCATGCTACCCAGCACCACCGCTGCTGCCAGACCCACCAGTACCCTGGCAACTAGTCAACAGAGCTGTCGCCCCCTATGACGAATTTAAACCTAAAATTCTAAAGGAGGTCGATGACTTCAAGGGTGATTCTAACAACATCACCTGATTCTTCCTAAAGTGCGAATTGCACTTTGAAGTGTTCAACCGACACTTCCGCCACCACCCTCACAAAGTTGTCTTTTGCATCTCGTGACTCGCAGACGATGCTGAGAAGTGGTGGGAGTTGTGAGCACAGGTCATAGGAAAGGATCCGACGAATGGGGACCAGCTCTACCCATCTTATGAAGACTTCAAGGCAGAGCTCGGTCAGAGGTTCTGGAAGGATGCCAACGCGCAACTAAAGTACGCGCAATGGGAAAAGCTTAGGCAAGCAGACTTCAAGGACAGTGACCAGTTCTTCCAGAAATTTGAAGAACTAGCCTACCACACCAAAGTACGCAACAACGAGCAAGTCATGCTCCATCAGATCAAAAAGGCCACCCACCAGACAAGTAAAAATACTATATACTCAGCTGACGGAGAAGTGCCCACCAATTACCAAGGATGGAAGGCCTGCTTACTCCGAATTGATTACAACTGGCACCTCAAACAGGCAGAAGGCACGACGACAATCCCAGTATGACCCCAGACACAGAAGACGACCATGCCTGCTAGGGGTGGTCAAACAGCAGCTCCCATACCGACAACGATGACAACTACAGGAACGACATACGGAGGACGTGGCAAACCGATGGATATCGATGCCACTAGGGCAGTAGCAAAGTGCTTCTGATGTGGCAAAACAGGCCACTTCAAGCGCGACTGCCCTGACACGCCTAAAACCCAGGAAGAGGCGTTTTGACGGTTCACAGCATACTGGGACCATCACCCGACGGAGGAAAAACTCCCCGCCATCACAGAAGTAAAAGAGAGCGCTGAGGAGTAAACGATTCAACTCACTCGGCCAAGGACTTAGTTTCGACTGGTATGCCTATCGCACCTCATAACTGTACTTATATGCCTGTAGTATCCACCGCGCATTCAAATATACTCATGACTTCGCAATCAGACCAGAAACTAAGCAAGAATCGAATCCCAGCACCAGACGTCGTGGCAGTTCGACTACCGATGACTAAACATTCGGTGAGTAACCCATTATGGGCGAAAGCATCGAACGACAAGTCACCTACCATAGTGACACCCATCATAATGGCTAGACCGGATGGGGCAGGGGAACAAGCGTACACTGCCCCCCCTGACGAAGCGGCTCTACAGAGTCCCAGCCTTGCTGGGAGCTATGAGGGAATAGCTTCGGCAAAACCTCCTCTGGTAAAAGAGAACACCGTACGGCTACCAACAGCCACGGACAACCAGAAGATCGAGGACGAACTGGACTCGAGTAAGGGCCCCCGACCAGTTGCCAATGCCTGTCGTGACACAGGGCGACTCAAGGATGGGGGAATGCCAAAAGAAACGAGGGACCCAGTGGCCATAGCAACCACTGGCTTGAAGGAACCAGGTGAAGGCGACCGTCATACAACAGTGAGAAGCAAAGGCAATCACTGTGTGACGGCGTCAGCCCAACCTGTTTCCCCTTTACAGGGAGACACCTTCAAGAAACACACCTCACGTTCCACGACCGACCAGAAAGCCGCATTACAGGAAGCTGCTAGCACCCAGGCAGTGCAAAGGGGGCATCAGGTAACTTCTGAGGAAGTACCTGACGATGAGGACATTACAAGTTTCATGATGAACAAGAACGCTAAATTAATACCCCCTTTAGAAACAGCAGTGACCTTGCCAATGGTAGTCGAGCCCTCACGGGTCGACGTGAAGGCTAAGGAGGCCCCACAGATCTCGCGCACTTATACTAGTGGCGAGACCTATAGAGAATGGCTTAAACCATTCAGAGCTGAGTGGACTCTGCACGGCATAGTACAAGCCAAGACAGAGTCGGAGGCAAAGGTGATCCTAAAGAATTGGATTCACAAGTCGCGCGTGGAAGAAGTAGTCAATGAAATGATCAAAGGGATGAGAAAGGCGGAACAAATTAACGCCCTTTGGTGGCTCGAAGAATTGCGACAACCGAAACTATACATCAGCGCACTAAGCGGGAAGGGAAAGGACCTAGTCATCCCCGTCGAAATTGGGAAACTAGGAACCATTTCCCGAATTTCAACCACCACACTAGTAGACAGCGGATGCACCAGTAGCGCCATCAACCAGACATTCGTCAAACAACATCACATCCTGACTTATGCGACGGCCGCACCAATCCCAGTCTATAATGCTGACGGAACCAGAAACTCGGGAGGATCAATTACAAGATACGCCGAGATTCATCTTACGATCGGAGATCATTCGGAACAAATAGATCTAGCCGTTACGGATCTCGGTGATAAACAGATCTTCCTCGGTCACAATTGGTTAGCCTGGCATAATCCAATCATCAATTGGAAGACAGGAGGATTAACGTTTGCACGGTGCGAATGCTGCAAGAACCCGTTCATATTACCCGATGCAGACCCCGATGACAGGTGGGACGAAGAACTGGAGGAGGGAGATACCATTCTCGCAATAGATTTCACGCAAGCCATTCTCATACGCGCTCATCACACCAATGACCTAGCTGCCGCAGCCAACGCAGACAAAAAGACCAAGACATTCGAAGAGATGGTCCCGGAGTGGTGTCAGGATTTCAGCGATCTATTCGACAAAGATAGTTTCGATGAACTCCCTGAGCCAAAGACGTGGGACCACGCTATCGAACTCACTCCAAATGCGAGCGCCAACCTTGATTGCAAGGTCTACCCTCTCAACAGAAGCGAACAGGCAGAGCTCGACAAGTTCTTAGACGAGAACCTCTCGAGCAGGCGGATATGACCCTCCAAGTCACCCATGGCTTCACCTTTCTTCTTTGTCAAGAAGAAGGATGGCAAGCTGCGACCAGTACAAGATTATCGCAAGCTCAACGAGATGACGATCAAGAATCGCTACCCGCTTCCCCTCATCTCAGAGCTTATGGACAAACTATGAGGAGCCAAATACTTTTCCAAGCTCGACGTTCGATGGGGATACAATAACGTACGCATCAAGAGCAGTGATGAGTGGAAGGCGGCATTCAGAACTAATCGAGGGTTATTCGAACCCACAGTTATGTTCTTTGGGCTTACCAATTCGCCCGCCACCTTCCAGTGGATGATGAATGACATCTTCAAAGACCTCATTGCATCTGGTGCCATCACAGTCTACCTCAACGATATCCTAATCATGTCAAAAACCAAGGAAGAACACCGTCGTATTATGCGCGAGGTTCTAAGGGTCTTATGAAAGAACAAGCCATTCCTTAAAGCGGAGAAATGTGAGTTCGAGACCCTAGAAACAGAGTACCTCGGAGTCATCATCAGTGAAGGAAGCATCCGCATGGACCCAGTCAAAATTGCAGGAATTGCAAAATGGCCTGTGCCAGCCAAGAAACAGCAGCTCCAGTCGTTCTTAGGCTTTACCAACTTCTACCGACATTTCATCAAAGGATATAGCAAAGTCGTCAAACCTATGACACAGCTAACAGGAAATGATCCGTGGAAGTGGGGAAAAGCGCAACAGGACGCATTCGAGGAGCTAAAGAGACTGCTGGCCGAAGAAGTGGTACTGGCAATACCCACAGAAGGAGGCAAGTTCCGCGTAGAGGCGGATGCAAGCAAAGGAGCAATAGGCGCAGTACTGTCGCAGGAACAGGATGGAAAATGGCGACCAGTCACATTTCTATCCAAGTCCCTCACAGTAACGGAGCGCAATTATGAAATTTACAACAAAGAACTGCTTGCAATCATGCTATCGCTGGACGAATGGAGACACTATCTAATGGGAGCGGCTCAGGACTTCGAAATCTGGATGGATCATCAGAACCTCCAGTATTTCAGGAAGCCCCAGAAACTCAACCAACAACAAGCACATTGGGTAACTGAGCTGGCCAAATACCATTTCTTGCTGCACCATAAATCAGGGACAGCAAACAAGAAAGCCGACTTACTGAGTCGGAGAGCGGATCATGAGCAAGGAAAGGAGGACAACGATGAGGTTACTGTCCTCAAATCCGAACACTTCCGGGCAATGGTCATGCTGACAATCGAGGAAGTTCATATTAAAATCAAACAAGCCACGCTCGACCACCACCGATGGGACAAGAATGTCTCCATGTCTCTCAACCATGATCGAGGGATGAAGCTAGATGACGGTTTGATCTTATACGATCGCCATATCTATATTCCCCAAGATCATGCATTACGAGGAGAAATAATTGCGAGATCTCATGACCACATCACGGTGGGACACCCTGGCATCGAAAAGACCAAAGAGCTTATCTTACGAGAATACTGGTGGCCCAGAATGAAAAAAGACAGAAAACTACGTCCGTGCTTGCGAAACGTGCCAACAAACCAAGTCGAGCACTCAAGCAAAGCAGCACCCCTCCATCCCAATGCCATACCCTCCTGACCATGGACCCACATCTCCGTCAACATGGTCACTGGTTTACCAAAGTGCAACGGTTATGATGCTATCTTAATGATCGTTGACCGCTTCTCCAAGGAGATCATACCGATAGCATGTACCATGGAGATGTCATCGGAAGGGTGGGCTAAAATCTTACGAGACGAAGTTTACGCCAAGCATGGAATGCTACAGGTAGTCATCTCTGACCGAGGCACCATGTTTGTCTCCAAATTCATGCAAGACCTCTACGACTTGCTCCAGATCAAGGCGAATGTATCCACTGCCTACCACCCACAGACAGATGGACAGACAGAAAGAGTCAATCAAGAGGTTGAAAAATACCTCCGAATCTTTGTCAACCATCTCCAGAACGATTGGGTCGAATGGCTCTCTCTTGCAGCATTCGCCCACAACAACCGCACTCATTCCGCTACGGGCAAAAGTCCCTTTGAGGTTAACCATGGCTTTCATGCTGACATCCTCCCTGGCACAAAACCCCGAGCACCCTTCAGAACACCGGCCTCGACAACATTCATTTCAGAAATGCAGAAAATCCATGAAGAAGCAAAGCAAGCCCTTGAGAAGGCCACTGACCAGATGAAAGCCCAATATGACAAAAAGAAATGACCTGCAGTCGAATATCGAGTAGGAGATAAGGTTTGGCTTGACACGACCAATCTCAATCTCCCACATCCCAAGAAGAAACTCACAGACAAACAAACAGGCCCATTCCCAATTGTCGCAAAGGTCGGAGCATCAGCGTACAAACTGAAGCTCCCGACAGGCTGGCGCATCCACCCCGTATTCAATGAAGCACTCCTCACACCTTACATGTCACCCGCTTTCCCCAACCAAGAACAGCCACCTCCACCACCTCCAGATCTTATCGACGGTGAAGAGCACTACGAAGTTGAGAAAGTCCTCGACAGTAGAGAATGCAAAGTCAGAGGAAAAGCAGGCGAACCATCGCCCTGGGTCACAGACTACTTCGTCAAGTGGAAGGGATACGGACCCGAATCAAACAGTTGGGTATGGGAGGATAACATGGATGCTGAAGAACTCATCGACGAGTACCTAGCCAAAAAAGTAAACCGCACAAACACCAAGATCATAGATTGGCAGTCCTATATGGATCCATTCACGGGACGGAAAGTGTGGTACGACCAAGAGCTAGACTGGGATCAATTCAGCGGCAATGACAACCCTTCGACATATATGAAATCGCCATACGAACTGACAGAAATTCCATAGCAACATACAGGAGTATTTGGCTCGCCTTCTCCTCTCCTACTACCACCTAACTAGCACTCCTCCTCTTCATTCGGCCCCCTGCGTATGGGGGACAAAGAAAAGAGGTCGCACATGGTTAGGCTGTGGCTCTAAGGTTGAGTCCAGCATAGTAGTGATGTTTAAGAAGCGCAAATTCACCGCAAAAAATCGACGAGACAATCCATAACAGCAGTCGGGACGCCTGCCTTAACAAGGGGGTAATGTTACGATTTATTCGTTTTCTGACATAAGCACCTCTTATCTTATCTAATCTTCGGTGCTTATCTTATCTTATCTTTAGATCTGTGACTCCACGGAGTCTTCACCTTGCGACACAGTCACACTCGTCAGTGTGGAGTATTATTCTCGGTCACCGTGTATTTGCTGATTCACTTTCTAACACGGTATACCCATTATTAGACCCTTGACTTTAGTATATAAGTAGTGTACTCAAAGCTGTATATTCCCTACCTTTGAGCTAAAGTTTATTCATACCGAAACACATTCATTCTCGCTAAGCGCTAAAGCCTTAGTCTTGACATCTTAACTGCACGGGGACTTAGTGGTGATTGTACGAACGCGATACAACTGACTATTTACCTTTGTTGAGAGGTCGGGTCTAACAATAGGCGAGCAAAGCTAGAAGAGCTTCTGAAAATGTCAATGTCTGGAGACGAAGACACAGAGATGGGCTCAGGCTCTAGCGAAGACTCAACAAGCACATCAGACTCTGAATCTGATAGCAAACATAGGAGGTCCTGCAAGAAGAAAGGGGTGAAGCATCATAAGCCATCAACCAAGACAAAGAAAAACAAACGCACTAGCCATAAGAAAGCTAGTAGTGATGAGACCTCCAGTGAGTCTAGCTCCAGCAAATCCGAAACGGAAGAAGAGCCTCGAGCCAAGAAGAAGAAAGAGACCCGATCAGGATGGAAAAATACCCTGAAAGAACGAGACGAGGTTATACCTGAAAAAGGGAAAGCACCTGAGTTTCAAGACACAGATGAAGTAGAAGAGCTAGTTGATAAGCTAGCCAAAATGAAGGTAAGCGACTCAGACTATGCACAAATTTATTATCAAGCCCTCAAACGAGATGCAGCTATAGCCAACATAGTGGCTCCACCAGCCAAATGAACCCTGGGGCCAGAGAATCCCCTTTCCCATAACAATTCTAGAATGGAGAGACCCCCAAGCAGGGATACTCCACGTAATATGTATTGTTTCAGCTGCAGAAAGGATGACCACATGTTGAGGCAATGTTCCGTGATAAACGAATGAATCGAGAAGGGTCACATCACGAAGGATGAGTACAGCCGATTGACTCACAAAGATGGAACATACATCTGGCATATAGGAACCGAAACCTTTGAAGACACTATTTGCAGGACAACTATGAGTTCAAACTTGGTAACAATAAATATGTTCCAAGCCAACACAGACTCAGACACCGAAGATGAAGAATACAATGATGACACATATGCATACTCCAAACAGGTTTCAGTCAATGCTACCACACGAGAGACATCAGAAACACGATCTCGTGTGAAAGATAGGCAGAACATACCATGGGCACCGCCGTCAAGCACCTCTCAACGAGCAAAGGGAGTTGCCAAGGGAATTACCAAGGCTGCAGCCACTAATCCCTATGGTATGCAACTGAACCCTAACAAGAATCTGTCAAGTGAGGCACAGAAAGGGGCAGGGACATGGCCTAGCAAGAAAGATAGTCCACTTCCATCAGAACCGATGATGGGCCTAAGACTTCCATGGCAATGGCAACACCAACTCAGAAGGAGATTGGGTAATTAACGTAGTAGCATGGCAATCAAGGTGATCGTGTGTGCGAGTGGTTTGGGGCACCTCTGTGCAGTAGAACAATTCCTCTATACACAAGAATACACTGCGACTTTAAGTCTGCGAAGTAGTACTGCTTGGTAGTCGAGTACTAGATGCTAAGGCTATAAGCCGGTAGGGTTCTCTCGAAGTGAGAGGGAACGGAAGCAGGTATGACGTGAATACCATGGATCCGTATGTGAAAACGCGAAACGAGGCTAGAAAATGTCGTGTGACAGTAATCTGAGCGGGGAGAACAATGGAGAATAGACTAAACGGTCTGCAATAGTCTGTGAGTGAACGAGGCAATGAGAAAACGGCGTAGGGGCTGCGTGTGGTGAAATAAACGTGGAACGAGGTGCTGAGGGTGAACTGGCGAGAGAAAACGTGGAACTACAAAAACTGATGGCGATACTGGTCCTATATGATGCGAGGGTGCTGTGTCGATGTCGAAACTGGTCTGGTGCTGAAACGATCCTATCCTATGTCAAACTAACCTTCAAGTCCACTCGAGGGACTGATACTATACAAAAACTGGCTGAAACTGATCCTAAGTCTGCTCTGAGACTACCCAAGTGGGCGACGATAACGATGGCGAAAGTGAAACTGTAAAAACTCCAATGGTGCGAAATTGAAATGATGACGGCCTATAAAAGATAACGGGGGTGAGGTATGACGCGGCGATCACGTATTGGCACAGTATGAGCATGCACCAATAGTGTTAGGAGCGAAGAGCGCGTAGCGAAAGACTCTTCACAGTTAAAAATCATGGGATAACTCTGGTGAGCTCAAGAGTCGACGTGCAATCAAGAATATGCTGGTGCAAACGATATATTGCCGTAGAATGGTGAATAAACATTGTTTACTGGCGATAGACTAGAGCGTGACGATAATTGACATAGTCTGGGGTCGACTAGAGATGAACTGCCCCATAACTACGTTTTCTAGCTTGTTTTTATACTACAAGTACGAATTTATAAATAGAGTAGATATGCGAGACTCAGTAAGGCCATAAAGCCTTGGCTTTGTAAAAATCGTAGGCAACATATGGTCCTTGGTCTTCTAAAGTAACAGCAACTCGTTGATGTTGCCGTGTATGGATGCAAACCGTATGGTTTTGCTGAGCGATGCATGGATCGTAAGGTGCTGCTTGGCTGCGGATTACTGAGCGATAGTCGTCATGCTGAGGAGTACGCATGGGGCAACGTTTTCTTGAGGCCTTGGCGAAGTAACAGCCTTAGTAAACACGGTCTATAGTTGCCGTAGCTCCAATTGTCATAGCTGCGAGGGTACTCGCGTCTATCACGTCATTTTCATTAAGTGATCAATGAGCGCA
This sequence comes from Armillaria altimontana, assembly GCA_022818075.1. NCBI lineage: Eukaryota > Fungi > Basidiomycota > Agaricomycetes > Agaricales > Physalacriaceae > Armillaria > Armillaria altimontana. Next base: position 84,655 of record JAIWYR010000044.1, on the reverse strand, counting down.
TCAACTGGTTGCTTCTGAGTGATGCGTCAATTCCATATTGGGGTGATGGTCGATCAAAGGTGCCTTGCCGTGATACGGTATGGCAATTTATGATGCGTGGCAAGATGGGATGGATAACAAAGTGCATAAGGAGTGGTTGCCGTAGGATGAAAGTGGTGTCAGTGGGTGTGCAATCATTGGTTTGCTGAAAGGCCGTTGAAGGGACAGTAGCTTTAATTAGTAGGGAAAATCCGCAAATTCTGAGCATACAGAGCCTGGAGGCTCATCACCGATCCCTGTGGATGTTTGACCCTCACGGATTCAAGACCTACCTGAATTGGAGGATATTGAAATGGCGGAAGAAACACATCCATCGAACATAGGCCAGACCTCAGAAATGAAAGGAATCGAGACTACGACTGAACGGAAACGTGGCATGCGACAGCTGTTAATCCAGCAATGGTATGATGCAGAAGGACTGATGAAGACAGTGTTAAACATGCCTGTAACTATTCCAATTGGGGAATTCATGGCCTATAGTGCAGAACTTAGAAAACAGCTAATCAAAGAACTGCAAAACCGCACCATCAAATTCTCAGAAATGGGGAAGACAGATACTGTAAATGCAACCTCGAACATAGCCCAAGTGAACCTGGTCACTATGGAGCCCATCCAGACTAAGCCACTTGTCCGCTTGGCACTGATCATCATCGAAGTCACTATTGGGAACGAAAGCAAGAACGTACTTGCTAAAGCTATAGTGGACTCAGGGTCAGAAATTAATATTGTCTGTCAAGAGTTAGCACACGAGCTGAATAAATCATACCCGATTACACCCTTAAAAGAAATCAGCTGTTCAGATGCCAATGGAAACTTAGGCCTATTATCTGGACAGTTCAGCAATGTTTGGCTTGAACAAGGGCCCGTAGTAACCAACACTGCCTTTTCGTGGGCAACCAAAATATAACCTTCCAATTGCTGCTAGGATGGCCATGGCTTCGAGAAAATCTGGTGTCGATATCAGAAAGGCTAGAAGGCACCTACTTGGTCTACCATGACCCAAGAAATGCAAAAAATTACAAGGAGCTCTTTGTGCTTGAAGAAAACTGGAAGAAGGAGGCTACCAAACCTGTAGTCACGCATCTAGCCAAGACAGGAATCATCAGTGCCAACGGGGCCTGGAAAATTAATGCGGGCCAAGAAATCATGATATTAGGAGAACCCAGGAAATACATGACGTGTTTGCTGACACTAGTTAGATCAGACCGGAGACAGAGCGAGTCAATAGACCAAACATCGTATACACTGTCAGTAGATCCGTCCAAAATGAGTACACACAAGCCCAAAATGCCATCAAATTGGAAAAGACAGCATGGCCAATGTGAGTGCTCTCTGGAATGGCCAGATGAAAGTAAAAACCGACATGATAAGTGTAGGCTAGACACGGAAACTGAAACCTCGCACCAAGAAAAAGATAGTCACCCAGAACTAACCCTTAGAATGGGCCTAATCGCCCTGTGCATCCTCCAAAGTCACATAAGAACCATTTCCCCAGAGACTGGAATCTTCCTGACCATTCCAGCATGCTTCCCAAGAACAAATTCCTCAGTCCAAGTATACAATCGACTTTCAGGCAAACAGCGATACTATCCATGGATGCCGTTGCCCATTGAAAGCATCTACGGAAGCAAAATAAGTCGTCAGGAAGGGACCAAGCTAGCAGCTGTCTCACCTAGAGATGTGTATGAGGCCCTAGCTAGCGAGATACAGAGATACAAAGAATGCCTACAGCAAAGAAAGGCTGCGAGAGGATATAAGAAAGATGATGGAGAAAGAAGGAGCAAAAAACTCTTGCCAGTGAACACCCCTAGCTACATAATCATGTCAAGCAACATATGTCATACAGATCTGGACTGTGACATCCGCAACCAGCTTTGGGAACTCTTTCACGAAGCGGAGCCGGAGTTGACACCCGTCCTTCCTGTCAACGATGTTCCCCATCCTTTTGCTCTCACTCACACCTCGGAACATTTCCCCTTTCCTCCTAATGTAGCAACTACACTACACAATTACCTTCGAAATTCACTGTACCACCCAGCCGTGGCTAGCCACAAAACTTTTCATGCCACTATACTCAAGACCAAGCATGCGCTTCAACTCAAGCCTGACAACATTCAAGGACGTAGAGTCCAATGATCTCATGCCTTTGACACTACCCTGTCTGAGCTCCAAGGGCCCGAAGGACTGCCAACGGCCTCGAGAGCTGGCCATGCTGTGGTAATATTCTTCCCCAAAGATAATACCCATAAGTTCTCATTTAAAAACGACAAAAACATACCTAACAACCTACTGGTTCGCACAGAAGATACTTTGTCATGCGGATGACCTCCTTCTAGCCTGGGAATGGACGACGAGAGCATCAGCTCCTCATCCAATGAGATGACTGCAGACCACGAAGAAACATGCATGATCCTTGATGTTGCGCACAGCTACCCACAAGCCGAACCTCGTCTAAGCTCCCTGGAAGCTGTTGTAGGAAGCACTATGCCCCCGACCTTCGAATCAAGTGGAGACAGTGAGGACGAAGAAGGAGAGATCAAAGAAGAGAAGATGGTGGCACACCCAGCTTTGCATCCTTCGGTCATTCGAGCTCGTCAGATCCTGCAACCACCAGCCATCAGGGATACACCCCAAAATTCAGAACCATTTCCCAATATCCAACTTTCCCTACTGTCATCCTTTGCCATAACAGTAATGCGTCTTATTGCCATTAAACGAGATGAAGCTCGACAGGCATTTCACATGCCTAATGACTACTCCCTCGCCATGAGGGTAAATGAACCCAAGCTTAGACGTATCTCACAAGGCTTGCCAGTTGATAAGACCATCAAGCTAGGCTTTGCAATACGGACCCTAGCATGACTTGTTAATGAGAAAGGAGCAGCGTTACTCCTTCATAACCCTGTTTTCCTTACTACGATGCGGAGAACATTGTTTCCTGGACAACTCCCTGTGCTTGACGAGGATAGTGACAAAGCAGACAAGAACTCGAGAGAGTTCAGCTTCTCAGCGAACCTATTTCGACTAGGTCCCGCGGAACCAGGCAACAATCACTTTGTAACAGATTCTGACACTGACTATGACATGCCACCGCTCACAAGAGTCAGCGACAGCTTGGAGAGTGAAGACGAAAGTGACATGGATAGTGAAATGGATGAAGATGGGGTGCCAGGTCGAAGCGTCTTCCAGCTACAACCCCCAGAGGAAACAGCATGAAGGGACGAAGGACAGGGGATGTCGACCTCAACTTATCTCCCTGCAGGTATGCGACAATATATTTTCAGTTATGCTACCCAATTAACACCACAAAAATTCACATCCGTGTTAGGACCTCCCTCTGCCATGGCTATTATGCAGTCTCCCTTGCTATTCCGACCACCCACTTCCATGCCAGAAGGCGCGCATTGCCCACCTCCGTTGCCATCCGATCAAAGCCTGCACACCTTGCCATGCAGATGTCACCCTCATGTCTATCTGACCTGCGTAGACATGCCCTTCGAAACATTGTCACTTCCTGAGATACAAGAAGAACCTGGAATCGTTGTACTGTCAGAAATAATGATGCCCAGTGAGCCGCATGGAATCGAGATGTATATCGAGGACCACAACGTTACAATGCAGGACATAAACAAAGAAGAACAAGTGTTGATAGAGGAATTACATCAAGAACTCGTGTTACGAGCTGCCAAGGTCAGCGAGCTCATATCTATGCTATATTGCTCTAACCCTGTCTTCCCACAGGCAAACGTACAGCTCCCCGAGTATACAGATTCTGTCTACTCTTCAGATATGAGCGAATCCGAGAGCGATGAAGATGCCGAAGAACATGCCCCTCTAATTTTGAATGATTTATTGCGGGCAAATATCAAGAATTCGCACTATGCAGTGGAGACAGTACACCTCAGTACCACAACGGCGGATAGACTCCAACAACAACCGTACAAACCATACTACTACGCATGCCACACAAGTGAAAGCAATCAATATGGTGCAAATAGTGCCTTATCCTACCTTATACGATGACACGATGATCACCAGCGCCATGCTTGGCACTTTGAGGTCCTGGAAAATGGCACCATTCCATCACACATCTTCCACCATGTTGACAATCCATTGGAATATGCCGTAGTTGACGTCTTCCGAGGAATACAAGATAACTCCCCCTTGGATCTGGAAGACAATAGTCTGCTCGCAGCCGGAAATGCCTTATATGATGAATTACAAGGACACAACGAGTGGAAGATCGCCATGCTAGGAATCAAGATTTACGGATTCATGCGCAAGATGGATGTGAATTGGAATCACTGGGTACACGGTGATGCACAGCCTTCCCCATCTGAACTAGATCAAATCCAACAGCAGCTTTTCCTCGCACATGACGGATGGCAGGTGCCTGAAGAATTCGAGGATTGGAAGGACAAATTCGTAACACGAGACGTCTTGGATAGCTGCGCAGGAAGGTGCATCATGAAGCCTGATGAAGAAGACATACCGGAAGGGCTCATTCCCCATGGAATAGTATTCGCACGACAAGACAATTTAACGCTGTATCATCCCCACATCCGACAAGCCAAAACCCAACCATCATTCACCGAAAGCTGCACCTTGTTTAACGACAGACGTCCTCTTACATTCATGGATCCACGACAATCTCCACTAAAGGAAGCCAAGCTGAATCCTTGGGTACCAGTCCGAGATCAGCTATGAATTGCTCGCCTCATCATACGTCGTTTTCTTGGTCTTATCTACAAGCAGTTTCTTCGACAACAATGGCGTGGAATGGTGGATACCCTCAGCCCACAAGATGATGCTCGACACTTCTTCTACTGGCACAATGAAGCCTTTCGTTACCTCAACCCTTGTTACCCATTTTTTCTTCAAGGATTTCAGCAACAGTGTGTTCATTACAATCCCGAATCTTGCTCACCATGTCAAGGACTTCCCACTCGAAACCCGCTACTCACCGCAAACAAGGATGAGTTCCTTTATCATGCAGCTTCTCTATTTGAGACCAAAGGCCGAGGCAAACTGTCCAACACCCTTCGATATGTCCGAGAGGCTAAACCAATTATGGCTGAGGAAATGCGGGCAATGTTTGTTAATAGGTACGTTGTGATGCGGGGTTGTTCTATGATGATGAAGGCAGGCATCGAGCTCTTTGTGGAGATGAGCACAACTTGCATTACTATGATGAAGAGGATGAAGAAATGTATTAGGCACATACCTTCGATCTCTTCGTTCCCCACGGAAACTGCCCTAACCCATTACTCAGACACTAATAGAACAATTGTGAGAAGGACAAACTATTACTCACCAAACCACGAGTTTTATTCCAATAGATGTTATTCGGATATCATTGAATCTTTTTCCTTACCTTACATATATAATGGACTAACAGACCAATGGCCTACCTGGACTAATTATTTACTATATACGGACTACTATTTGGACTACAGTGGGAAGAGGAACTTAGCACTATGTAACAATGGGAACATTGTCTCTTCCTTCTTCACAATGCTAAGTTTCGAAGACATCGCTAACCACCAAGTCATGTGGGAGGAAGCCCACAACAAGATAGCAAAAGAAAAATTCGCTCAATGAAGGAAGGAGTCAACCAAGGTCGAGGAAATTGAAGATGAGGAGCTTCATGTCTACACGCTAGCTGACTATCCCTTTGAGGAAGGGGACACAATAATCATTAATAGTGGCGACCTGGAGGAAATTAAGGGCGACTTGTTAAATACACATTCGCCTGCCCAAGCATATACCATATATAAGCAGGTGGATAAAAAGGTCAAACCGGTATCTACCAAGTTCCCGGAAGAAGCTCAAGTGAAGCGAACACTACCTCAAGACCCCTTAGCAACCCTAGAAGAGCTGCCAAAAATCCCGCCTAATTTTACACCCACGGATCGATTGACCGAGGAATGAATGATGGAATTGAACGTAAATCAAGATCAATTCCTGTGGCCAGAAGAAGAAAAGTTATTTAAGCATGTACTTGTGCTAAATTAACAGACACTACCCTATGAAGAAAAGGATTGTGGAACCTTCAGCCAGGAATACTTCTCAGATTACATCATGCCAGTTGTACTGCACACCCCATGGGAATTCAAGAATATACCCATTCCCCCTGGAATAAGACAGAAAGTTATTGAATTCTTGAAAAGCAAGATCAATGCGGGGGTATATGAGGCAAGTCAGTCATCATACCGCAGTAGATGGTTCTACATACTCAAGAAAAGTGGAGCTCTGCGACTCATACATGATTTACAACCATTAAACAAGATAACTATCCGAGACACAGGTCAAATACCAGAACCTGATGATTTCATAGAACCATACGGGGGATGTCAATGTTACACCATGTTTGACATGTTTTGGGGATTTGATGCTAGGAAGGTTGACCTGGATTCTCGAGACCTGACGGCCTTCTACACACCATTAGGCTTGCTTCAAATTACTGCCCTACCAATGGGATATACTAATTCACCTGCCGAATTCCAGAATTGCATGATATTCATTTTACAAGACAAAATACCTCATGTTGCCAATATCTTCATAGATGACCTACCTATTAAGGGACCTCAGACTCAATATTTGAATGACCGAGGCCAACCTGAAGTACTTGCTGAAAATCCAGGGATCAGAAAATTTATATGGGAGCATGCTAATGATGTACACCGCATCATGCACCGCATCAAATGCGCTGGAGGCACATTTTTGCCAAAGAAAACCCAGATATGCCGCCCAAGTGTAGTCATATTAGGACAAAAATGTTTGGCAGAAGGACATCACCCAGAAGATGCTCGGGTAGACAAGATATTGAAATGGCCACCTCTTAAGACCGTCACCGCAACACAAGGCTTTCTGGGATTGTGCGGAACAGTACGAATATGGATAAAGGATTATTCCAAAATTGCACAACCCCTGGTAGACTTAGTCCAAAAAGACTTTGAATTCAATTGGGGAGAAAAGCAGATAGAGGCATTCAAAACACTCAAATCTAAAGTGAGCACCTCCCCAGCATTATGATCCATTGACTATACCTCCCACCAACCATCCTATGTATCTGTTGATACAAGTCAAAAAGCAGTAGGATTTATTCTGTCATAAGAAGATGAACATGGAAGAAGAAGACCAGCCAGGTATGGCTCAATTCCACTCAATGAGAGAGAATCACGATATTCTCAACCCAAGCTAGAGCTATATGGATTATTCCAAGCTCTTCGTACCTGGAGAAAATATATTATAGGCTTGAAGAATTTCCATGTCAAAGTGGATGCAAAGTACATCAAGGGAATGCTAATAGCACCAGACATGCAACCAAATGCAGCCATCAACAGATGGATCCAGGGAATATTGCTCTTCGATTTCAACCTGATACATGTTCCAGGCACAAAATTTAAAGGACCAGACACATTGTCCTGAAGAGATCTAGGACCAGATGAGGAACCTCCTGCTCCAGAATATGATGATTCATGGCTGGATGATATGGCCCTGTTAGCCTATCAACCAGACTTGACAGTGGCCCAGGAAATCAACTCATTCATATATCAAATTACACATCAAGACAATATTGCCCAGTCTTTTGTCAATCACATAGATCGATGGCAGATCCAGAATGAAACACTCAAGAAGATCAAAGAACTACATTTGCACAAGCAGGAGCCTATGGTAACAAATCCCCGAGGGCATCGGAAGTTCCTAAAGAAAGCATCATAATATTATCTTACCACAGATGGCCACCTATTCAAATGCAATGGAGACCGCTCCCCCTTATTAGTAGTCCTAGACCAAGATACACAGACCAAAATATTGATGGAGGCCCATGAAAGGCTTGGCCATAAAGGGGAACAAGCAGTTTATGACATACTATGCTTGCGGGTATACTGGCCCCTACTTTGGACCGATGTACATCATCATGTGTCCTCCTGCCATGAATGCCAACGGCGACAACTGCAACACATGGTTCTTCCACCTACGATATCTGCTCCTGCCACCATATTTGAAAAGGTGTACATTGATGTCATGTTCATGCCAAAGTCAGACGGTTACAGATATATTGTGTGTGCCAAGGATGACCTGACAGGAGTAGTCGAAGCCAGTGCCTTAAAAGAAAATAAAGCCAAGGCTCTGGCTAAGTTCTTATGGACCAAGATCTATTGCCGATATGGAGCCGTAGGACAGATCGTTACTGATAATGGCTCTGAAGTGAAAGGAGCATTCAAATGCCTAGCCAAATGATTAAATGTGCCACATGTTCGGATATCCCCTTACAACAAACAAGCTGGAGGAGTTGTGGAACGAGGACATTTCATTTTAAGGGAAGCCATTGTGAAAGCATGCCCAAAACGTAAAAAAGATGGGCAGATCAAGAACTGGCCTGACTACATAGATGCTGCTATATTTGCAGACAGAGTTACAACCAGCAGTGTGACAGGGTTTTCACCCTACTACCTGTTGCATGGTGTTGAACCCTTGCTACCATTTGACCTTGCGGAAGCCACATTTATGGTAGAAGGGTTTCGTTCTGGAATGGAGACATCGGAATTATTAGCCCTGAGGATACAACAATTAATGAGACATCCTGAGGACCTAGAACAAGCAGCCGTGGTACTCAGAGACTCCCGTTTCAAATCACATGAACAGTTCCTGAAGAGATTTAAGCATCGGCTATTAAAGGAGGATTACAAACCTGGAGAACTGGTACTGGTCCATAACACCTGACTGGAAATGACTGTGAATCGGTTCAAAACCGCACCTAGATATTTTGGGCCATATGAGGTGGACAGGCAAACATGTGGTGGAAGTTATAAATTACGTGAGTTGGATGGAACCCCACTTAAAAAGAATGTGGCAGCCTTCCGGCTACTCCCTTACATCACACGGAGAAGTCCTGAATTCCAACAAATCATAGCTGACAACCGTCATGTCCTAGACCCCAGCAGTTATCATAAGGAACCCATAGCAGTTTCGGATGATTCTGACATGGATACAGACTAAATGGGATAAATACAGATTCAGGCACTATAAAATCAATTGAATTCTCCAGACACCATAAGCATTCCATCCCCGCTTAACGTAATCCTATCGCCCTGAAACCAGACTCCGTCCAATCCGAACCCGAAGGGAAGGGAACCAGCCAACCCTTCACTATAGAAAATGACTGACAAACACATTCACCACTCCTTCACCCAGTAACCACAATGCTCCTGGACGAGTATCCCTCCCTGCCAGACAACGCTTCTCTCCTTAACCTTTTTGTATCACCTGAAGAAGCGGCAGACTTTAATGCTGAAACTGACAGCCTGCTGCCTCCCCCTAATGAAGACCCTCTGCCCCCTGTTATGCCGATGTTCTAGTGGAAGAAGCGGTCGAAGAAGAGTGCCTAATGCATACCATCCAGGTATGTTCTGCCCAGCTATATGGACGTTAATCAGTTCTAGAATGTTGAACAGGAGTTCTGCACATGGACCATCACACACACCGTTCTAAACTCCCTGCCCTCTGGTAACATTTATGTTGTTCCCTTGGTCGAACCAGAGGATGAAATTGCAATGGATCCACCTGAACCAGACAACACTGAAGTCCATTGGCTGAATATTGTTCCAGTGTGAGAATGCTGGGGCGCTATCCAATATCCTTTCATCGTTGCCACCAACCTCAACAAAAACCTATATCTTGGATGCCGAATATATCACTCTTGGTATGGTGACGGCCAAATCACAGAACTACCATATGTCACGGCAAAATATATCGTTTTCAATGGGTGGTTCATGACCTTTGGGTATTGTGCAGGGCCATTCCATGCCACCTTCATAACCCATCGCAGCATGTTCACCCTACCCCCACCACCACAAGCACCAGCCAGCGCTGCAGCCATACACACCTGGTGGAGGGCGTTGAGAAGCTATCTCTGCCCCACTTCACATGCTGAGCATGAAGCCAAAGCACCAAAGGAGTTGGAACTGTTGCCAATAAATAGGGAGATGGTCAGGCGAGCAGAAATGGAACCATTCTCATCTGTTATCTATTCATACACATACTCTTCTCAAATGCCCGAAATCTCCCCATCTTCTCGAGAGCATGGTGTCTCTCCACATTTCATTTTAATGTAGAATTACATATACAAATTTTCATTCCTTCCATTTAAAGTCCTTAAACTAGTTACAGGACTATTGAACAATGGGATAACCGGGGATGGTTATATTTCTTTGTTCCCCGCGGATGTCAGGTCCGGTAACGGACCGGTAGAGAATCGGCAGAGTAGTGCCGTGCCATGTCATTCCACGTGGCAACACATCATCTAATCAGTCCACGTGGCGACACGTCATTGACACGTAGTTAGAATTACAGTATATAAACCCCCACGAGAAATGAATAGTCAGCTTTTTACCCACTTACAGATTATATCAAATTTTACTTGAGTACCTCTGAATAGCCATTCAGATATCTCACGTGAGTCACAACTGAGTCACTCACGCGCAACACATCAACTTGAACCCACTTATCATCGCCGTCACTGCCGAGAACGGCCATCAGCCTCATATCATTTCACACCTTCACACCATCACATCACACCATTGAGCTTCGAAATCGACGCTCGATCACATTCTATCGCATCAACGCAACTACTATCTACTCTGAGCTTCGACTTACAAGCTCCATACCACCAACAAACTATCAAACTCATCTCACCCACATGAAGCTTTAGCCAAACCATAGCATTCGTGCTCTCCCCCATCGAACTATCGTCAACGCACAGAATTTCATCTGTGCACGGAATTCATCTAACCCCGACTTCCGCTGACAGCGTAAGCAGTGCCACTGTCAGTGTATCTTACTGGGCCGGATACAGGGATGAATGTACCGCCTCTTGCCTACCTCACCATCCAACCATCCAAGTGAAGAGAAGCATGAGTATGTGGCCGGAAAATTTATACTCTGCTCGGTTTGCACCCTCATTGTTCCCCTCATAATACCCAAAAGCGATGCCTGCCGCTAATTCAGATACAGGGAACAGAACCCCGAAACTGGCGAAACATCAGGGAGGCGCTTCAGAATTCGAGTGGAAGCCGAAGACGAAGCCATGGTTTATGCTTCCTATATTGACGATTCGCTCTGGTGGTCTCTCATAACGACCATGTTCGATCAAAGTCTATCCGATTTCCATCTCGCTTCAATGTCTTCTCACTATGCAACGTCAGATGTGGTGTAACGGCCTTGGCACCCTCCGATGTATGGAACGAGGGTTCGATTCCCTCGTATCTGAATTGGTGACATTTCTTTGGTTTTAGGTCTTTGGAGAGACGTTGCGGTCAGCTGTTGCATGGTCCGAGTGACTTCTATCCGAAAGTTTCCATATTCCCACCAGTGACTACCTCTTTCGCCCAGAATTTTTTTCTTCTAAGTATTTAAATTGACTTGCTTTCCAGGCAGCATACTTTTCCCAGTTTTGAGTCGTACATCAGCGTTCGGGTGTGGTGCAGAGGCCAGTTGCGTTTTCTCTGGGTTCGATTCCCTGTATCCGAACATTGAGATGGTGTTTGGTTAGTTTTTATCGCATAATCAATGACGGCTTGTACAGAAGATTCACGTAGTCGTTTTATTTTCTCCCCATGTGTCCAGCCAATCGAGCATCATTGGCTTAACAATTAATGGCATGGGAGAGACGTTGCGGTCAGTTCGTGCATGCTTCTATCCGATTTGCATATCCCCACCAGTGAGTATATCTCTTTCGCCCAGAATATTCTTCCTTGCTTTCCTGGCAGTTATAATTTTCCTGGTTTTGAGAGTTATACATCGGGATTCGGGTATGGTGCAGACGCTTGTCGCGGCATCTCTGGGTTCGATTCCCGATTTGGATGGCGAAGTGCTTATTTTTATCACGAACAAGGAAGGTTTCTTGGGGCAACGTTCTAGTACTGGCCATTTCGATCCAAGTGTCTATCCCATTTCCTGGGGTATCCCTCTGATCTAACGTCTTCTCACTACGCGAACACGGATATGGTGTAAAAGATGATAACATCGCCCGTGAATGTAAAAAGGGTCCGATTTCCTGTACCTGAATCGTTTGTGTACATGGTATTTTGGGTCTTGGGAGAGACCCTGTGGTTAGCTCATGGTTCCCTCTCTCCGATTTGCATATACCTCGGGTATGGTGTAGGGGCCCGTTGCAGCATCTATGGGTTCGATTCCCTATATCCGAACTTGCACAGGCTGACGGTCATTTTTCATCTCATGAACAAGGAAGGTCCTTATAGAAGGCTTGCGTAGTCTTTTTATTTTATTTACATGCGTCCAGCTAATCGAACATCATTGGCTTAACAATCAAAGGCATCTATACTCTTTTCGTGTCCTAACAACGGATTCGTGAAATTTCATCATCAAAGATTGGTATGGGCCAGCAAGGGATCACTGTGTTATTCCGACAGTGCTTCTTATTCCGTCGATCTTCTTCAATTGAACTATGAAATATTTAAGCCCATCCTGCATGTTGCCAGAGTTCTACTGCAGTGTGTCCGCAAGGCATTCACATACTGCCATCCAATTCCTTCGATAGAAAGACATCCAATCGCACGCGTACGGCAAAGGAACGGCATTCCCTAAGCCGTCAAACCGCCTCCGACTACTGATATCCGTGTGCATTGTTTGCACATGCTTCCGCAATTTCGCACACTGAAATTTTACCTTCCGCCGCATTTAACAGGAAAGACGGCGACGACTTTTGCCTTCTCACCACGACTATGGACGACCCAACGCGCACTTATGGAGGAACCTTTCTCAAAGCTTCAAGGTACAAAACTGTACGGCGCATTCACTACCATCCGTACCGTCGATACGGCCCCCACATCGATTCCTTCTTGACTCCTCCCTTGGTGAGCCTTGTCAAATAGTTCTCGACCTTCGTCACAGAGCTCACCTCGAGTGTCCAGCCCGTTCATTCTGTCCTCGCATCTTCTTCAAAGAAATCAGCAAGTGTCCTTCACGTTATACTGAGAACAACCATATTCAACTCCCCATCGTTGCATCTCCAGGTTCATGAAAGCGTTTTGAAGCCAGTACCAGGAAAGGAGGAAGGCTGCTCTTTGCGTTATTGTAAAATGATATTCGGTGCTGTCATCGTGCGTGCAGTGAATCATGTTCATAACGGCGAGATCCCTAAGAACTTTTTTCCCTTTCAGGTTGTTATATTAGTGCGCGTCGCGGGGGCAATCTGTGGGTATGAAATTTTCTGACACAGATATACGTGGAATTTCGTGAGTCCACTGCGACTGGTGAATATATGTGCTGACATATGCTCATCACATCCCTGCAGCCTTTCTGGTTTTTGCCAAATACTTCAGTTTTTATACATTGAGCTTTCCGCTTCGTGCATCGCCTTCAGCAAGCATAATTTGCGTTCTTTCTACGTCGTTGTTTTGCATGATCAAGAATAGAAGTCACTTCACTCTCACCCACAGTCCTTCAAGCAGTGACAATCGGGTTCTGCAAGGTTTACCTGCTTCAGAAGTGCTTCCTGAGTGTAACCAGAGATTGATTCAAAATGCTTCCAGCCGGATTTGTGACAGGATCTAAGGATCTCTCGTATGGATGGTCTATGCAGTGCGATACCGAAGGTCCATACGATAGAAGGTATAACATAGATCTGTGTAAGAAGACTAATCGTATTTCGACAGAGCATGGGCGTGCTGGCTCAGAAGTTGGTCAGTTACAGCCGTCGCTGGGTTCGATCCCAACTATGGCAATGACATCGCTGTATAAAGATTTTTCTTCCTAGGTATACTTCGTGTTGAAGTCGTTACAGCATTGTGAATAGTTGGGTCTCCCGACTGTTCGGCAACTATTGGGAATGAAGACGAGTCCGACATCCACTGACCTTACTTGTTCAACAGAATAAATTTCCTTTCCGAGATGCAGTGACAGGCAAAAATAAGGATAAGTTGATCAAAAAGGATCCACACAGACAGGTCACAACGAAGATTTCCGAATGCAACCAGCTTATTCAGAGAAGCGATCGATAATGGACTCCAAATCTTCCGGAAGTATTTTGTCTAAAGGCTCGTCCTTCTTCCGGAACGTCACTACATCACTAGGTCAATCAAAAAACAAGAAGCTCATAAAGAGATCAACCCACGCATTTTCTGCAGCACAGTTTTGTTCTTGAAGAGCGAGGCTCTGTCATTGGGATCCATATGACTATTCTGCGCGACGAGAAGCTTATCAAACATCGAGCTGTTTCGCCAATCTGCCTCTGGAAATTTCTGCGTCACGCCCCAGGCAAACCTAGTGATCAAGCGCTTCTGCTCAACCTGCCCTAGATTTTCCGGTATATCCAACGGAGGGTTGATTGCCCACAACGGCACAACCCGCGCCCCAGCCCAACCGGAAATGGAAACAATCTTTGTCGGATCAGCAGGATCTACCTGGATGCAAGACAGGGAGAAGGCAGGGTGCTCGAGTACCAGTCGTTTCCTGAAATCCCGATCTTTCTTGCGCATGCGTCCCAATATCTCGTTTACGTCTCGCTCTCTATCCCGCCGCTCGTCAAGGGAAAGGTCGGAAGGCGCGCCTGTATAGTCCAAGTCCCGCGATGCAATCGCTGCAAGCCATTTATCCGCAGATTCAAACGGGCCGCAATGCCAGATATTCGGAAGCTCAGTATTACGGTCCAATTCATTCGAATCTGGAGGGCATACTGCGATAGGTCCCACAAAGTAATCGGAACGAGATTTGACATCACGGCTGCCGTCGTCGTCTGTAAAGAACCAGTCCCGAGCCATTTGTTCGCGGTCTTCGTGGCGATAGATACTGCCAATTTTTGAAAATTTTCTGCTGCGAGACATGAGGATCCTGTAATACGTTTCTGCGACGGAATCGATAATAGTCTCGCGTTGTACGGAGTTGAGAGTGTGTATGATGTCATTTAGAAAGGGACCCTTGGTCTGGAATGATGATAACAGACTCAGATGGATATACGATATCGGTTACACGCACGTACCAATGTAGTCACTATCCATGGTCCTCCAACCAAATTGTCCTTATCCTCGTCAATGCAGATCGGAATCTGAATAGGAACAGACTTGGGAACTTGAGATCGTAAGAAAGAAAGGGTTGCAAACTGTCGGAAAACTCAGGCATCTGGGGAGAGAGGCAAACGAAAATACGGACCTCTGATAGCATAACTTGATAAGGGGTGACAGCGCCGCCGTCACGAGCCAGGGGTATCCTCACGCGAACCGAGATATCGCCGAATTTATCGAGGACTCCATGATACACCTGAGAAGTGAGAGGGGAGAATAATCTTGCTTCAACCGAACGTACATCAAAGTCACGAGCTGCGACGTTTTATAAGCCTATAGAGCTTTTAGCAAAGAATCGAACAGACACACTTTTCTGGATGCATTTAAAGCGAGAGCAAGGGCTTCCCGTTTCATTGATAATCCTGGACTCTAGCAGAGCGAGGTTCTGTGCCATCGCCGTTGTTTTACTAGTGGGCTGGAAGAAAAAGGGAAAAGGTGCCACCAGGGCAAAGAGACAGAGGGAAAGGAACGGAAGGTAGAACTGATAGCGCTAGCGCTCCGTTTAAATATTGCCATCTTCCCGCACAGCCACTTTAGATAGACAAAGCAAGCAGAAGGGACAAAGATCAGTGAGCCTAAAACGGGACAAGGATCGCGTCATCCGTGCCTCGTGTCTGACGCCGAGTAGGATAGGTACCGATACCGCTTCGAATTGGAGGAAGTGAATCTAAAGATGTACGTTCAGTGCCATCACGGGCAATGACCGCACTGACGCTCTCAGTACGAATGCAACGGCGATGTTTACTCGCAGCATGGCACTGGATACGGAGGTCAATATAGTATCTGATCCTGACGACGAAGATGTCAGCCTGAGGTCATTCCGTAGAATGAAGTAGAAGATTCCACCGTGTTCTCTGCTCGAGTTAATACGGCTTAAAGGAAGTTTCCCGGTCAGATAATGACTGTGATCACTGGCGCAAACTGCGGTATTCTCCGTTAGGACCTACAGATATTAGTCAGACATAGGTGCATCATAAAGAGAATCGGAGGGCTATTTAAGAAGTAGAACCTAGGCCCGCTAGGTGACGCTTCTCCGACGAGACCTGACCCAGCAAAATTTATTGTCAAGACTCGAATATTGTGTTACTGTGCGGGAAAGGTCCAATGCGCCCACTAAAGGGACAGAAAACAACGAAGCTCGTAAAGCCACTAATCCAATATCAGAAGATAATATCAGTAAGGTGTAGAAGAAATCTTGTCGAAGAGCGAGGTAGCTGATAGTTTGAAATTGAGCGTTGATTGTCAATTCTGGACGCCGGCTGAGTCGCACCGATAGCCGGTGCCACAGAGTTGTACTCTCCCACCATCTCAGTATTTCTTTCTATGCTATTCACTGGTCGATAAATGTCTAATCTCTTTGTAGCTAGTTTCTGAATACTCAAACGCATCAGATGCAGGCTAAGTAAAGAGATGTTCATCACGACAAGTAATACATGACGGGTCAGGCTTCTAGATCAGATGTTCCGACGGCCGCCATATTATCCCAGGCCTCATGAATCCCATGGCCTAAGATACAACACCAACCTTTTCCCGTACCATAGCTCGAACGAGGAAAGAAGTGCTGAACGTAGAAGAGAATAAACCCTCAAAAGTTGCGTGACTTAGGGAGGTCGCGACAAGTCTACGAGCGAATTCAGCATTTCCTGGACACTTGACCTCTGTACGCTGCTTCGAAGGTGCTGTACCCCTGGCGACTTAGCATCTCCCTGTATTCGAATAGTCAGAGTACAGACAGATTCTGGATATGGGGCCTTTTACAAATATATCTCGCCCTCACTTGATGGTTCTGAGTCATTATGACTCCGCTGAGCCTATTTATTCACCTTTGTCCTTTTGGGATACATTTTCTCAGACGGAAAATTCGGTAGTTTTGAGATGGATGTCTTGTAGTATCCAAGAAAAAATAATTCGTACGAAACATCACACCGTCTGGCGCTCATTGATTGTAAGCATAGGGGAGATCTCTTAGACTGGGAGCCTATACCTGGACTTCTCGCCCACGACCATTCAAAGCTGCATCATTTATTGATTGACTGAAGTTGACAGTTGTCATGTCCGCTACATAGGTAAATAACAGTCTCCGCTAGGACGACTTCATTGCGATATGTTATAACAAATGACGATGCGACGGAAACCGGTCGAATATTCATATTACATGGTACACAGACCAATGTACTTTATATCAGAATTATAGCCCAATGTGGTCGACGGGACAATGCACAAACCGACCGGCGACGCAAGTATCACGTTGTCGCGCTGACATCGGAATTGCCGCTTTCGGCAGGTCCTTTTTTACCTACCACACCACCACCTCGGACAGCATTTCCTTGACTCTTTGACTCTCTTCCAATACCCCAACACCACTTCAAAGTCTGGATTATTTAAATTTTTGTCATTTTATCATCCCCTGAAATCGGTACGGATCTCCTAAATATCTTCTCAGCATTGATGTTTCTAATTCTCTTGCCAGCAGCACAGTTCCACCATGACGCGCATTACCAAAGACTCCATTAGCTCGAACTCGCATCCCAGCCACCGGATTCGTCAAAAGAAAACGCAGAAATACCAAACCGCTCCCATTGTGAAATCAGAGCCGAAGGAAGAACAAGTCGACGCAATCATCCACCTTCACTCCCCTGAGCCTGCCAAAGATTTGGGATGGGATCATCCTGACGAACTAGACTACAGAGATGCATCGGCGTGGTCCAAAGACGATATCGTTAAACATCTCATCACCCACTCATTCTCCGTCCCAGGCCGTACACATCGTTCGAAATGGGCTACTATCACCTCGGCGGACGGATCTACAACGGTAGTACCGAACGTGTATCGTATACCACTGATGTTCGTGGGGGAATTTATGTGGAGCTCCCTCCGGTTGGTCCTGGCGGATGACAAGGAGTGGAGCGAGTTCAAGACCGGAATCCTGCACGTGTCGAGACTTTGCAAAGCGTTTCTTGACGAGGTCAGGCGAGCGATGAGTGAGGAGGGGGTTGGAAGGAGCTGGAGGTGTGCAGTGTTTGATAGGGCCCTGGCACGGTATCGCATGGGGTGGTTGTTATCCCACCCAAGATATCTGAAGGAGTTTTGGGAGATGTATGGAGACGAGGAGTATCGGAAAGATGCCGTCAAATCTGGTGAGTTTTTTTCTGCTCTCTCGCAGTTAGGGTGCTGATAACCATAGATTGGAAGCGACTGGTGCTGAAGGGACTGAAGGGATTCAAACTTGATGAAGAGCAAATCGAGGGCGGCGTTAAGGCCAACAGGTGGATGAGCGGGCTAAAGGTGATTCGGGGTGATTGGATATGGGATACGAACGAGAACGCAGCGCTCCCTGCAAGAAACGCACAGGATTACCTGGAGTCTTGGCAGCGTACAAAGGTCTGGAGGGACCGGCCCGCAGCCCCACCCACATTAGCCGACGAAACCCTGTCGACGAAAACGCATGCTCTGGAACCTTGTGATCCTGTAAATTTGCCCATACCTCCCGACCTGGGCTGTGAACCCGTCACCTTTGCCTTACCCTCTCCATCACCTGAGCTCTACAAGCTTTTGCGCCTAAAGTTTCAATCCCAAGAGCGGCGTATCGCTTCCTTGGAAAACGAAGTAGCCTTACTCAGGAAATCAGAGAGGATCAGAGCGACCATAACGGTTTCCGAAAACGCGGTCAGCTTTGTCCCCACCCCCAACTTTCCAGAAATTTCCGACCCAGATTGTTCGACAAGCTTCTGGAGAAATCCGTTGGAGCAGTTGTTAGATGTGGATATGGATACGGACATCGATGAGGACGTTTCCCCACCGTTGGTTAAATGCGAGCCTGAACCAGAGCAAGCACAGATGAAATCTATGTCGCGATTGAAGGACGATACGGACGATGTAGCGTCGGCGCCAATCAAGTCATTGCGCAAATTGCAGAGGATGGAAAGCTGAGAGCTAGTATTTCTGGCGTTGTGTTTATTCGATAGATTATTCTTATTCATCTGCTCGTGTATCGGTTAACTTTGCAATTTCTTCCTCATTGTCTATGCATCACTGGTGTTTCATACGAATAGAAACACTCCTTCCACACCCTCTCGTCTTAGGAAATAAAGTATGCCTCTACTTGCATGACACTCGCAAATTGGGACTGTTAGTCCAGGCTCGGGAGAAAATGACATGGTGAAATACTTGGATGCGTTCAATAAGAAATGTTATCAAAGCCGTCCGAGGATGGTAATTCCACAATGGTAGATGGCCAAGTACTACTAAGCGTACCAACAACTAATGGGGGTGGAGATCAAACAAAGGGTAGAGAGAGATCTTCACGAATCAATTCCAAAGTGATAGTGGGACCTTCGCTAGCAGATCAAGCAAAGAAAGACGTATAGAAAACCTGATTTTCGAGCCTATTGAGCCAACCATGAACGCGAATAGCACCGGCCCTACACCGCCGCGGACGGGCCGCGACGGATGACGTAGTTTCGCGTCAAACTCGGGAAAATCAGATTGGAAATCAACGTTCAGCGTTCGGCAACAGTCACTGTCATTTGCTTTCTCGACACTGGTTGAACACTTTTGTAGACACCGTATACCGGCATTTCTTCGGAACATCACTAACCTGTCATAGTGAACATGAACCATCCGCTGCTGGCCAAGGAGAACGCGAGAGTTCACTTCAAAAGGCAGAAAAGAAGTCCTTCGAAAACTCTGGGTCGTATGGCTATCAGCTGACCATGTCCTGCTCACTTTAGTACTCCCATGAAGCTGCTATTGTTGTACAGCTGGCTCCTAGCTGTCGCCGCTGCTCTTGATCCCCTTCAGTACGTTAATCTGTTTATCGGCACAGTCAATGGGGGACATACTTTTCCTGGTTCGTTTCAAAAGAAGTGTGTACATGCTGGGGAGCTGAACAGACATCAAACAGGCGCGACGGTTCCCCATGGTATGGTTAAAGTAGGGATGGACACTGATTCGCCTGGAAACGTAGGGTATCTTATATTCAGTCATCAAACCCTAAGCTTATTTCAACCTGAAGCACGCAGGTTACGACGGTGATGCCAGGTATAATGTCACGGGCTTCTCGCAGCTACATCAGTCTGGAACCGGAGGAGTACGTCCTTTCGAATTCTTACGACTGGTCTCTCAACCTGTTTAATAGCAAGTCCCTTTATCGAACTTCAAGCTTTTCCCCATACACAACTGTTCGGCGTTTGAGCAATGCCTCACGACGATCGACTCGAGGAAAATATTGCGTCATGTACTACCTGATGGTACGAAACACACATTGTGATATTCCATCTTACCAACCAAAGCTTGGTTTTAGGTTCAGTTGACGACTATGCCTCACCTGGGTATTTCTCTACTAACCTCTCTAATTCAATCAGAGTGGAACTGACATCGACACGACGGACCGCTTTACATCGATACACTTTCCCTGAAGAATCTACTACGCCTAGGATCTTGCTAGATGTTACGAACGACGGTCAGATTAGCGCCAATGACATAACGATGCTCATCAACTCGGAGACCGGTCGCATGACAGGTGCGTCCCTGCTTCTCGTCAACCTTTTGGTACCGTGTTTCACATACATGTAGCTAGCGGAAGCTTTGCCGACTCGTTTGGGATAGCCCGCTACAATGCATATGCATGCGTCGATTTCAAGGGTGACTTCAGCGGGCCAGTCGAATATGGTCCCTACAAGATCAACTATCCCGATCTCTGGGGAACGGATATCCAGCAGCACTACTATAGTGAGCACCAATCGTCTTCTTCTGTTATATTTTGTCAGCAACTTTTTTGGCAGCGTGGGGGTACGAGCACGGTGGCTTAGTCGGATTTCCCGGTTCGAGAATGGGACCCACTACCATTCTAGCACGTGCGGGTATCTCATTGCTCTCTGTAGAACAGGCGTGTGCCAATGCGGAGGAAGAAATTCCTGATTGGGACTTTGAGAGGGTTGTTCAAGACAGCGAAGCGCAATGGCGGGACATCCTGGGCCGAGTGCAGGTCAATAATAATGGCGTGGCCGATAATACAACGATTCTGCTGTACTCTTCCGTGCGTCTTCTCACTTCCGCTCTTTTCTTGTCTTGAAAACAACAAACTAGCTCTACAGGACTCATATCACTCCTGCGGATCGTGAGTCACGTATTTATCTGCCTACACGACAACGATTGATGATGTTCTTTCAGTGACAGGTGAAAATCCGGGGTGGTCTTCAAGCGAGCCTTATTACGACTCGTTTTATTGTAACGTCAGACCAACCTCGTTGTTATATGGCTTTCGTGCTGATGTTACTTGTGCAGTGGGATACCTACCGAACACTCTTCCCTCTCATGTCACTCCACGACCCCCAAAGGTTTGCGGATATTGTTCGGGGGATGATCGATATTCAGAAGAATGAGGGCTGGTTGCCTGAGTGCCGTGAAATGGGAACAAAGCAGTACGTTCTATATTCCTGTGCATTTTCATATCAAAATTCACGCGACGACCAATAAAGATTCGTCCAAGGCGGGAGCCGTATGTCGATAAAATTCCTTCATCCTGCCGGAGGGTTTCTCATGTCCTCTAGATGGTGACCCTATCCTAGCAGAATTCTTCATCAAGTCAATTCATTCATTTCTTTCAAGCCCAATAACTGATTTAACCTAACCTAAGATATCAGAATCACACCTCTTCACTAGGTGTTTCCGACAAAGATCTGTATAACGCACTTCTCGCCGACGCGGAGAACACCCCTCCAAATTGGAATATCCAAGGCCGGCAAGCAGATGTATGGAAAGAGTTGGGTGTGTATATCCCAACGTGTCGGTCAAACTGCCTGACTGATCCTTTACTCAGGCTACATTCCTTCAGACACGACGTATCGTGGTGGCGCGAACACTAAACAGGTTTCGCGTGCTATAGAGGTAATTCTCGTATCCAGTATCTCCTTTGTCTTTCCGCGCTGACAAGGAATGCCTTAGTACGCTTTCGATGACTTCGCCATCTCACAGGTAGCTAAGGGTCTGAACAAGGTTGGAGATGCTGCGAAGGTCTGGCCTTTGTTTGCGCTTATTCCACGTGCGTATAGCTCATCTCTCATGACCAGTATGCTGCCAGAGCGCGGAACTTTATGAACTCATGGAATGGGAATGTCAGCGTTCCGGACATCGAAGAGGATATTTCCGGATTCTTCCAGGTATAGCCGAGTTTAAATTTTCATTACAATGCTGCTGATGAATAAATAGCCCCGCTTTGCTAACGGAACGTGGAACTACACCGATCCAAGGCATTGCAGCATTCACGATCCAACTGGATCGACATGCTTTCTAAATGCCATCCGTCGCGATGGGTTCTATGAGACGTCTACTATAGTCTATTCTCAGGTATACGTTTAGAATTTTAATACTTTAACGCGCTCATTTGTGCAGTATGTTCCGCACGACACAGCCAAGCTTATTGAGCTGCAAGGCGGTCGTAAGAAGTTCATTGAACGACTTGACTGGATGTTTGATAATGCGAGTACACTTTACATTATTTCATCAGGCGACATTTAATCGTCAGATAGGGCTACTTTGATTCGACAAACGAGCCGTCACAACAGATACCGCATATGTATCACTATGCCGACAAGCCTGGATATAGTGCGCGTCGCGTAAGGGAGACCATTAATCAATACTTCAACACATCTCGAAATGGTTTACCTGGGAACGATGGTACGCTCGCCTTTTTTTTACCTTTCTTCGTGCGACTGACGCTTGGCAGATTCTGGTGTGTATCTTTGAATCTAGCAGTCAATGATGTTGCCGTTAAATCATATACAAAGGGGCGATGGGCAGTTACGTCTTCTTCTACCTCGCTGGGATGTACCCTTTGCCGGCTACAAAACAGTATCTCCTATCTTCGTCGTACTTCCCTTCGATATCGTTTCATAATCCCCTGTTAAATTCTACTACCACCATCGTGAGCCGAGGGTTCGGTAGCGGCATCTATGTCAAGGTACCCCTGGAATCATATAGGCTCAAAAACATGCTAATGTCAATATAGAGCGTAACTGTCAACGGCAGGCCACAGAAATCAACCTGCTTTCTGGACTGGGATGTGTTCACAACGTCTTCGACCGTGATCTTGGAGTTTACAGATGACGTTGAGGTTAACTGTGGCGGGGAATTGCCGCCTTCTTTATCTTCCGGAGGATACGACTAGTGATTTTTAAATAGTGAACTACGAAATACTATGTGTTCCTTCAGGCTACCCCAGACAAAACATTGTCACATTGGTTCCCGTGTTTGCATCCGGACCGCCATGCTCAAGCAACGCAAACACATATTCTCCCCTCTCTAGTTCCCATTCATATCTCCGATTAATAATTCTCAGGTACCTGTCTACCTCGAGCTCCATCGTCGCCACTTTCGTCTCCCCGGCATTAAGATAAACTCTGTTGAATGCGACGAGCTGCTTCTGCGGGCGTACGATAGCGGAGACTCGGACTAACAGATAGACCTACAGAAACATGTCAGCAAAGGGAGCAGATAGAGTACCATTCATACCTGAGCGACGTATGAACCAGCGAGATCCCCTTCGTTGGTGATCTCCACGCGGAAAGTAATTGTTTCGCCTGAAGTAAATGTCTTCACTCCACCATTGGAAGTGGCATTGAAATTTTGTACAGAGAACGTCGTGTATGACAGGCCATAGCCGAAAGAGTACTGCAGCCACACCAATCAACATAGGCTATCAGCCAGGTAATACAGAACATACCGTAGGGAAAGAATTCAAGTCCGTATAATTCCTCGCGTGATCCGTAAATTTGTAGCTAACACCAAAGTCAGAGAATGGACGACCGAATTACAAACTTCACCCTCACTTGTAGTAAACAGGCAGCTGCGCCACATCGTATGGCACGCTCAACGGCACTCTTCCACCAGGATTGAATTCCCCAAACAAAACATCCGCGATAGCTTGTCCGCCCGATTGACCAGGGAAGTACTATGCTAATTGGTCAGAACTAAAGTAAGATTATGGAACAAATACCAACGGCATTGATAGCGGCGGCGCACTTGCTATAATACTCTGGGATCGCAAACGGCCGGCCGCCCTCTAGCACAAGTACCACAGGTTTCCTCAAAGCGAAGATTGCATCAGCTAGTTTGGCTTGAACGATATCAGCAACGAAGTATAACGAAGCTTACTGGGCCTACTTTGATTAACGGACAAGCCCAAGGTAGCCCTATCTCCACTTTCACCGTCACTACTCCAACTGGCGCCGACTGCCAACACTACAACATCCGCCTCATCCGCAACGTCTACAGCCTTGCCCACAGCATCTGTCCGATCCACTAAATTCCAAAACAGCTCCACCTGCGCGTTGATCGAATTAACATTCTCGACCTTTTGCCACAGATTCCATGCCTGGAACTCGACCCTTAGCTTATGTCTCGCGCCGGCTCTCCAAGTAAACGGAGCTCCCCCAGGTGGAGTACTCGTCGCATTCGCAAGGACGTAGCTTAGTGACTGGATGTTACCCATCACAGTTCCGGTATTTGAGAGCTCAGACTGAGCGACTAGGACGTCGTCGACGTATAGCCGCCCCGTATTGTTCGCATAAACTGCAATGCCGATGTATCCGTCGACATTGTTTCCATCGACCGGTACCTCGAGCTCGCCTTCCCAAACCACACTGAAATTGTTTGATGGCAGACCGAGGGGAGGGTATATTCCCCAGTCCCGATTTGGTTGCTCCTGCACTTGGAAGACTGCGTCGAGAAAATGGGTATCGGAGTAGTATGTCGCGAGCAACCCGCCGGGAATACCGTTAGAGGAGAGAAGGTACCCCGGGATGGCATGCTGGGCAGTGTACATCCAGGTATCGGCACCCCAGCTCGAGACGAGGCTGACATTTGGATGGTTTGTAGAGAGGTAGTCCTTCATCGCCTGCCTTATGGTGCTCGAATTGGCGACGGGGTACTCGCCCCATGAGCCTGAGTAGTCACCGTAGTTGAGGATGTCGGAGAAAGGTCCGATGAGAGCGATCTTGGAGATACCTTGCTTCGTAGGTCTGATGGGGAGCGTCGAGTTTTTGTTCTCGAGGAGAACGATGGAACGGCGGGCTGCATCGAGAGTGAGGGGGATATGTTCAGCTGTTAGATTCTTATAATCGAGGCCATCGGGGATGTATGGATCATTGAAGAGTCCGAGGTCATATTTAATGCCGAGAATCCTCCGAGCATGGGATCGCAAGGTGGACTCAGCGACAGTCCCATTCGCTATCAGATCGATAGTGCACTGTTTCAGGTAAGCATAGAAATATGAGTTGAAGCCAGGCTGACTCACGTTAAGATACGTTGGCAGATCATAGTCATAGAATTGCAGATTTCCGCCGGCATTAAACCATTGTTGAATGGTATCCGCCGGGGAATTTGACACGGTATGTCGAACATTTAGCATTCTCATTCCTTTGAGGAATCAGTAAGTCCATCACTTAGATATTTTGATCTCGTACCTGTGTCATCAGCCATGATAAAACCTACTCGAAGCGATTAGATGCCCGAAGATAGGCAGAATATCATCAGCTTACCATCGAAATCCCATCCATCCAATGCATCATATAGTAATGGATGTACATGAGCAGGTATGTCATCTAATTCGTGGTATGCCCTATGGTCAATTCCGAATGAGTGCTACAGCCAGAGGATTGTATTATAAGTAAGCACCTACATCATGACACCTCTGGCGCCCCCGAGCTCGAAAGCAACCTTGAAAGGTACGAGCATCTCCATCATGACTTGGCGCAATCCATGACCCATAAAAGATGCAGCATTGATTCCGCCATGTGGACTGCCATGAGCGGCGAAATGCTGTATAAATACATCCGGTGAGATTGTTGCTTGTACGACGAAGTGTTCATATTCATACCTTCATAACAGGAACTACAGCATCAGGGTCGCTCCATGATCCATTCTTTGACAGACCAGACGCGAACGCGACACCCATATGAGATGTGAGAACAAAATCTTCTCCCCATGCCTCTATTAACCGCCGGTCAGTTCTGTATATACAGGAAATTTTACCGCACAACGTACCCTGCACTCGTCCCCACCTCGGTTCTTTTCCCAAATCAAGTACGGGGCCAGACACGCATGGATGCCTATAGCTCGAGCCTCTTCACCGATGGCCCTCCCAACTTGGTACACCATCTCTCGATCGAAACTAGCGCCCATTCCTATTGCTTGAGGAAACATCGACTGCTTGAACGATCCTACGCCATGGACGCATTCTCCCAACTGCATAAAAGGGACTCCGAGGCGACTCTTGTCGCGATTAAATTTCTGGAGCGTGTTATAGTAAGTCCGATCGGTCGGATACCAGTCGTGGATAACACCAATACCAGCTGTTGGTGCTAATTGCATAGCAAAATCTGCCGGGGTATTAGAAGTAAGGAACAAATTGTAAACATGATAATCATACTGTATAACTCATTGTCTGACCTCGGACCAACAACATTATCGGCGAACATGAGATGAAGCTGCATAACAAGCTCGGAAATAGTCATCTTGTCGACAAGATCGTCAAGGAATATTTCCTTGACGATGTTGGAGCATGCCTTCACGGCGCAAACAACCGCCAAAACAGCAGTCATCAACTTGAAGACCATTTTATGTCTTCCTTTCTTCCTCGATTTTGGTTGACTTTTGCCGTTCCGGCCGTTATAGATGCGGAACAGTCGGGGAGGACTTCAAGCTGCAAGCCTTTGTAGGGTGAAGGCAAGTCTGGTAAAAGCCAAAAGATCGTTCACAAGCAACAGTCATAATACCTGAGTCACGAGAAGGGCAACCAAAAACGTACTCGATCATGAGTGACAGGTTCGCGATGGTTCTTGGACGGTTCTTCTGCTCGCGTGAGGTGCCGCAGTGAAGGGCCGGCACACATACGTGGGCTGAAGAGAGTCGCCGGATGTTGATGGTACATGCTGCTTGTTTCTCTATCAAGAATCGAGGTGAGGGGAGGATAACGAACTGAGTAATGTCTGAGCGCTTGAGCAGTCCAGTGGCAGGCGATAGCACGGGCCGAAGTCTCCGAAGGTAATTTCCATTTTAGGCCTTAAGACTTTCCCATGACTTGCACATGACTTCCCTTGGCAAACTTCTCTCGATACTTCCAGTTTTGCCTCTAAAAGTCTATCCGGCGTACATTATATTTATCAGAGACACCGGGCCTCGAATGTTAACTACGACAAAGCACTGGCAGTGCGTATTCTGTCTCTTGTCTATATAACTTTATCTTACACTGTGAAAGGTCACTATTCGGTGTATAGTATGCTTATCTGATCCACAAGTCGCTCTTCTGTTCAGCTGAAGCAGTCGTTCCGCATGCAATCACTGATCTGGATATGAGCACAACGCATGTGAACGCCGCATCGTGCCTGTGATTTTTATAGCAGCATACCTATTCTCTTATCTCTCAACGGTCCGACTTTAGCGTTATTTGGTGGTGTCTATCAATGCAATCGATATAAATCCCAGCGGACCTTGTTCGGAGCGGTCTAGTACTTCTTTCATGGCTATAGACGAACTCTCTGACGAAGATATCAAAGTAACCCCCGCATCCCCTGTCATCTACAGCCCTCCAATCAGCAGAGTTGACGTAGCCTACAATGCCGAATTTTCAAAAGCTGTAGAGACGACTTTGTTGGATCCAAGGAGCAAGCGGGCATTTAAGGTATATTCAACTATCCTTATCTAAGTAACCTCACCCCACGGATTCAGCTCTATTTCATCGTAATGGTGGGATTCTTGAACGCTGTATCTTCTGGATTCGACGGAAGCCTGATGAGCGGTATCAACGCCATGGACCAATACTTGGACTATGTACGTCCTGCTCTTTGCAGCCTTGGTTAACTGAAATAATAAGCGTTAGTTCGGTTACGAACAAGTTGGCGTATCTACAGGAATTGTTTTCATGATTTAGTAAGTACCCTTTATTTATATCCAGCGCGAAACGCTAATCCTCTTGATCAGCATTGTCGGCAATGTCGTCGGCGCATTTTTTGCAGGTCCACTTAGTGATACTGTACGTAATACTCATCCGAGATATCTTATCTAACCTCGATTTATTCTAGTGGGGGCGACGGGGCGGAATGTTTACTGTCAGCCCTTTTCGTTCTATGATGTCCCCGCTGACTGCGGTACCAGGGCGCCTTCTTCATCCTTATTGGATCGGCCATAATCGCCTCTGCTCAGAATGCGAGTGCTTTCTTGGGTGGTCGGGTGAGCAAAGGATTAATGTTTCTAGATCTGCACTCATGCCTCTTCTAGTTCATTCTCGGGTTCGGAATCTCTATTTCTACGACGGCTGCGCCAACATGGGTCACAGAATTGGCGCCTCCTCAATGGCGAGGTCGTCTCGGTGGCTTGTACAACTCGTGCGTCATCGTTCGCGTTTAAATACTGTTGCACTGCAATATCTTCCACAGATGCTTCTTCATTGGCAGCATACCGGCCACTGGAGCTATGGTTGGCACACAGAAGATGAACAGTACTTGGGCTTGGCGTCTTCCGCTTATCCTGCAAATATTCCCTCCGGTACGAAGTTTTCTGTCGTTCTATTCAGGTTCTAATGGCACGTCCAGATTATCGTTATGTGTTGCTGTTGGCTCTGTCCTGAAAGTCCGCGGTGGTACGTTCAGAAAGGTCGTTTGGACAAAGCGAGGGAAGTCCTTGTTGGCTATCACAGCAATGATGGAAAGACAAATCCAGTTATCGAGGTGCGGTTGATCACTTACTCTAGTCATCGTGTTACTTCTCTGACTTGAAACATTCAGCTTCAACTGAAGGAGTTTCAAGATGCCATAGAGGTCAAGAAACGTGAACCGTTTTGGGACTATAGCGGTCTCTTTAAGGATAAAAATAGTCGTACGTCGACTTTTGATTTCATTCATTACTGCCCGCATTGGTTCTAACATAACGCCGACGGCCAGGATGGCGCATGCTTTGCCTTGTGCTGATGGTATGCTGTTATCCTCTATAATGCACGTGTATCTGACCGTATTTCAGTGTGTAAGTCATTCTTCTTCTCTCTTGTGACCTTCATCGGAATTCCTCTCCAAGGTCAACGGACAACTTGCAGGGAACGGAGTAAGTTGCCAAGCGTTGCATCTTGCTGAATAGCTATAACGGGCTTTCCAGCTGATCACCTATTTCCTTCCTACGTTGATGAGTAACGCTGGAGTAAAATCAAAACATCAGCAACTCGTCTAGTGCGTCACTTTCGACCTCGTCCGTTGCACCTGAGCTTATCCCACCTTTACAGCAACTTCGCGAATTCCATTTTATCCGCATTTGGCGCCTTTAGTGTATGTCCTTTCCTTCTCCGGTCGCGTAGTTTCGCTGTCATCTATTAAAGGGTGCTGCATTGTCCGACCGTATTGGACGTCGCAGGCGATTATACATCGGGGCTTTTACGCTTGCGGTGTTGTTAGCGATGGTCGCCGCCTTAACTTCCGCATGTACGTCTAACGCTAGCTTGCCCATTACCGTATTAATTGTAAGGAAATTCTCCAGATGGTAAATCAGACAATGCGAACACGGCCGGAGCCAACGCTTCCATCGCCATGGTTTTCCTCTTCGGTATCGTTTATAGTTTTACGTACACTCCTCTTCAAGCGCTGTACTGTGCAGAGTAAGTACCTATTTTCCGATGCCATCTGTGACTGCTAATGCGAGATCTATAGAGTTTTACGACAGGACATACGTGCCAAGGGCATGGGAAGTAAGTCTGATTTACGACGCAGTAAGTTCCTTGCTAATCTGCACTTCGTTGCTCTTTGCAGTTCATATCCTGATATCCAATGTCGCCGGCTTTATCAACACCTTTGGAAACAGTGTGGGTTTAGGACGTCTTGGATGGAAGTATTACTTCGTGTTCGTCGGATGGGATCTTGTCGCATCCGTTTTGTGGTTTTTATTCTGTGTGGAGACCGTGAGTGACATATCGGTATTTTCTTCGAACGTGGACTCACTAATCCCGCCTTCTCAGCGTGGACGTACATTGGAAGAATTGGAGGATGTGTTCAATTCTGCGTGGCCGGCTATGGCAAGCGCCCGCAAGATCAAGGTCGGCATTAAGACGTCGGGTCAGGTCGACGTTTTGGAATGATGTAGCGGCTAAAGTTGAGGTTCTGCCGTTATAAATGAGGTCGCTCATCGGCTTTCATTTGGATTTGATAACCATATCACCTTTTGCTACTTCCAAATTTTTGGTGTTGTCTTCCTTCTTACAAAGGGCTCCTGTCAGTTACCACATCTTTCAGTTCTTTGAAGTTGAAGTTCGTCCGAGATGCCAATTGACGTCCTTTCCCCTCCTGTTACATATCCTTATTATTTGCTCATTATGTCAAACTGCCAATGATGGCCAGGCCCGCTTGGCCGGCAAATTTGTTCAGGCCGTCAAATGCGGCTCGTTCCATCATTCAATCGAACAGGAACGAGGGTCCAGTCTGTGATCGGTACATCCGGCAAGCCCAAGGGGCCCAAGGTAGCGGAACAAATTGCATAATCCGGCCCTGAGGAACTAGAACTTGTCAGCATTTCTCTTCGAACTCCCATGCTCTCTGCGGTACCGCCTGAGATACTAGAAGGCATCGTGTTCGAGGTAAGACTGTTCGTACCACTGGAAGGAAAGACCTCCGGAGTTGATTCTCACTTCTTTAGCTCGATCACGACGACCTGATAACCCTTCGAGGCACATGCAAATACTTCCGAGATGTCGTTACACCTTTTGTCTTTGAGACTATTGAGATATGTCTCCACAAGGACAATCGATACTACACTTCTATTTCATTGCTCCGAGCTCTCGCGTCCGGGAAAACTGACGTGGGGAAATACATCCAAACCCTGCGATTTGTATCACCATTCGACCCTCCCCATCTCAAATATCGACGTGTCTGGCACCGCATGGCGCGCAAACGTGCACGAAAAATTCAAGCTATTGAGAAGCTTCTCATCGGGGCTATCCCAAGATTAATCGATTTGAGATCTCTCGAGTATGTCTTGCGCTATTAGTAGTCGGCAAAACTTGCTAACTTCGCGTCGCAGTTGGATCGGATGGTCGCAAGGATCGGTCAGAAGAAGCGCTATCGATTTAATCATGAAGAAATTCACGGCTTGCCCTCATTTGAAGGACGTGAGCATCCAGTTGAATCCTAGTTGCTCGCATAATACTGCCTTCTCCGCCTTTCAAAATCTCACCACGTTCGCATTTAGTGGATTTCGGGTAATGGACTTTTGCCCCCATATAGTGGGAAACTGTCCCAATCTGATGTATCTATCGGTGACGAGTTGCGGTGAGATATCTCCTACACACCCATCCGTCGAGACGCTCCTTTCCCGCGTACCTCCCGAAGTCGATCTCCCGTTAACAAGACTTTACCTCCGCGGGCTCGTCATGCAAGCTTCCTTTCTCCCTAACATGTATCGACATCTACGCTCATTGTCTCATCTCACGTTGGATATGGAGGTCCCAAGCCAATTCTGGGAACTTGCTCGTGCGGAAGGCATAAAACTCGTATCAATGTCCGTTTCGTGGAGAACGAGGTCTCTTCTCGACTACCTTAAGTCTTACTCGGGGATCCAGCTACTAGGAATCAGCATTGACGTCGAGGAAGCAGACTATGAAGAGGAAAGGCACTGCGCTGACGATCTTTATCATGCCATCCTACCAGGACATGTGCAGACACTCACAGAACTGTACATCCAGCCATATTATGCCGGTGCATGGTGTTTGGAGGAGAATCATCTCGCGGCTTTGGTGCAGTGCAGTAAATTGGCTACTTTACGATTGGCCCTCGATTCAGCTCATGCAAACGTTGAAGGTTCTGACAATGTTATTGTATGTAATGTTTCGCATTTTGTACAGGACTCGTGGGCTGAACTCGTTCCCTTGAGACGCGAACTCTTGATTTGTTGTCTTCTTGGCCTCTTCTTCAATACCTGCACTTCTCGTCTGCGAGAGGCGATGAAGAGAATACACAACCGCGGGTAGCACAGTTTTACGACCGCACGTGCGAGCGGATTCAAGAGGTGGTCGGGGGATACAGGTGTAGAAACCCGACGGAGGGGATGCATGAGCTGATTGTGAGCACAGACTTTGCCGATAATGTGCTGAAGAAATACGACGAAGATACTTACATGTTTGTGTCTGTGTAAATGTAATATGTCCGCCTTACACCTTGTTGAGTACTAAATATAGATATTTAAATACAAATACTAAATGCGAATACAAGTCGAGGCCTTTGCACGTTACGTGCTATCCACAAATGCGCTAGCTTGTATATTGTACAGTTTGGCGTACTCCCCGTCTCTTTCGATGAGCTCTACATGAGTACCAGCCTCGGCTATCGTACCGTCTTTCATGCACCTGCAAAGACTTCAGTCACTAAAATTTGCGTCCAACCAAAAGACTTACACAACGAGATCAGCGTGCTTGGTCAAATGCCCGAACCGATGAGTAACAAAGATCATAGTCTTTCCTTGCCGAACTTGGATAAGATTCCTAAACAGAGACGCCTCGCCTTCAGCATCTAACGCCGAACTCGGTTCGTCAACCGCGACCAGCTTTACAGATCCCGATTCAAAACGCATGAACGTCCTCGCCCTATTTGACAAGAGTGAGGCCAAGATGATCACCAAAAGGGAGAAAACTCACGCGACGATCCTCTGCATCTCTCCACCAGACAGTGAGATGTTCTTTTGCATCTTCTCCAGCTCCACCTGCAAAGGATGGGACGGTTCGTCGGGTACATTGTATCCGTATGCCTCGTTTCCAGTCTCCAGCCTAGTCTTCTTCCCCTTCTCCAGCTTCCCCAAACAATGCGTCGCCCCACCCATCTCCGCAGCTCGGTCTATCATCCCCGTGTCCCACGCCCTCTCCGCGTATCCCAACCCGATGTTCTCTCCCAACGAGAGCGGGAAGAGCGAGTGATCCTGCGTCAACGTCGCCGTCGCCCGCCGCAGATCTGCCATACGGTACCGCGAGATCGGGATCCCATCAACAAGAATCGAGTCTGGCGAAGAAGAAGGATCATAAAACCGCGAGAGGAGTTTCAAGATGGTGGTTTTTCCACTTCCGTTGGCACCAACGATGACAACGAGTTGTCCGGATTTAATGGATAGGTTGATGTTGGACAGGGTTGGTTTGGTATTTTGGCTGCCTGGGTAAGTGAAGGAGACGTCCCGTAGTTCGAATGACATGCCCTTGAGTTTCTCTTCACCAGTCCTTGGATACGATACATTGCCATCTTGGAGTTTGGTCGTGACTTTGGAGGCATCGTATATGTTCTTGATCTCTTGGTACTGTTTCCGGAAGGAGTTGACGTTCACTACAAGGAGCTGAAGCGTCCACTCGAGGATCTGCGAGGATTGTTGAAGTATGGCAATGGAGGATAGCGAAAGTTTCTCTGGGTGGAGGATGGACACAATCGCGCAATAGGCCTGGGAATTAATGAAAGAAGCTTGAGCATCAGAACGTGAGTAGTTATACCGGACATACCATCGGTATGTCGCCCATCAAATCACTCGCAACTTGCCACATTGGAGACTTCCTGTTCATGTATTGATTGGGAGCCCAGTCATCTGAGAGGCCGCGGAGTAGCGCAGCGGCCTTCTTATATTCTGTTGTAAAACATCAATTCTTGAGAATATCGGAGACAGTTTGATGGGATTAATTACCGTTAATGATGTAGCCGATCAGGTCTCCTGCAAGAACCTCTGATCTATAACCTGGGGAGGCCATGACGTTGAATGCCTTCATACGCTTTCGATTTTCATTGTCCGTATAAACAATATGCGCTAGTAGAACCTATCAGCCCATATGATAAGGGAGCCGAGGGCAACGTACGAGTGTCCCATAGTGAACGGCTCGACAGAGCTAGGAATACCGGTTTCATGACACACAAAAAAGTGAACAGAGATGAACCTGTAGATTTGGAAGCTTGCAGGATGAGGGTGAGCTGGCTCAAAGCCTTCATTATATCCGTCACAAAGCCGACGATTCCCTCAAATGAAGTCCATGCATTGTATGAAGACGCTCTGAATTTGCTGCGCGGCTCTAAGAGGGAATCAATGAAACTGATACGCGATGCACGCATAGAACCTGCCTTGCGAAGTGGGGACGTCTATTCTTAATTGGGCTAAAAGTGCGTGAAGAGCATGTTAGCTACTGAAAGAGACTATCGCGTATACATACCTTGCATCAAATACAGCTCAAAGTGAGTCATAATCCGGGTTTTCAGAATCGGGATTACTTGCTCGCTGGAACAATTAGAGTACTCGCCGGATGTCAAGAAAAATAAGAAACTAACCTGGCCCACTGTAATATTGCTGCAAGTACAACGCAGGCCATACGCGCTGCCACCGCATTCAGGATAGCTCCCGTGTCTGGCGCGCCTTGTATGAGCCCTATTTCGATCTATACACGGAAAACTTGTAAGCAGATGAAAAGGATACGCGAAAGTCCCTACGATCCGTAAAATTCGGCTGGAGAGGTAAAGCAGCAAAGCGCCCTCGACGGCCTTCCACAGCTTGTTTAACACAAACAGGATCGCCAACACGGGCTCGAGGGTGTACACTTCGATGGCCAAACGGTGAAAGTAGGGAAACGCGGATCCCAAGTCCGAAATTTGCTCTCGAATGTTGAAAGGTGTGCTTTTGAGGAAGGAGACCTTCCAGACTCCCAGTTCGATGGTTTCTAGTCTTTCCTTCGGGGTAAGAAGAGGCATCGATGCGCCGTTTGGTGGATATTGGTAAGGGGGGACAGTGTTGAGGTGGGAGACATACAGTACACCACCGCTATTTATCCATCTGCGGGCAGCAATCTCTGACATGTATATGCGGAATGAATCAGGAGCCTGACAATATCGACCCAACATTACGGCACTGACATGCGTATACTGGTAGGAACGGGCCACTATTGAAGGTATGGTCAAACTGCCGGAACGTGCAGGGAAGCGATGCGAAAGATTGATGGCTACGATTCCATTTTCCTACTCGTTTAGCGGTGACTGGCTGCGAATAGGAGATAGTGTGAAGAGGTGCTTGATGTTGCAAATCCAGATCCGCGCGCCTAACTGTGAGTTGGAATTCTTGCTAGATGACGTGCCGGCGATGAAGCTTAAGGTGAGGCTGTGGTTCGATTCCGGGGAACGCGCCGCAGTTCCGAGATCCGTCCGGACTATCCTCCTGGCCTGTGAAAGGGAAGTGAAAATGAAAAGCTCGAGGGGCAAGTACATTGAAGCTTAGTTCTTGGATACTCTCATAAGCTTGCGTCAAGCGTCCACATTTTCCCCGGCATGACGAATCTCATATGCTGTAAACATGGTGAGATTCAGAATGTACTCTGCCAATAAATCACGGCGTTCATTGTGATACTAACTTCGCCACCCCCAGAATACACTTCATGTGCCTTGTAACGATTAATGTAGCGCCGTCCGATTTCCAAGGAACCGAGAATGTTACTAACGCGCATCTGTTCCTTCGCCGAACGGCAAGCTTCTTTATAGCCTGTAACTATTCTTCGCTAGCATGGGCCGGAGTCCGGTATTTGAGTAACTCTTGACCCGGTTGATACGTTTGAATTAGCTTCGTAGGCTTATCAAAACA
Source organism: Armillaria altimontana (assembly GCA_022818075.1). Taxonomy (NCBI): domain Eukaryota; kingdom Fungi; phylum Basidiomycota; class Agaricomycetes; order Agaricales; family Physalacriaceae; genus Armillaria; species Armillaria altimontana. The sequence continues at coordinate 48,917 of JAIWYR010000044.1, read as the reverse complement.
TAAATAAAGGGATCCTACTCACTCTTGCGACAAAGCCCAATTCTGCTCCCTAACAAATTAGCCCCCGTCAACACGATGGTCTCATGTTCCTACTGTTAGTCGCTCGATACTATCTTGATTTTGTTTCCGTTTCTATTCGTTTTCGATGTGGCTGTATTTCCTAGCTGCCGGAGTTACGATTCGCCAGGACTAGAAATCCTAGTACGGGAATTTCCTGAAACCTAAAGGCCTGAAGTCTCACCTTCCTTAATCATGGCTCAGAAGTTATAAACCACCGTTTCTTCCCTTTACTCCTCTTCCATCCCTCCCATGGACCACTCTCGCAGTCTAGAGTCGTCAACCCCTCAATTATCCCAAGATATCCTCGAACTCATAATTGACGCCATCACTTTATGGTCGGATACCTACCGCTCCGCTCGAACTCTAAGATTCTGCTGCCTCGCTTCGCGCTGCCTCTTGCCTCGCTCCCGATTTCATCTTTTCCACATCATTAGATTCGGCAACGCAAAACGATGGACCACGTTCCAAGAAACACCTCAGATAGGGGCCTGGGTCAATGTCCTGGATGTCTATAACGACTCGAAATGGGTAACCTCCGAGTTGACCGCGGTATGCGCCCATATGAAGTACCTCGAAGAGATCTTTTTCCGTGGGGTGAAGTGGGGGAATTTGGATCTGAAGGGCTGTCATGCGTTGAAGAGAATCTTTCTGGTCGATGTAGATATGACGGGGTTCTGGGAAGGGGTTGGGCCCCAGGTAGAGGAGCTCACGCTGTTTGGACGAATCAAAGGCGAGAGCGTGGAGGGGTTCAACGGGAATTTGAAGTTACTGGAAATTGAGCTTCGTCCGCATGTCAAAAAGATTCTGCAGAGCGTTCTTGCGAAGCCGGAAATGTTGAGGAATTTACGTTCGCTGGCGGTCAAATTTGTTGAGCAGAACGAGGAGGAGTGGCGTCTGTTTGTGAAATTGCTTCAGCGGACAAAAGATACGCTGGAAGAGCTCAAGGTTACAGACCTCCCCAGTTGCGGTGAGCCTTTGCATCATTCTCTAGAACCAATACTGATAGGCGGCGCAACTCGAAGGCTTTGAGTCGATACTCCTGCATCTGAAGATGCTGAGGATCAGAAAACTGGCGGTTTGGTTCAAAGCAAACTCTGAAGATTTGTCGCAGTGGCTGATGGTGATCACAAAACTAGACGTCCCAACCGTAAAGGAAATAGACCTCTTCGCTCCTTGGCCTAACACGAACAAAATAAAAGGCATCAAGAGTCTTTGGGACGCTCTGGATGACCTAAATATCGAGTTGATGATCAATCTTTGTTGCGATAAACCTAGACAGCCGTCTAGATTCTCGTTTCAGGACATGATATATCGGGATCCTCCAGCTGGCAAGAAAGAATTGGAGGAACCAAGGCGTTTTATAGTGGGTAGGTTGAGCAAGATGAGCAAGATGGGGGTGTTGGACGTGCAAGCGACGTTCACGAAGAGGCTTATAACTATATATGGTTAGAGGTTGTACTTAGTCTTCTCTTCTTGTTTTTCCTTGAATTCAGTGAACATTAATTATCCTGCTGAAGAAAAGGAAGGAGGACCTTCGCGTCCGCAAGAGAAGGAGGCTACCGCCGCGCAGAAGTGGATGAGATCGAGTTGGAGGAGACTGTAAAATTCGGCTTCTGACTCAGAGCCACCGTCGCGGCATCAAAGCCGCACGCTGCCGTTACATGCCGGGTGATCGGCTGTCTTTCGCGGTAGCGCGGGTCTTGCATAGTCCCTATTCAGAACATTGCTCTCCACATAGTAAAAAAGTCTTCATCTCGATGACTGTGAGTATAGTGCCAGACAAGCTAATCTCATACCTCACTTTCATCGCGAGCTCAGACCGAACTGACCATCGATTTCGCCAAACCAAACCACCGCCTAAACACAGACCGTTCTAATATTCCACTCGGGTGGAGCTGCTACTGGGGCACATTTGATGGCAGCGACCTTCTAGCACCCTGCATCAATGGTCGCATCAAAGACAATGCCATACTGGAAGGATATTATGGCATTTATGGCGATATCTTCTTCGTCTGTACAAGGTTGGGACATATACAACCATCATTCGATGCGGCGACGACACGGGGCAGTACTACCTGTTCAACCTTGACACGGACAACCTTTACAAGTTCACGGAGAAATATCCGACGCTTGAGGCTTTTATGGAACGGGCAAGGCTTTGGATTAACGGGGACGAGCAGATCTATTCAGTGACCCCGTTTGCGGCAGTGGACGTCAAACCAGGGCCAGTTCCACCCAAAGAGTTGGAAGATGCGTGGGATCTCGAGGAAGAGGCGATGTCCTCGCTTGCAATACGATGCATGTAGGCGTTTACCAGTGTTGCCTGTAGGAATCATCATCTGAAGAATTAAAGCCAGCTGGATTACCACCTAAATTTATGTCTTGCTCAAAAATACCACAGGCGGATAATGTACCTCAGCTCGAAATTTATCTCCACAAAAACCGATGGAGTTCACTTCAATGGATGACTTCTTACCCAACAACGCGATTAAGCTATGGGCCCAGGTACTTTGTCACCAACACTTGAAAAAGGAGAGCGTGTTTCGTCACTCGCTCCATGAAAGAAGGAAGCGGAATAGTATAGGCTTATGGACTACAAGGGGTATGAAAGTGGAGACGGGGACAAGGACGAGATTGAGCTTGGAGGGCTGTAGAGTTCATTCGTGACGGAGTGGTAGCTGGAAATTCTCCATGCTTTAGGACGTCTATTGACAATACCGTTCTTTTTGTGCGATCGAGCAGTACCGGTAGACTTGACTGTAAACGCAAAGGTGGTCCCACTCGACACAAACCCGATCTGAATATCGCGAGAAATTGTGTCTCTGGTCATCGGCAGCAACTAGGGGGTAAGGTCCACATCTGTCATCGAGCGTGCGCTCAAGGACTCACTGCAGGATCTCTGCTTGAAGCGATACACGCTGAGAAAAATATTCTCGCAGCCATCATCGCACTATTTTACGTCAAAACAGTGCCCTATCCACCGTCTGCATGTCTCGTCTCTTTCTCTTCAACATTTCATTAGACTGGAAGTGCCGCATGGGATGGGCATCCCGCAACGCCGAGCTGAAGAGCGCGTACGCCACCTACCCGGCAGCATCAACAGGTCGCTGTAGGAGTTCACGATCGCCTTCACCTCCATTAATGACTCCTTGTCCAAACAGTCAATCAGAAACGGGCCAAGTACTATGCCGAGAGAGGATTTCGTCGTCGATCCCAAGAAAGGTTTGCAGTATGTAGGCTACGAGATCGAGGAGGGGGGCGGGGACGAAGTCCAGAACGAGGTCAAGGTCAATATCGAGGAATCTTAGTAGTGATGCAATGGTAGCTGAAGATGCGACGACGGCTGGCTACACGCAACTCGCAGAAATCATTCCGACATAACTTCTGCCTCCGACGATCTCAGTGATTCATATAGGCCTGAATGACCGGACCCATCCAATCCTTTTCGGCGTCTCAAAAGTATCCAATGAAGAATACGTCTCGGTGAATTCTCGGTGTCGTGTCTTTAGCCGGTGCCGGGTATGATTCGGTAATGCGATGATACGCGGGGAGGAAAAGAGATCTGCAGACGCCAAGGCAGTTTATGTTGGAACGAACCCGTTTATGGTAGGAAACGAGGAGCTGCGCCCTTTGCAGCGTGCCTGGTAGATCTTCCAGTTTAGGGATGAATGGGCGGTCGCCGGTGATCATACCGGTAGAAGTGCAGATGCAGCTTCGTCGACGGCTCCTTGCGTCTGCCTTTAATATATGCAAAACAACTCGGATCCTCATATTAGCCACCAGGAAAGCCTGCTTGATTAAGAGCTGCGTCAATGTCGGTGGCTCAGTTTCAAGGGGCCTAGAATGAATTTAGAAGGAGTTGTCTTTATTGGTTGTGCCGGTGAATGCGCATGTACTGTTTTCGTTGGGTTCTTCATGATCTGATAGATTGGTTCAATATGAGTCCTATCATCGGGGTATTCCCGAACTTCTTGATGTAGGAGTACATAGGGAAAGCTTCTCAGTGGCGCAGCTCCAGACGTGTAGCAGCCTGGATAACCTGAACAAAGTCTAAATGAAAATAATCATATGTCAGAAATAAAAGTAGCCCACCGCCAGAAGCATCCTACGTCATTGAATATTGAACCGTCATTGGTCACCAAGTTATCGGAAAGCAGTAGCAAGTACAGCCGTCAATTTAATTTCTTGACCCACCCACTCATTGGCGAATATGGACGATATTTAAGCTCCGATCTTTATCAGGTTTTAGACTTGCCACCAGCCCAATGACTGTGAGTAGGCGCTACAACTGTTTCATCCATATCCATTGCTCACGTTTGTTGTGAACTCAGACGGAACTGACAATCGATTTCACCAAACCAAATCACCGCCTGAACACAGATCGCTCCAACATCCCACTCGGGTGGAGCTGCGACTGGGCCAGATTTGATGGTAGTGATTTTATAATAGCCCCCTGCATCAACGGGCGCATTAGGAAAAATGCGGTATTGGAAGGATGCTACAGCATTGGTGGCGAAGTCTTCTTCGTCATGTACAAGGTCCGGACGTACATGACCGTTATTCGATGCGGCGACAACACGCAGTATTACTTGTTCAACTTCGATACGGACAAGCTTGTTCACGGAAAAATATCCGACGCTTGAGTCATTTATGGAGAAGGCGAAGCTTTGGATTAATGGAGACGACCAGATATATTCGGTGACCCCATTCGTGGCTGCAGAGATAAAGCCAGGGCCAGTTCCGGTCAGGGAGTCAGAGCTTGCGTGGGATCTCGAGGAGGAAGCGATGTCGTAGATGGCTACACTTATTTCTGCAGTAAAATATCCATATCATTGGCATTGTAGAACGTCGACAGCCTATGAACGGGGCATTGGACAGACTGAGTCCCAAATGGCGGCGGCGGCCAAACCATCCCCGTCGCCTTCTCACGGCGTCCGCAAGCCCATTAACGTGCCAATTCATATGCGTGCATGGTTGCTCAAGTGAGCGCTCAACTCTGCAACTCGTGAAATTATCTCGTATAACTTCTGCTTCCATTCCCATCAACGATCTCAGCGTCGACGTATATGCCTGATTGACCAGACCTAATCAATCCTTCACGGCATCTAACAGGCTTCCAATGACGAGTGCACCTCGGTTTCACGCGCGCCGGATCTGATGACCCTCACGGACAGGCGATGATATACGCCGAAGAAAACATCTCTGCAGACTGCCAAGGTGGTTTCCGAGGAACATGTACGGGAAGTTGGTTCATGGTTGGGAACCCTTGGCAGTTCAGTCGCCACGGCTGTTCTGAGGGGCATGTAGGAGCGAATCATGTTGGGATGATGAACGGTTGTAGGAAATGCAGACCCAACAACGTCTACGGCAATATACATCAGCGTTTAATAAAGGCGAAACAACTGGGATACTCACAATCATCGCGAGGGCTGCTTGATTAAGAGCGGCGTCAATGCCGGCGGTACAGTTTCAAGGAGGCTTCGATTGCCTCGATTGAATGTTGGAAGGGGTTGTCATTATCGGCAATGAGCGAGCTTGCTGTCCTTGTTAAGCTCTTCGCGATCTAGTGGTTTGGTCGAGCATGACCCCTGTCACCGAGAGGCGCTCCCCAGACTTCGCAGCGTAGAAGAACGTCGGGACAGGTTTCTCCGGCGTGGCATATGGACGGCACTGCTCTCGATGTGTAGCAGCGTGGGAAATCTGAGGAAGGAGTACAGCATTAAAAGACGAATGCAGTCAATACGCCAAGGTCTACGAACTTGAGGTTGTGTTTATACAGGAAATGCTCAGCATCCGCTCAGGAGGCAGAGGAGAAACCTCGACGTATCCACACTCCCGACGTGTCCTTGACTTTGGGAAGAAGAATCCGTCGCAGCCTTCACTGTCTTGGCTCATTTGGAACAGAAGCACACGCCAACACTGCGGTTGTACCTAAATGAAGTTGAGGGCTAGGTCGCAAAATAGTGGAAGAAATATGAGCATACCAATCTTTACCAGGTTCTCCCGCTGACGGTTGATGCAATGATCCCGTATATGCAGGACTGAGAAGATGATGTTGCAGAAGCACTGGTGAAAGTTTTGGCGAACTTCCCCCGGGGATCCCATACCCTGCCTGTTTCCCCCCCCAGGGAATCAGTGCTCGGCAAGATGGTACAACCAATGGAAGCGCAAAGTGGGCAGCTACGGAGTTTATCCTAAACGAGGAAACACGTTGGTAAGGAAAGAAAGGTAAGGAGGATGGAAGATAGATTACATAGACGATGCGAGGTCTTTTCTGCAGCCGTACGCCGAACCACAAAATTCGCGCCTTCAAAGCGGTGCCACGAAAATGAGCTGTGAGGATATTAGAAAAAAAATCAATGTGAAGCAGAAGGAATACTCAAAGGACGACGTACGAAAAATTGAACTGGGGCTAAATCCGACCTGCCGTCACCATCGTTTTCTGGCACGAAATATATCGATGCAGAGAAGCATAAACGAAAGGAATCAGATATGGAGCCAAAAATGGAAGTAGATCACATACCCACGCATTGTACCGTGCCGTGTAATGATGACATGAGATACATTGTCCGGCCCGTCGTTGGTTACGGAGATGAATGTATGGTGACTTTATTCGAGAATTTGAAGCTGCAGTCTGATGTTTATATGCACACCACACATATACCGCTGCAAGCTTCGCCTTACAGCTCGGCTCCAGGCAGATACCGTGATGGTTGGAATTTGAGAGGCGGCTAGAATCTTAAAAGATCAGTGCTTCAGCGCTGACTCTGAAGGAAGATGACATGACAACAATACATTAGATATCTAAACTGGGTCGGTATTAGACTTTTCGAAGAGAGAAGGAAACAGCTGTAGGGAGATCGGCCACCCAATGATACTTGTCCTCGTGGCGTACCTCTCAGAATACGTTCGTCCAATATTGCCTCTGATACACCTCCGTATTGATCAAAATACGTCTTGGATCCTCGTCGTCTCTCGAGATTATCAGCAAGACGCCTTGGTTCTATTTTATATACTAAAGTTCGACTACGACGAAAAAAAATCTGGTCAGTAACAAACACATGCGAACCAGCCCTGATACGTACGGCGCTCTCAAGTCCTAGAACGGGTGAATTTTTGCAGACGTCCGTTTATTCTTCTCGACGCCGAGGATATTTCTGAGATATCCGAGCAGTTGCGGAAGGGGAAAAAGCGTGCGGCATATAAGCGAAATAATAAACGTCAAGCCTGGCTGCCGTCATGGTAGTATGAAAGAAGGGTCGATCGTCAACACATGCAAACAGACGCGTCACGTCGGTGGCTGTGCGTAAGTATCGCAATCCTTTGCATGTCCATCACAAATTACAGTCAGTCCTCACCACAATGACCGTAAGTATACGCTAAGACTTGTTCTATCCATCACTTACGTCTATCTTGAAAGACCGAAAAGAAAATCGATTTCACCATCAAAAACAGCCGCTTGAATACCAACACCGAGTTTAATCTGCCATTCGGCTGGAGTTGCAACTGGCACAAATTCTACGGTCGCTCCTTCCTTTCCCATTGTATCAACGGGCGTATTCAGTCCAATATTATCCTCGAAGGACTATATGATGTTCGTGGCGAAGTCTTCTTCGTCATGTACAAGATGGGGACTTTCTTAATCGTCATGAGATCCGGTCATGATCCTACCCAGTACTACTTATTCAACGTCGACACAGAGAGCCTCGTCAAATTTACGGGACACTATTCAACTCTTGAGGCTTTTATAGAAAAGGCAAGCTTCTGGGAAGGAGGAGATGCGCAGATTAACTCGGTGACCCCATTTCAAGGTTTGGATTATGCACCGGAGGCGAGAGACTTGGACGAGTTGATCATTGAACGGAGGGCGGCGTTGCGTGCCTTGGCTTAGGTCGTATATATTGTCTGTACCTTTGAGTTGTGCGAATCATAGTCATCCATCGACAATATGAACCTATAACATCCTGATCTCGTTAGGTTCTCAATGATCTAATATGTCGGTTTGATACGAGTCCCCTCATCAAGAAGTGTTCCTCGGACTTCGCAACGTAGGAATACGTCGGGAAAGCCTCTCGGTGGTGCAGCTCCAGAAACCTGGGTAACCTGAACAAGAAGGACAACATCAAAAGATGGATGCAATACGCCAAGGTCTACGAACCTGCCATCATATGATGCTGTACTTATGTAGGCAATGCTCGGCATCCGCTCAGAAAGCACCACAAACAGAGGAAAACCGCGATGTATCCGTGTTCCCGAGGCGGGCCCTGTCAAAAAGACTTTGATTTATTCATCACCGCAGATGGAGACGAGGCAATGACACCTAAACAGTATTCGAAGCTGACACACAATGAAAGACGGATGGAAGATAAGCGTACCAAGTTTGAAAATGATTGTCAGGTTCACCCGCCGACGGTTGATGCGACAATCCGACCTTACACCTGAGATCTGCAGAAGCATTAGCATACTTTTCCATGGAACTGCTCGCAAGACTTCCATACCTACTTGATAGCCATCCCGAGGAGTAAGTCCTCGGTTAAAATAGCACGGGTTCGTGACCCACAAATGCGGTGCATTGTGGACTGCATACGGAGAATGCCTTAAACGAGGAAGGGTCTTGTCAGGCAATGAAAAGAAGAAAAGAAGAAGGCCGATAGAGAACTGCCTAAGCTATACATGAATACAAAGTTCTTATCTTTGGCCCTGCACCGAACCACGAAATTTGCTTCTTTGGCGTCACGGCTTATGTGCTGTAAAGATATCAGTATAACATAAGTAACACAAAAATTGCTCATGCATACCTTGTAGCCTCCATGTCTAACCTCCTTCCTCATTTACGCTCTGGTGACGGTTCCAAGCCATCGAAACGCTGAATCTTCAACTTGACGGCATAAACTGTGGAGAGAGTGTCTCTACAACAATGCCTTTCCTGCTTTTTAAACTCACAACGCGAGGTACTAGAAATAAAAAGGTCGATGTCTGGAATGAAGGTCAAGGATAAACTGAAACATGACATAACATAACACAGAACCGGTCCTCTATAAAATGCAACGCCAGCTTCCTCCAGAAAAGATCATATAAATTTAGGGAAATTCAAATGAAAAGAATCAGATATGGAGTCAAAAATAAAAGTAGCCCACATACCGAAAGCATGCTACAACGTCAAACTCGTCGTTGGTTGCAGAGATAATCAAGTAATGGCAGGTTCTTGGAAATTTGGTTCTGCAGTCTTCACGCAAGGATATCAGTCCAAGTGACACCTCAAATCAGGTTTCCGGGCAATTGAGATCTCAGAGGTGGCTAGAACTTTGAGCTTGAACGATCAGCGCTCGCTCAGCGCTTTAGTGCCGGAGGAAGAAAAATTGAGGTGTGAGAGGATGAGTTACTCGAAGGAACTGACACTAAGTACAGCATAAAGTGACTGCGATATTGTTACACTTGCTGGAAAATGCAAGCTGTGCACAGCCATCTGACAGTAAGGTTGACCAGGACCCCGGGTAATGCCTACAGAGGTCCGATCCGGAAAATGGCCTTTTCCGGGATTTTTGGGGTCCAAAAATGACCCTGTTTTCCGGGTTTCACCTGAGACCTGAAGGCCTGACCTCCCAGATGTCATTTTCTGGGGCTTTTGGCACTACATATGCATGAATTTTTTTTCTCCCTCATTCGGCAGAAATGCCGAAGTTCTGGGAGCCTTTTCCCTCCAGATTTGAACAGTTTTCGCCTAAAAATGCACCATCTATGAGCAGCACTTATCTTCGGCATGATCTTCAACCCCGCATGACTGGAGCCTAAGCTCTCCAACACACTCCGACACCCCAGACCATCTATAGCAGCCCCGATTCTAGGATTTGGCACCATACCTGGTAAGAGCTTGACAATTGCCGGGATAAAATGCATCATACATGAAAGTCAAAATGGGTCGAAAATCCGGGATCGGAGCTGTATAGGGATTATCCGGGGTCCTGGTTGACCTGCCTGACCGCCGGGACTCAGATATGGACGATATTTAAGCTCCGATCATAAAGACAGTCATCTTGTGAATCAAATTCTTGACTTGCCACCAGCCCAATGACTGTGAGTAGGCGCTACAACTGTTTCATCCATATCCATTGCTCATGTTTGTTGTGAACTCAGACGGAACTGACAACCAATTTCACCAAACCAAATCACCGCCTGAACACAGATCGCTCCAACATCCCACTTGGGTGGAGCTGCAACTGGGCCAGATTTGATGGTAGTGATTTTATAATAGCCCCCTGCATCAACGGGCGCATTAGGAAAAATGCAGTATTGGAAGGATGCTACAGCATTGGTGGCGAAGTCTTCTTTGTCATGTACAAGGTCCGGTCGTATATGACTGTTATTCAATGCGGTGACGACGAGCAGTACTACTTGTTCAACTTCGATACGGACAAGCTTTACAAGTTCACGGAAAAATATCCGACGCTTGAGTCATTTATGGAGAGGGCGAAGCTTTGGATTAATGGAGACGACCAGATATATTCGGTGACCCCATTCGTGGCTGCAGAGATAAAGCCAGGGCTAGTTCCGGTCAGGGAGTTGGAACTTGTGTGGGATCTCATGGAGGAAGCGATGTCGTAGATTTCTATACTTATTTCTGCAGCTTTCTGTGTGCATGTATTTTAAGAATCTCTATGTCTTGGCATGCAGTAATGAGAATAATGTAGCCAAAGTTTAATTGTCAGATTTCTAAGTATGTTTTCCAAGACAATACTATGAAATTTATCACTCGGGAGCTGCACTCCTTGCTGGTTCATACAGGTAACACGGTGGGAACGGATGATAATTGGATAACTGAAACCGACAAAGGGGAGGGGGAGACCCTGACACTAACCTACCTTTCTATCGGCTTATCCATAGTACCCCAAAGACATCGAAGATCAAAAGTGTCAGAGAAGCACTTGAGAAGCGATGGGATCCATGCAAGAACCATGATGGCATTGGAGTTAATCAATGTTGATACCACGGCTCCAACAGATGTAGGACCGAAGAAGGGAAACCCTCTGGCAAGAGAGCGATGTGGGCTTTTGGGCCTGTTACTGGGTTCTAAAAAATTTCTTCACATATTCTAGATAAAACTTGTGACTTGATGCATAGAACTCTCGCTACTGTCAGAGCGCAAGTGCAATATTTGTAAGTCAATAGCTTGGGGTGGAGAAACCAATTGGCAATCGATGCACGTGCACAAGCGCATCAAGACCGGGCCCAAGAACTCAAGCTTACTCAACAAGCATGTTCATTTCCTTCTCGAGAAGAGTGCCAGTTCCAGCACACAGATTAACATCATAGCAATGCAGAAAGTCGAATGATGCAACCAGGGCAAGATCAGGGACATTACTAAGAACAACGGGAAAAAATCGCGTGAGCTATGACAGGTGAAGTACCTGTGATCAGCATAGCGAACATGTGAGCTTGAAGATTAATTTTCCATAGGTATAAATCCCAGTCGAATCGTTCGTATGTTCACTGGCACTATCCCTCACTGACCTCCAATGCAGTCAATTCCTCAGCCTTCTGACATGGCAAGCCTTTCCTTGATTATCTCCAAGCTTTCACCAATTTACAACTATGTCATTGATGCAAATGTAGAAGATCATCCTGCATGCAGAACACGGGTATGTGCCATTTAACTCATTAACATTCTTTTAAAAGTTGTTCTCTCGAATCATAGGTTCTGGGGTTTCTAGGCTATATTGCCAACCCACAAAATGGTTTCTTTGATAGGGGAGCGTATAGAGCAAGTCATGAGAAATCCATCAAAGACCTCATGAATGGCATGATTATACCCTGCTTACGAGCTGATGCTAGGTTCGCGTGGCCAAGCTTTTACTATCACCTGTTCCATCTAATATTGATGACCTTTAGTGACCTCGATTCTGCATGACAAATCTGAGACAGCTCCAACAGAAAGATGATATTCCAATCAATCTCAATCTACATCTACGGCAACAGCAAACCAGTTGTTATCTCCGATATCTTCTCAGTGCTTGGTGAGCCAGCTTCTTGAGATCCAGAAGATTAAATTGGTGACGCTACACTGTGGAAGGGCACATAAAATTCTGTGTTTGCGCTTGCATGCATGCGTTTGCGTTTTCACACATGCGTTTGTCACGTCTGCATGAGCATGACATGGATGCGTTTGTTGCGCATCTTGTGCATTTGGGCTTACAGACACCTGTAAAATCACTTCATTAGCTACAGTGTAAGTAAGACTTACTGCCTATCATATTTATACCCAGTATGACATTGACACCAGCCATAATTAACTTTCTTCCTCATGGCAGTGTCTCTGTACAGCTGAGTCCATTAATGTTCGAGCTGGTATTTTAAATGTAAGAGCATCTGGAGGTTTTGAGAGGTGTTAGTGACCATGAAGTATGATAACCTTCAGTAAAAACCACAGTACCATTACCATTCTGTTGAGGAACAAGCTGAAGAAACCAAGAAGAAACTGGGCCAAATCCTGGCTCAAAAACAACCACTTAATGGCAACCTGGCTATGCATGACTAGAATACATCATAGAGATAAAATACCTGCCTAGAGTGACTGACTAGAAGCAATTATGGGAGGGAGAAATAGAAGCGATCATAAGTCAACTAGTTCAACTCGGACTTGAATGCATCAAATGCATCAAACGCAGATTTGTCACATAACTGTCACACACTTGCGTTTAATTTCGGACGCATGCGTGACTTATTTCTGAGGGGCGTGAGTCTTTGCATTGATTTTAGAGGTGCCTGATTTACTCAAAGTCGAGAAAAATGAAGGAATCACAAGTAGTTCAGCATCAAACGGTACTATAGTCGTTGTGAGACTAGAACTGACTAACATGCATGCATTTATAGCCTTTATAGATGATTCCCCTCTGTTCTTAAGTCATAATAAGTCATGGAGATATTTCCAGGAAACTCAGAAAAGTAAGTCATTTTTCAACAGAAAACATAATTAATCGGTATCGTTGAAAGATACTGGCTATCAGGATACAGTGCATCTAAATGCATCAATGGACCCACAAACATATGCAAGTTGAACTCACGCAAACGCAGCCAAATGCAGTTGAATGCATGCACGCAGATGTCAAACACAGAATTCTCTTGGCCCACTGTGGAAGGCATCTTGGTCACTGTTATCGTCAATACAAATACCCTTCAGGGAATCTTGGACAAAATCATCGTCTATATGGCCCTCTGCCAAATCACTTCGGTCATTTTAGGGTTTGGGAAGTCTGGAAAGGGTGCACCTGCTGTCACCCAAGCCACTTGGGTCTGCCCCTCTGCTCCGAAGGAACAGGTTTGACCTTCATATGTGGGAATAGTCTCTAAAGGTCCAGGAGTGCTCAACCCCCCATTACCGTCGAGTTCAAGCTTGTTCTTGGTTGTAGCATTGCGCTATGCACTGAGCCGAGATCTGCACTGACACCCATTCTCACCAAATCAGACATATCCAGAGCTCGGAAACAACAACTGACGGACACCTAGCCTAACTGCTGGCTGCTTTGGAGACCCAGCATTATCGTTCAGAAGACCGCAGGTGACAATTTGCAGGACTGGGGTCACTGCGCCAAGACATTCCCCATGATCATGTATGTTTAAGCTCTTCATAATGGCTAGCGCATTGGGTTGACACACATTATCGAAGGCTATCATCGGACCTGAATGCCAAACGGGCTGTTGCAATACACTGTCTCCATAAGAACAAATTTAGATGTCTTTGGTCCCTGTGCGCCGACAGAACCCAGACTTTTGATCACATCAAGATCGCCTTGGAGCAAAGTGCTATGGGCAATGTGCGCCAATTGCATTGCATTATGAGACGAGCTCAACGAGTTCCTGGTCGATGGTGTCGTTGATGAGAGTGTCATTGAAGATAATGTCATCAAAAGCCACAGACATCTGGCACTCAATGAAGATGCTACCTTTAGTGTTTCCTTGATAACACAATAACTGTAGACAATCGAATAATGAACAAATGATGCTCTGTTTGTATGTTTGTATGTAGCTTACTGAGGATGAGCTCAACAAAGACAGGACATCTCCCGAATTACTTCACTACCTGAGGCCGTCAACTATTCCGCGGGCAGATTTTACTCAGAGACAAGTAGAGTATCAATATCATTGGCATTGTAGAATGTCAACAGCCTATAAACGGAGCATTGGACAGACTGAGTCCCAAATGGCTTCAGTGGCCAAACCATCCCCGTCGCCTTCTCATGGCATCCGCAAGCCTGTTAATGTGCCAATTCATATGTGTGCATGGTTGCTCAAGTGAGCGCTCAACTCTGCAACTCGTGAAATTATCTCGTATAACTTCTGCTTCCCTTCCCATAAATGATCTCAGTGTCAATGTATATGCCTGATTGACCAGACCTAATCAATCCTTTATGGCATCTAACAGGCATCCAATGATGAATACACCTCGGTTTCAGCGTGTGCTGGATCTGATGACCCTCACGGACAGGCGGTGATGTACGACGACAAAGAAAACATCTCTGCAGACTGCCAAGGTGAATTCCGAGGGACATGTATAGGAAGTTGGTTCATGGTTGGGAACCCTTGGCAGTTCAGTTGCCATGGCTGTTCTGAGGGGCATGTAGGAGCGAATCACGTCGGGATGATGAACAGTTGTAGGAAATGCAGACCCAGCAATGTCTACAGCAATATACATCAGTGTTTAATAAAGGTGAAACAACTGGGATACTCACAATCATCGCGAGGAGGGTTGCTTGATTAAGAGCGGCATCAATGCTGGGGTACAGTTTCAAGGAGGCTTCAATTGCCTCGATTGAATGTTGAAAGGGGTTGTCATTATCAGCAATGAACGAGCCTGCTGTCCTCATTAGGCTCTTGATGATTTAGTAGTTTGGTCCGACATGACCGCTGATGAGCCTCCAGGCTCTGTGTGCTCTGAAATCGTGGTCACCACTTACAATTTATCGCCTATCTCCCTTATGCGGCCTTTCACTAAACCAAACATTGCAAGTCCGGCACAGGTCGAATCATATTCAATCTCCCACTCCACGTGAACTTTCACTTCAATATCTATGAGTCCTTGTGCCTCCAGGTGCATTGATTGCCAATCCTTCCGCAGTAAATTAAACATGTGTCATTATTCTAGGCCTTCGCACATGGACAGAGCCATACAGTCACGTGGTTTAACTACATGTAGGCTATGCATAACTACAGATTCTTGAGGAACCATATGGATATGCCTCTATGGCTTAGAAATATAGCAGGGATTAGTGAGCCATTAACTACAGATGAGTAAGTAGTGAGTAGATTAGTAAACCTTCCGAAGTTTTAATAAGCTACGCGAACTTTTAATAAGTATGCACAGTAGAAAGAGCACGTAGCATAGTGAACTGTGGTTACAAATAGTTCGCTATGCTCACAAATCATGTACTGCGGTTATCAAGCCAAGGTAAAAGTTTGCTTACTTAGCAAGTACAATTCTGTAGTATAAAAGATGATGGACAGTAGATAGGAAAGAACAGTACTCCCTAGAGGATACATACACCACACATACCACCCAATACATGAGAATTAAAGTTAATATCTCTACGTTCTTAAGAGATATAACACTTTGCAAAGTTTCTCCAAACTCACTAGCTACCAAGTGTTAAATAACTTGATTCACGTCCTCTCGTCCAAAACACAAATAAGGGTATCCTTAAAAAGACCACCTTGTTTGTCATTCTCGTCTCATAAAATCGCATACCTGAAGACTTCAAAAGGGTAATCTGTAGCTAGGATTCTGAACTTTTAGTCTCTAACACCAACAGCATACTTGTTACGATTTATTCATTTTCCTTATCTAAGCGCCTCTTATCTTATCTAATCTTCGGCGCTTAGCTTATCTTATCTTTAGATCCGCGACTCCACGGAGTCTCCACCCTGCAACACAGTCACACTCATCAGAGTGGAGTACTATTCTCGATCACTGGGTACTTGCTGATTCACTTTCTAACACGGTGCATCCATTATTAGACCCTTGACTCTAGTATATAAGTAGTGTACTCAAAGCTGTATATTCCCTAGCTTTGAGCTAAAGTTTATTCATACCGAAACACTTGCACTCTCGAGCTAAAGCCTTAGTCTTGGCATCTTGACAGTACGGGAACTTAGCAGTGACTGTTCGAACGTGAAACAGCTGACTAATTATCTCAGTTAAGAGGTCGGGTCTAACAATACTGTTCCTATAGGTTAGGAACGATACTAACTCAAGTCTCTCTAGATAAGCCAGCCCCATCTCTGCGTTTCTCTAAAAGAAAGCACGCGAGCATAGGAAAATAGATTCTATCGGAACCATAGCCAGGATTCTGACACCACATAGTTCGCGCCGCATCTAGGTCGCCCCCGCTCAGCATACATCCACGTTTACGCATCCTTTCCCTTTTAGGGAAGTTCGCGTACATACTTTGAACAGCCTTCAGAGAATCATAACAAAGCGTAGCAATACTTCGCTACACCACCAGGAAGCTATAGTCACCGCACGGAGGTGCAAGACTAGACTCGCTAGAACCTGCCTTCAGATTCTGTGTTTGACTACACTTGCCATTACAGGTCTTGTGTTTTCTGCCCGCAGGAGTCTATAGGTTCATCACCGCTGTCACCAAGAGACGCTCCCCCGACTTTGCAGCGTCGAAGAATGTCGGGACAGGTTTCTCAGGTGTGACATACGGACGGCACTGCTCTCAATGTGTAGCAGCATGGGTAACCTGAACAAGGAGGATATCATTAGAAGACAAATGCAGTCAATATGTCAAGCTCCACAAACTTGAGGCTGTGTTTATACAGGAAGCACTCGGCATCCGCTCAGAAGGCACCACAAAGAGAGAAAACCTCGACGTATCCATGCTCTTGACATGGCCTTGACTTTGGGAAGAACCCATCGCAGCCTTCACCGTCCTGGCTCACTGGGAATGGAAGCACACGCCAACATCGCAGTTGTACCTAAATGCAGTTGAGGACTAGGATGCGAAACAATGTAAGATAAGCATACCAATCTTCACCAGATTCTCCTGCTGACGATGGATGCAATGATCCCGTATATGCAGGACTGAGAAGATGGTGTTGCGGAAGCACAGGTGAAAGTTTTGGCGAACTTCTCCTGAGGATCCCATACCCTGCCCATTTGCTCCCCCAGGGAATCAGCGCTCGCAAGATGGTACAACCAATGGAAGTGCAAAGTGGGCAGCTATGGAGAGTATCCTAAACGAAGAAACACATTGGTAAGGAAAGAAAGGTAAGAAGGATGGAAGATAGATTACATAGATGATGCTCGGTCTTTTCTGCAGCCATATGCTGAACCACAAAATTCATGCCTTCAAAACAGTGCCACAAAAATGAGCTGTGAGGATATTAGCATGACATTATTGGTACAACGATTATGTATGCATGCCTGTGTGGTTGGCTTCCCACTTTCCTTCAATATCTCCACACTCCGCACCTTTGAAACATGGGATCTTCACATTGGCACCACAAGTACGGGTGGGTAACCCTTTGCAGTGCGACCTTTCCTGATATTTAATTGAACTAAAGACACAGAAAGAAGTCAATGTGAACCAGAAGGATTACTCGAAGGATGGCATATGAAAAATTGAACTGGGGCTAAATCCGACCTGCCATCACCATTGTTTTCTGGCATGAAATATATTGATGCAGGGAAGCCTAAACAAAAAGAATCAGATATGGAGCCAAAAATGGAAGTAGATCACATACTGAAGCATCCTACATTGTCCATTCCATTGTTGGTTGCGATTATGAATGTGTAGTGATCTTTGCTGGAGAGTTAAAGCTGCAGTCTCATATTTGTATATCCACCACACATATGCCGCTGCAAGCTTTACCTTAGAGCTTAGCTCCAGGCAGACACCGTGTTGAAATTTGAGAGGCGGCTAGAACCTTAAAAGATCATCGATCAGTGCTTCAGTGGTAGCTCTGAAGGGAAATGATGATAACAATACCTTTATCCAAATCGCACTGCAACCACATCTTTCTGCAACCCACTTCCTGTTCGTCCTTAATGGACAGAGGCTATCTACTAACACCGGGTCAGCATTAGACTTTTCAAAGGGAGAAGGAAGAAGCTGTAGGGAGATCAGCCAAGGTCCAAATGATAACTGTCTCATGTTGTACCTCTCAGAATATGTTCATCTCAAATTGCTTCCGATACCCAGATACACATCTCCGTATTGATCAAGATACCTCTTGGATCCTCATCTCTCAAAAGTATCAGCCAGATGCTTTGGTTCTAATTTGTATACTGAAGTTCTACTATGAAAAAAAGGGCAATCAGTATCAAGCACATGTGGACCAGCCCTGATACGTACGGCGCAGTCAAGCCCTAGAATGCTAGAATGGGTGGATTTTTCTCCTTCTCGGCATCGAGGATCATTGTAAGAGTGCCGAACAGTTGTGGAAGAGGAAATAGCGTGCAGTATAAGTGGTATAAGAAATGTCAAGTCTGACTCCCGTCATGGTGGTAGGAAGGAAAGGTTGATCATCAACACATGCAAACAGACGTGTCACATCGGTGGCTGTGCATAAGTACTGCATGTCAGAATTGATCACTCACCACAATGACCGTAAATATACACTCAGACTTGGTCTATCCATCACTTACTTGCGTGTATCTTGGAAGACAGAAATCCTGTAGGAATAGAAATCTCAGCTTCAATCCTGCTTTAATCTCTAATACAAGTCTTGACATCAAGGTCGACATCGTTAACATGCATCCCACAATACCTACCAATATTGTGAGTCTAAAGTATCAATGCACTCTATTGTATCTGATGCCACACATGTTTCGGCCAGATTCAATTTCCTGCACTGTCTTACACACATTACTTTTTCCGTGACCAGGGTAAACTGCCTACAGGTTGGCGATGCGACTGGGAGCTTTTTATGGGCAACCAAATGTTTCCTCTATGTTCCCCCGATGCACACATTTACTTCAATGTTGAGCTAGAGGGACTATAGCAGGATATCCCCCACGGCATCGTCAAAGCCATTATGTTCTCCCAAGACCTCATGGTCTTCCTTTATTTGGGAAAGCTTTACGTCTGGGAGCTCACCGACAGGGTGCTCTATGACTTCACCATCAACTTCGCTTCCATCGATGACTTCTTATCAAATGATGCAATCAAGATGTGGGTGCCAGGCACCCTGCCACCACCGCTTGTGGTGCTGAAAGAGGAAAGTGATTTGGATAACTCAGTCTTCTGAGCGAAGGAAGTAGAATGGAATAAATTTGTGGGCATCTGCCAAGATGAGGGCAGGAAGGAAGATGATGACGAGATTGATCTCAGAGAGTCATGGAATTCATTCATGAAAGCATGGTAGTCATGACTATTTCTCCTACACTTTTTGAAAGTCCTGTCCAAGTTGCCATGTTTTGAAGCGAAATTGTAGATGCTATTGCCACTATCTTAATGAGTGTCGGAAAGTGCTACCTGGATTAATGCCATCTTATTGATATCCGGTGCCCTTCAACCTCGACTGCATGGAAATGAGATTCCTCATATATAACACTGCATGATTGCTTCATTCCTTTCATTGATGTCCCAACACCTTGACTGCACACCTTCAGTTAAACACCGGATCTTCACTTTGATGCTGGAAACTGCATGAAGCATGTCTCTGCACTATGACCTATCTTTGTGTGACACTGGACTACCATTGCTGTTGTGAATTCTATCATTACTATCTCATGGATCATAATGAGGATGCACACTCATTTAAGCATTAGAACACAAAGCCAGACATAGGACACCACCAAAATGTTCAATTGGAGGGAAAGTACAGATTACCATTGGCCGGAGTCAAACCGTCATGTAGACCGCAGACTACTACTGATCTAGAATGGCATAATAAAACTCATCTTGAAGTTCTTCAACACCAAAACGCAGGAGAAAGGATTCTAGCGCCGACAAACTTGTATTAGCTTAGAGTTCAATGGTGTAACATCCAGCGTCAAGATAACCGTTCACCAGTCTGGCTAGTATGAGCAAGCCAAAGTTCAGGCAGCAGCACAGTATACTGGTTTGAGGAAGATCCTTGCTGTTAATCGCAAATTACCCAGTTGAATCTCACAGACAAAGCTCTACACCCATTTGGCCTCGATCACATCATACTGCATCTGTTTCACTGGCACAATGACACCATGCTTCCTCAAAGCAGGGAATTTGCCCTGTCCCCATTCACCCAAGTAGGGCCTCCATTGTCGGTATATTGTGGTATGTATCCCTTGATGATCGCACACGTCAGTTACAGCCATCTTGATGACACCTGAGAGGAGTGTTGGAATTCAGGGATATGGGCATGGGTGAAGCGTAGTGAAAGGACGTCATAGTGGTAAAAGATAAGTTAATTGTCGTACGAAAAGACAAATATGTAAATAGTAATCTACCTAAATATAGTAAGTATCCAGCCAGGGTATATAGTGAATTCGACTTCCAACAAGGAGACCTACATAAACTCAGGTGTCTCCACCACACTCATCCAGCCACAGGTGAATACGGCCCTCGACCTCATTGTCATGGAAGGCGAGCGGTCCCTCAGTCATGTATGGGTTAACATACCCATCTCCAATCTTCGTCCAGGTTCCAAAGAGTCCACTGCTAGAATGCTCGCTCCATATGCGAAGGACAGTCTCATTCTTGATGAACTGAATGTATTCCCCATCGGAGAGAGGGAGGATCGTGAGATCAATGATGGGAGTTCTGGGTACAACAATGTAATCTGTTGCTTTGGTGAATGTCCGGAAGTCAGAGGTGTAGGCAGATACAATACAGTCTTCCATTGAAGAGACTCTGTGCGCGCAAGCTAGAAATGCAACAGCATTGAAGACACTGATCACACCCACACCCAACACTACACACACAAACCCTCAAGTTCGTGGGGGATTCTGATGTGATAGAAGCAGAATGAATTAGAACAACGGGATTCTCAGAATATACGATACACGCGTATAGCGATAGCGCGCAGTAACTATCTAGATCTCTCAAAGTCCAAAGGCTTTTAATAACAAGAGGAGCGACGTCCGTCGCTGGGCCTCAAGGCAAGATGCAATATAACACACGCAACGTCGAGAGACGTACACAAAACCCTCAAGAAGTCTCGAGCGACACACGGGGTGACCTCAAACGACTCGAATCACACTACACACCACTCAAAGCTTCGCACTCTAAGCCGAAACACTTCACAAGACCGTCCACTAAAGCCACAGGATTCAAACCTATGCGCTCAAGCTTCCAAACTGATCGTAGATCCACAGGGTTCTAACCTATGCGATCCAGAGACACACAAAAACCTTATAACACCGTCCGACAAGCCAAAGGGTTTGAACCTCTGCCACCTGTAGTGCCTCGCGTCGCAAGAAACCCTCAAAGCACAAGAGCGCATCCACAATGACACTAAACTCCTCTTCTCAGGTTAGAGCTCAAGTCACCCAACCAATTAACAGTCACACAAGTGCCGCGTTAGCTTTCTATGCCTCGCGCGCGACTCAATTCACTCAATATGATATCAATCCTAGGTATATTCTCTCGCTCGAAGTTACAAACTAATCCTGATGCTACGGCGTCAAGCTGGAGGCTTGCGCGCGACTACAAAAGGGGTCCGAAACTTATACACTACTATTACACTGCGCTATTTATCTATTTTACGTCCTACAAATTTGTACCACCCCATATAGTATTATTTAAGCTGTGGGGTACCTTCGCCTGCGACCCGCGCATGTTGCAATCATCCTGCCATAGCTTGGCGCTGTCTCCGGAGTCTGGCCATGGTCCAGATCCTGTCTCTGAGTGTCACGGCATTGGTTACCAAGGCTATTACCCACGTAGTGACATCGGTTGCCATCTCCTTGGAGTTATAGCCTACCCCGCGACTCTTATCTCGCTTCCTGGTATTCTCTTAGGGAATTCTATTGTAGTGAGGTCAACATGCTTCTTGTCTAGGCCTCGCGCGCTTCGGCCGAAGCCCCGGGACTTCGGATTTACTTGAGTTCTGACATCACAAAGTCTAGAACTCTAAGCTCCGGGCCTGCCGGGCCTTGTGCATCATAGATCACTGTTACGCGAAGTCTTAATTATCTCCCAAGCGTGTCCTGCTCTATTATTAGCACGCGTATGCTTTGCCGTGTCAGAGAACTCGGTGTCAAACACTGGGACTTTATACCTAGTACGGCCTTTCTAGTACCATTCTCAAGTTAAGCCATGCGCTCCACCCAGCTTTACTCTGGTAATATCATTACTGGCATTATACACACTGCGCTCTGTTGTTTTTATCATTGCCTTGGTATCTGGACCTTATTGCCTGTACTCATTGGCACAATTTGCAAAATTACACATGTGAATGCATATAGAGCGTGTCACCATAGCTGTTCCGATGTACTGTATATATATGTTAGGATTGGGAACTGGAGGGGAAAATACCAGGACATACAGCAGTAGCGTCTGCATCGGAGAATCATGATGACCAATAAACGAGATATTGTCCTGCCAGACCATCCCTGTCACCTTCTCACGATGTCTGCAAGCCTGTTAACGTGCTGATTCATATGCGCACATGGTTGCTCAAGTGAGCGCTGAACTCCACAGCTCATGAAATTATCTCGCATAACTTCTGCTTCCATTCCCATAAACGATCTCAGCGCCTGCATATATGCCTGATTGACCAGACCCAATCAATCCTTCACGGCATCTAACAGGCGTCCAATGAGGATGTCAATGAATGTGTATGGGGAGTTGGGTTCATGGTCGGGAATCCTTGGCGATGGGCTGTTCTGAAGGGTATGTAAGAGGGAATCATGTTGGGATGAACGGTCTTAATAGGAAATGCAGACCCAGCGGCATCTATGGCAATATACATCATCATTTAATAAAGGCAAAACAACTGGGATACTCACAATCATCGCAAGGAGGGCTGCTTGATTAAGAGTGGCGTCAATGCCGGCGGTACAGTTTCAAGGAGGCCTTGATTGCCTTGATTGAATGTTGGAAGGGGGCGTCATTCTCGGCAATGAGCGAGCTTGCTGTCCTCATTAGGATCTTGATGATCTACTGGTTTGGTCCGACATGACCCCTGAGAGGTGCTCTCCAGAGTTCTTGGCATAGAAGGACATCGGGACAGGTTTCTCGATCACAATGTGTAGCAGCGTAGGTAACCTGATCAAGGAGGACAACATTAGAAGACGAATGCAATCAATATGCCAAGCTCTATGAACTTGAGGCTGTGTTTATACAGGAAACACTCATCATCCACTCAAAAAGCACCACAAACAGAGGAGAAACCTCAGCATATCCACACTCCTGACGGGTCCTTGGCTTTGGGAAGAAGAATCCATTGTAGCCTTGACTGTCTTGGCTCATTGGGAATGGAAGCACATGCCAAGCCACAGTTGTACCTAAATGGAGTTGAGGGTTAGGATGCAAAACAGTGGAAGAAAGATAAGCATACCAATCTTGACAACAAGTACCAGGTTCTCCCGCTGACTGTTGATGCAATGATCTCACAGGACTGAGAAGATGGTGCTGCAGAAGCATTGGTGAATGTTTGGGCGAACTTCTCCTGAGGCTCCCATACCCTGTCCATTTGCCTTCCCATGAAATCAGTGCTCAGCAAGATGGTACAACCAATGGAAGCTCAAAGTGGGCAGCCATGGAGTTTATCCTGAATGAAAAAACATGTTGGTAATCAAGGAAAGGAAAGGAAGTTGGAAGATAGATTACATAAATAATGCGAGGTCTTTTCTGCAGCCTTGCACAGAACCACGAAATTTGTGTGCCTTCAAAACAGTGCCACAAAGATGAGCTGCGAGGATATTAACATGACATGATTGATACAAAGATAACGTATGCATACTTGCGTGGTCGGCCTCATGCTTTCCTTCGATGTCTCCACGCTCCGGCTGCAGAGGAGCCTCAATGCCATCAAAACATGGGATCTTCACTTTGACACTGTAAAGTGCAGGGGTAGCACTTAGCAGTGCAACCTTTCCTGATGTTTGATTGAACTAAAGATACGTTAAAAAAAAGTCAATGCGAAGCAGAAGGAATACTTGGAGGATGACATACGAAAAATTGGACTGGGCCTTAATCCGATGTGTCGTCACTACCGTTTTCTGGCATGAAACATATCGATGCAGAGAAGCCTAAATGAAAAAAAAATCAGATATGGAGCCAAACATGGAAAAAGATCACATACCAAAGCATCCTACATTGTCCATCCCGTCATTGGTGGCGAAGATGAATGTGTGGTGACCTTTGTTCGAGTATTTGAAGCTGCAGTCTCATATTTATATGCACACTACACGTATGCCACTCTGAGTTTCACCTTAAAGCTCAGCTCCAGGCAGACACCACGATAGCTGGAATTCGAGAGGTGGCTAGAATCTTAAAAGATCAGTACGTCAGTACTGGCTCTGAAGAAAAATAACATGGTAAAAATACCTTAGATATCCAAACCACACCATAACCACATCTTTTTGCAACCCACTTCCTGTTGGTCCTAACCAGACAAAGGCTATCTACTGACACCGGGTCGGCATTAGACTTTTCGAAGGGAGAAGGAAACAGCTGTAGGGAGATCAGCCAAGGTCTAAATGATATATGTCCTCATGGCGTACCTCTCAGAGTACCAAAATTATTTCTGATACTCATATAAGCATCTCCGTCACTGATCAAGATACCTCTTGGACCCTGGTCATCTCTCAAGATTGTCTGCAACACGCTTCAGTTCTGTTTTCGATACTGAGACTTAACTGCAATGAAATGATCCTCAGTATTGAGCGAATGCGAACCAGCCTAGAGACATACTCGTGTTTACGGTGTCTGCAGGCACTAGAATAGGTGGAAATTTTTTGAAACATCCTGTGATCGCGAAGTCACTGTAGGGGGGAAGAGCATGATGGAGATCACTGTAACAAAACACATGTGGTGGTTGGAAAGAGGGCCGATGCAATCCCATCAGTGGCTGTGCTGACACGATGACATTCTACTCCTATATGCCGTTAACGTTGATCTGCCGTCGATACTTCTGTGACTCTGCTTGGGGAAGATTCGATCCCAGGTAGCTAAGTACTGGGGAGATTCACTGTCTTCATTGAATCATCTGTAAGCTATGTCCAAACAGAATCCCATTTATCCATTATAATTATTCTATCGTCTACAGGTGTTATCAAGGAAATAGTACTACAGGTTATCATCCACATTGAGTGCCAGATGCTGTCTGCGTTTGATGATGTAACATGTTGTCTTCCATGACACTCTTCTCGATGACACAGTCAACCAGGAGCTCGTTGAGCTCGTCTCGCAATGCAGTGCAATTAGCGCATGGCATTGCTCGCAACGATTCACTTTCGTCCAGGGAGACCTTGATCTGATCAAATATCAGGGTTCTGTCAGCACATGGAGACCACTGATACACCTGGCAGGCATACACCCTTTGAAAATGCATGTAATTTAACATTTTCAAGCAAAATAGTCAGAATACATTGTACCAACAAGTAAGACACAGAAAGAAAGTAACACATTGTAAGACAAAAAAGCTCACCTGGTAACTTTGAAACGAGCAATTCCAACACTCGGATAGAAGATCAGGTATTCTACCCGGCAGGCCAAGCATCCAGGCTGTGACTTACATGGTGTGGGTACTGGCAATGCCCAGTTCTGGAACATGAGCTGACTAAGCCCATTTTTGGCTATTCTGACAGCAAATCAATGTTAATTGCTTCAACTCTCATTGAAGTGTGATGAGCAGCATGGACCCTTGTTAATTGGCCTTTTTGCTGTGTGGACTGACATTTGGTGGTACCAGAGTATCTTTGAAAGTTAGGATGGTGTCCCATGAAGGTTCTGTGTGCTTGAAAGGTGTGCAAAAGTGCAAAAAGCTGTGTGAATGTTTGTTTGGTTATATTTGCAAAGCCTTCGGACTGCTCATCCAAATGGACCTGGTACAGGCTTCCACAGACCTCGTATCACTTCAAAAAAATTACAGAATATCATTTAAAAATAAACTACATGTTTTCTTCAGAGCACTTTTAAAAAAAAAAAGCATTTTAAATGCTATAAATGTGATGAAACTATAGTAAACAGGGGTCTAAAAAATAAATTGCCCTGAAGAAAACATGTAAAATTATGTCCTGAGTAAAATGTTCCTGCAAAAGTACTTGTGAATCTTCTTCCTTTGAGCTGCAGAAGGTGCATCCATGGAACTCACATATATTGGGCCCTGATCGAGATCGCTTGGAGCACAAATTTTGGTGGGGGTTGCTGGTGCCCACATGGTGTAATCACCCGGCATTCCGGCGGAAGTTATCCAATCACCTGGTGGTGATCTAGTACAATTGATTGACCTGGTAGCCACAGATGAGATAATATCTGCCAGGTAGAGAGTTTATCCTCACCAGGCTGGGTCAGCAAGCATATTAGTCAGTAGTAAAAGGATTGGCAATAGTGTATCAGTAGGACAGTATAAATACAGGGCATGTATCTAGTGGGGAATCAGGTTTTCTGACCCCCTGGAATGCTACCAGGCGAATAGTACAGGTTTAATTGGTTAAGAGCTTTGAGTCATAGACTCACCTGGAATAGAATTATAGTGACCTGGTCACTTTGTGTGTGCAAGAACTGACAAGCAAGCAAACAGTATTAAGCTAGAAACCAAAAGTCAGACCCGAGAAACAGTTCAGAACCAGTCAGAGTGTTTTAAGTTGCAACCAGGTGCAAAGTATCAGTATTGAAACTGCACCAGGCAGCCAGCACGAGTTCAGAACCTGCACCAGGCAGTTATTCTGTATCAGTTTAAGTTTGTGTTCAGTAACACATCAAACTTAGAGTGGAAACCACAATATATTCTTTATACAAATCATATTCATTGCACCCGGAACTTGTAAACTACAGTACAAAGTGTCGTAACCTGGTATAATATACCTCCCTTCGAACCGCAATTACTGAGTGTTTTGTGTAGTGTTTTGTGTGTAGCACCTTGCATCTATATAGGGGCTCAGCACCTTTCACCACAGAAGCTTAAATTTGTTCTTGTGGAGACGGTGCATGGCAACAGCCTGCATGTGTTTTTTCTCATTCAATTCCAACAATAGGCTTTGATTATACTTGTCAGCCCAATATACTATAGGATCATGAGAAGCTTAAAACTCACACAATCATAGGCAATGTTTCAGCGCAATGCCCCCAATCTTGGGTGTTATCGCCTGCGGTCTCCTGAACAATAATACTGGGTCTCCAAAGCAGCTGGCAGTTAGGCCATGTCTCCTTCAGCTGCTCCTTCCGAGATCTGGCTATGTCTGACTTGGATAGAGTCAGTATCAAAACAGGCCCTATCCTGGGGCATACTGCAATGCTACAGCCAAGGACCTGGACAAGCTTGAACTCGGCAAGGATGGGGGGTTTGAATGCTCTTGGACCTTTGATCACCACTTCCATGTATGAAGGTTGAACACTCGGAACAGAAGGGCAGACCCAGGTGACTTGTATGGTGGCAGGTGCGCCCCTTCCAGATTTTCCAAATCCCAAAACGATTTGAAGTGATTTGGCAGAGGGCTATATAAATGACGATTTTGTCGATGATTCCCCACAGGGTATTTGTATTAACGAGAACAGTGACCAAGAAGCCTTCCATGGCACAGTGTCCACTGTCAATTTATCCTTCTGGATCATAAATGGAAGCTGGCTCACCAATTGCTGAAAAGATATCGGAGACAATGATTGGCTTTTCATTGCCATAGAGATGGATCGAGAATAATTGCAATATGTTCTTTGTATTAGCGCTATCCCAAATCTTTCGTACACAATCGAGGTTCCTAAAGTTGTCGATTTTAGAATATTGAAGCAGCAGACAAAAGTTTAGTAGTACGCACTTAGAATCAGCTTGTAAACAGGGCAGGATCAAGCCGTTCATGAGAATTTTTATTGACTCCTTGTGACTGGCTCTATGTTGTCCTGTCTTGAAGAAATTGTGTTGTGGATCTGCAACGTATTTTAGGAAATCTAGGACCTGAAATTTGAGAGAACATCCATTTCAACAAAAATGTTAATGGATCATCTAAGTATACCTGTATTCTGCCAGCACGATGATCTTCTGTGTTTGCATCAATGATAGAGTAATAGACTTCTGTAAGTCTGGAGATGATCGGTGAAAGTGAGGAATCAAGAGGCTGAGATGTTTGTGACTGCATTTTGTCAATGCTAGTGAGGGATCATGGACAGACGAGATTTTTGGCTCGAGTTTACACCTATTGGACTTCAACTGATGCATCGTGTGTGGGGTCTACAACTGGCACTCTTCTAATGAATAAATGTACCTATTCTTGGTGGGTTAAGTTCAAATGAGCACTTGGTGCTCGAGTGTGCGGCGCGCTCATTGCTCAATGTTTAGGCCTTCGTTAATAAGCCTCTGAGCCATGGTATCAGTGCAGGGCATTGATCGTCCCCAATGCCACCATAGTTCTTGCATGGATCCCAGCAATTCTTGGCCACTTTAAGTCCTGGTCTTCAACATCTTCTTAAATCCATACTATGCGGTTAGAACTACTAAATAAGCTGATAAAATAGCAGCATGAATGGTGTGTCTGCTGCCTAACATATTATTGAGCAGCAAAAAGTGTCACTACAGGTGTAATAACTTCGTAACACCAACAATGATCTTCACCAACCAACTCGCGTCTACTGTCGCTATCTGTAAGGGTATTATTAATGTCGAAAATCCCATCAGGAGCCTACCTGGTTACTAAATTTTGACGTCGGGTCTTTTCCATGTCTTCATAGTGCTAACTCCAATCCTGGCACATAAACAAGATGTAAGGCCAACTGTGACTCAAAAGAAGAAGACTGCAATTTAGGAGTATTTATAAAACATCTGATATGTGGAGTTGACATGGAGAGTCCTTAACTGCATCGCGCACACACAGAACATCACAGAGATAAGTATTGCACATATATAACTCCTAGGTCAACGCTTCTTCCTCGAGATCCCACGCATCTTCCAACTCATTGGGTGGAACTGGTCCTGGCTTTATCTCCACAGCCGCAAATGGGGTTACCGAATATATCTGGTCATCTCCTTTAATCCAAAGTTTTGCCCTCTCCATAAATGACTCAAGTGTCGGATATTTTTCCGTGAACTTGTAAAGCTTGTCCATATCGAAGTTGAACAAGTAGTACTGCATGTCGTCGCCGCATCTGATGATGGTTGTATATATCCCAACCTTGTACATGACGAAGAAGATTTCGCCATAAATGCTATAATATCCTTCCAGTAGGGCATTTTCTCTGATGCGACCATTGATGCAGGGTGCTATAAGGTCGTTGCCATCAAATCTGCTCCAGTCGCAGCTCCACCCGAGTGGAATATTAGAGCGGTCTGTGTTTAAGCGGTGGTTTGGTTTGGCGAAATTGATTGTCAGTTCGGTCTGAATTCGTGAGAAACATCAGTGATTGAAACGAAGTTGTGGCATCTACTCACAGTCATTGGACTGATAGCAAGTCGGGAATCTGATCCGCAGGGATAACTGTCTTAAATCTTTATGATTGGAGCTTAAATATCGTCCATATCCGGGGGTCAGGCGGTTGACCTTACTGAAAAAAATTAATCGATGGCTGTACTTGCCACTGTCGGATGTCTAAAATATTACCAACTATTACTACTTGTTCAGTTACAGTGACGAAGCGATGAAATAGCAGCCCCCCCCAACGAAGCGGGAAAAGAGGTGGAATCTGGATTGCAAGTGGATTGTGGCAAAAGATAGATTACGGAATGTGGACGATGGTGATGAATGGTGAACGTTGTAATGAACGACGTGAAGATGACTTACCGTGCGCGTTTCGATGTCATCCCGAGCTGGGAACAAAATGAGAACCCGGCAGAGGTCACCTGAACGCTGACGTGCAGAGGCTTACGAAAATGTTCCCCACATTGACACAAAGTTGACGCAAAGTATGACCAGGAGCATTCACTATCGGACGCTTGATCTCTGTTTCAATCAATGCATATGATATGAAAAGGCATGTTCTTGAGAACAGTGTCAACAACCATACCATGGATCATGTCGTACGTTAAAGATTTCACCACATTCTACCAAATTCTACTGCTTCTAACGTTTTACCAGAATCCTGTCTTATTTCTCTCACAATACTGCTTTCTTGAAAGAGCGAGTTGTCTATAGGCCAGCTGGCAACGCGACTGAGAAACCTTTCTGGTTCAATATCGGTATTCATGAATTAGCCATTTGCCTCTCGCATACAAAATGCTACGCCATTTCGCCCTGATCGCATCATACTGCGTCTGGTTCACCGGCACGACCACACCATGCTTCGTCAAACCCCGTTCACCCAAGTGACACCCCCATCATCGGTATATTGCGATACATATTCCTAGATGATTACCTTTTAGTTAACAACCAGCTCGCGGATGCTTGGAAGACCTACATAAACTCCAGTATCACCACCACACTCATCCAGCTACAGGTGAATACACCCTCGACCTCATTGTCATGAAAGGCAGGCGGTTCCTCAGTTGAGTATGTTAACCCATACCCATCTCCGGTGCCAAAGAGAACCCACTGGAACCCTCGCCCCACACACGAAGAACCGTCTCGTTCTTGATAAACCGAATGTATTCTCCGTCGGAGAGGGGGAGGATTATTGGGTCTGGTACTTCCGCATGTAACAGTGTAATTCAGACATGTAAGTTGAAATCCACATAATGGGGGTAACCTCATATCTCACCAGCACCTCTCAGCATGTATCGCAGCCTCCCTTGTATCCGCCAAGCTCAATATCTAGCTCTACACCTCATCCGCACCGGTACCGGCTATATTTGACAGTGCAACAGATACCCGTTCAGTCGTCCTTCAGATTTCCGATTGGTGACTTGCGAGCCCTATGGTCTAATCACTGACTTTTCTCTAGCAGTGAGTGAATCATTACGTTCGATCAGAGTCTGCAAACTAGTCGACAAACAGTGTGATCAGCAGAGGCAGAAATGGGAAAATGGACATAGGAGAAGCTGTTTTCGAAGGAATATTTTGCTTTATATATGTGCTGTGAATACAGGTTGCAAGGCTGACAATGACTGTGGTGGAGACAAGACAATTGATGACAACAACAGGCAAGCAGACGCATCACGTCAGTGGCGTTGCTTTGTCAAGTTAGCATAAGACATAACCGCCGTGGTCTTGGCACCCCATCGCCCTAAGGCTCCTTTGCACTTTACTCCCTAGGATTTTAGCCGAAATAAAGTGTATCCAGTTACCAATATGGCACATACAAGCTAGCTGACCAGGATGTCGGCATGAAATGAAAAATCGCCGAGGCAGAAAACAAGTGACGAATTGAATTCTGTAAGATAACTTTCGATTCCTTGCTTACAGGTAACATAACTGGCGAGAACTCATCAAGGCCTGTGCCGCTCTAGCATTCTTCACCTCTTCTTTCCATCTCTTAACCCCGTCGTAATAATTATCTGGTGTCCCACCCAATTCCCATTCCACAAAAGGGGTCAGCCTGGTATATGTCTCAGAAGCCATACTCCCCCATTGCCTCGCCAACTCCAAAAAGGCATCCAGCATGGGATACGTATGAATGAACTCTAGGAGGACCTCCGTTTCGAAGTTGTACATGAAATACCGGGTGCCGATCCTGATGACAACTTCGTCCGACCAACTGCGGAACATGACGACGTAGATTTCACCGGAGATTTGATGGAGAAGTTCAATGTCAACGCTCACACCGATTTGACCATTGACGAGGGGGAATAAACGCCTTTTAGACGAAAATTTCTTCCAATCGTTGTGCCAGTTTCAAGGCAGTCGGTCAGATGGGCCTGTGTACAGATGGGGGTTCGGGACGGAAAAATCCATGTCTAGCTGGGTCTTTGAATAAACGTGAGCATGATGTAGGCAAGGTTATCGTCTCGACTTACTGCCATTGTGAGGAAGACGTAGCTAGGTGATGGAACGAAAGACACAATAGGAGCTTCGCCTGGAACAAGATTTATAAAGATAGACCTGTATGTGATCGTCGCGAGACGGAACGGGGGCATCTAACATAAACTTGGACGAAGAAAAACCAAGTTCAAACAGAAGAGTGACCAATGACTGATAGCAGAAAGCCATTTTTTCATGCGCTTTGCGATTTGTGGACCAAATGTTGTAACCTACATTGATAATGTGTCCCCAAAACGTCTAATTGCATCGCTCCCTTAGGACTCTGATGTAGCCAAAAGCAGCCCCCTGGAAATGTTTCCAGGGGGCCCTAAAAACATCGATTTCGGCACGTCGTGTGTCAGAGCCGGTGAATACAGTACATGAGTGGAGAAAGCGAAGGAAAAAACATGTCCAACGGTGTACAGTACGAGTAGATAGAAAATTGTCCATATGAAAAAGATCCCATAAAGAAGTCCGCGATAACTAGGGAAGGGAGGGAGGGTAACTGAAAAAGACTACGATACTGAGTCTGGGAGGACAGTGAGAAGGTGAAACTGAGAATGACCATTCAAGCTTACCTGGTAGGACAGTGAGGGGGTGAGTGAGAGAGTGAAGTAGTGTTACAGGACGAAAGAAGATGTTCGCCATCACTGTGACCGAGCGTGATGGAGGCAAACACCCCGAGCTGAGTCCTGCCGAGACGTGCCAAGGGAACGGATCCTGCGGCGGCGGCGGCGAGGACGGAAGCAAAAGAAGAATAAAGAGCACGCGCACGTCGCGATCGAGAGAGAGGAAAGGGGAGCACGCAAGGGAGAGGGAACAACAAGACGACGGAAAGGAAAGAGAGAGGAAAGAGAGGAGAATACGTAGTAAGAAAAGAACAGAATAAATAGAAATAGAGAAAAATAGATGAGAAAAAAATAGAGAACAACGCACGACGCATACTAGTGAAATGTAGTAGAGAGGATGCGTCCTCGACACGTACTGTAACATAGAATAAAAAATAGAGAATGAACAAAAGAGGAAGAAACTATGGGATGAGATAAGAGGAAGGAACTCACTTAGGTGGACGTGTTGGTGAGGGCGCCATTGAGAGAGATAAGCAAAGAATGACTGGCAAAGAAAGAGTGACTGCCTCTTTATAGCCTCTAATAGCCTCTAGACAAGACAGGAATGGAATGGAATGGGAATATGGATATGATCTGCCGTTATGATCTGCCGTATGCAAATGTCTTTTGATGAGGCGCAAAACGTCTTTGATTTTCGGACCGCACCATTGAAATGTCTTTTTTACACTTCCTGACGCTTCCAAACTACCGTCAGTCCCTGCCAAAAAAAATAGGAAGTTCTGTCGAGCCTGAAAAATGACGTTCACTACAACCTCCGCAGGACGTTCAGCCCAGCCTCGCATTGTCGTTTTCATATTCGCCACTTTACAGTCAAATCCCTTTGGTCAATGTCACGTCATGTCATGGTATGGTTTATTCAATGTTGCAATGTCATTACAGGTATGGAATACAACGCGAGAAAATGTGTATTTTTATTCTATTCAATGGCTCATCATATCAACTCCTCGATATCCAGATAAACACCTGAGCGGCTTGTCGCAACCCGGTCACGAGGTTCAGGGACATATGACTCTGAGGTTAGGTGGGCCAATTGGCGAGGCAGAACGGGTGCACGGCCAAAATATAAGAAGAAAGTATCACAGTAGTGAGCTGCAATAGAATTTTCCATGCTTAAAAACTCGTCCTCGGTCCAACCACTGGACTTCACCAGATCCAGGAATGCCGGATGGTTCCCACTCCATGTCTTCATTAGCTTCTTCATTGCAAATATGTAAGGGGCATGTTGCAGCCATAAGTGATGGGCAACGCCGTGATTCGCAGAGCCGACATCAATTTGTCCTGGTAGTTGTCGTCCATTAGGAAAGCAACGGAAGACATCCAGTGCTTGTACGGTGGCACTTGCGTTCACTGTGGCTCGTTGATGCAGGGCTCTGAACTCGCAGCGGAAATTCACCTCAGCCAATTCCCAGAGTATCTCCATACGCTCCTCGATTGTAAGGGTTTCGTATGCCTTTTCCTGCCAAAACACTGTTGACGCATTGTTATCCGCATGGAGAGGAAATTCTATGTAACCATCCATGATCTTAGTGACCTCCTGCCGCCGTCTCTTTGCTAGCCCATTGCCCTCTCCTGCCGCTTTCAGAAATCCCAGTGCCAACACGGTCTGCCACTCTTGATGATACATATTTGGAGGGACCCGCTCCGTGACTGTGAGGCATGCAAACAAAGGTGTTCGCAGACGCAGCCAAGAGATAAGAAATGAATTGACTTTTTCCTCCTTATCCAAAAGTGCAATGATATCTGGCCAGGGGAAGGCATACTGTGATTCCCTCGGAATTGCCGTCGGCTGTGGATGACCAGAAGAATGACAGCGTGAAGGGTTGGCATTCACGGCAAGTAGTCCATGACGCCATGGCTCGACCAATGGTGGAAGGAGAGGATGTTGAGGGTCCATTAGCTTATGACTGTTCGCAGACTGTGGACGCATATTCTTATTATCTGTAAAACATGTTAATGTCCACTTTGATACAAAAAAAGAGACAAGAACCCACAGGGAGAATATCGAGACGTTGATGAGGATGCCATGGTGAGAGGAACATCCGGACGATTCAGAATGATGGGAGATGCCAATGCAAATGGATCGGTCCATCGACAAGAGTGCAATACGAATTCTTGAATCTTCCTGTATTTCCCTGGATCTCTCAATGACCTTACAAAGACAGAGGGCAATCGCAGCGGGCAAGGACCCAGAGGATATGGCGAGGTTGCATAGTCATCGATACAGTCCACACAGGTACCTGGGAGGTCCTTCATGTCCACGATGTGCCAGACTGGTATTCCCACCTTGAAAAATCTCTGAAGAACCGTCGCATCATGGACGTACGAGCCCATGAGACCAGTATCTACAGGCATGGTAGGCCCATCGGTCTCGGGAGAGTCCATGAGAGGCTTGAAGACAGTCATGTACTCAATGAAGGCCCTAAGTTCTAGGGCCACACGCTGAGTTTCTGTGAAAGTCAAACAGATGTGCAGGTAGGATGTTGGTAGGGCATGTAGATGCCCGAGAAGCAGTTCAATGACACTCAGGTGTCCACACATGCCACGAGACACAGATGCGCTGCCATCGACAGATTTCATCGACTCAACGACAACATTGCACGCGGCTTGGAGTTTGAGAAATGACGACCGACGCAGAAGACCAACTCCCTCCACGAGACTGTTTGGATCGCACTCGACAAAATCGTACTTTGTCAATCCACGATAAAGCGAATGAAAGGTATCTTTGGGATTGGTGGGAGTTACCCAGTGTATGCACGCCAGGTGCGGAAACTGCTCAACGTAGGCCTGTGGCCACTGGAGCGGGTCATCGTGGCCATATCGGAAGTTTTCCTGCATATATACTTCCCTGTTGGATCCCAGGGGAGGCTTGGGGATGAGGCTGGAGTTGGGGGTAATGATGAAGGAGTCGATACCGTCCAACACATGTCCGACTTTCCCGTCAAAAGCACGTAATGCTAGCACAGTTTTTAGCACACTGCCTGTGTTTCAACCAAGGTCGATGAACATACGAAGATTTGGTGCTTTTTTGTGCAACAACAAGGACGGGTTTCCGCGAATTTGTGAAGGTGTCCAGTCAGTGGGAAGTGGTGTCCAGTCAGTGGGAAGGGAATGCATGACTATTCTGTGAATGTTGAGATTCGTCGAGACACAGGCCACAAAGATTGAAAATTGGGTCGCCGACATTCGTCCAACGTTGAAGCGAAACAGATGGCCCTTTGGACTGCCGACGAAAGACGTCACGCAACAGCAATAACACCACTGGTGTTAGTCGCAACTCAATCTATCCGCTGACAAAGGATGTCAAACGGGCGCAGCGACACATTCGTGTCAACTGTAAATCCACCGCATGAATAGAACAAAGCACACAAATCTCATCGACGAAAGACGTCAAATGAGATGGGCGACACATTTGTGTCAACCCAAAGAAGATAAGATAGCTAGGTAGGAGTTCTCACCGTTGTATGTAGAATGGTGTGCCTGGTACTTGGTGGAAAGAGTGGAGCGAGCGAGCACGAGAGAGAGCGAGTGGTGAGCGTGAGAGTGATTGACGTGTCTTTCGGTGCCCTAGCTGCTTTTGGACACATGTGATGTGACAGACCAACGTGGTGTTACAGTCACTTTCTGGTTTATGCTCTGCCCTGTCCGTCACTTTGCAGAGTCGGATTCTGCAAACACTCACCATGCGCCGTCTGACCCTGCAATCTACCACTATGCGCCATTCCTCAATATTATGCGCTCCCCACATGTAACACCACGCGCAAGCTCTCCAACCGCAAGCTCTCCAACGTTTCAGCCTCCTGTTCAACCCTCTATATCTTGGCTTTGACCTGCATGGGTCGGGCTATCTGCTTGACGTTTCGTTGGCAGGTTATATCTGATTCTCTCTGCATTCCAAGTCCATAGTGCGTTATTCTCGTCTCAAATGCATTTCACCTAACGTTTGCCAGCAAATATCATTCTCATGGACATGGGCCGACACAGTGGTGAAAAGCTAGATGAGGATAACATAAGGCACGGAGGGCGGAACATAAGAGTGCGTTGTTGCTTCTGCTGGTGGTGTCGTTGGCTGACTAGTGGTTAACAGAAGCGACGCGGTACAATAATCGGCTCAAGCAGAAGTTCAAGGCAAAATGGATGGCAGCTGAAAGTACATGTTTCTAGGTTTTTTCAAGTTACGATGTGCTAATGGCTTCCAGTCAACGGTGGTGCTTCCCTACCTATATTGAAACGACCCAATGTCCAAATGCCAGACGAATACCTGCCGCCGAACAAAATTCTCTAGTACGTGCTTCATCCCGATGTACTACGGTATGTAATCAATCATGTCTTGAAACATCTGTCTGGGTATTCAACGTTCCATGACAGCTCGCTTGTATTCCTCCAGTGAACCCTAAATTCACGGCCGCTATAAACCCACCTTTGCGACATCTTCCAAAGTTCCAACCACGGAGACCTTGGTGGCGAGACAAGCCTTCCGTTGCAACCATCAAAACATGCAGCGCATGCACATACACTTTGCCTCTCTAAATTCCTGCTTGTCAGCCCTCTCCCCATTGAATCCCAAGAGTCTCAGTTTGCTAGAGTCGTCATACAGCGACCTCGATATTCTTCTGCACCCCCCCCCTCAAAAGTAAGTTAAACCTTATCTCATCGTTAATCTGATCCTCATTCTATGCAGGAATTATGAGATGTAGATATTTGATTCGAACACAATAACAGCTTTAATTTAAAACAGAACTCGGTGGATGAATATCCTCTTATTCCAGCCCGATTTGAGTATTGCAAAAGGTCTCTTCCCAGATTAAGCCTGAGTGGAACAAGCCTGGCCGAGATTCAAAAGGAGAATGTCAACGAGCAAAGGATGATGCCCCATCCTTCGGCATGAGATATTCATTTCGAGGTAAAGGGTATTTCACCCACCCGTCATTCGCACATCCCATTTACACAGCAGTAACTCTAGACGTGTGACCGAATTGGAATAGTCAATGTGAATTCATCGCTAAGGGCTCCGAAAAGTCTTGGTGAAGGAATCCTCCATCTCCGAGCCGATGTCCCCTCGATCTCTATTGTTTCCTATCTCCTCATCTTCAACTACGTAGTCCAGCTCAATCTGACTATCTTCTGTTCAACAAATTGGAATATCGAATTGCTTTCAAAACTAAATGAGTATCCATGAAACGACAAGAACAACACTAATCCGAGCCTGGATACCTCTCCTCCTCGACAAGTGCCAAAATTCAAAAATGCGGGGACCTTGCTGGTGCAACACGTCTTCGATGCAGCGATCAGTGCGGTGTGCGATCCTCGCTTGGGAGTTTTTATCTCCCAAGTTCATCACTTGATAGAAGGGACAGAATCAATGGCTCGGTGAGTAAGTATCCTCGATTCATGTCATCCCAAAGCTACTCTGATGTTCTGAGAAATAGAAAGATTTCACTCCAACTCGAAAGATAATGTGGCTTTAGGAAAGCCGTGGACAGACCGTCAAAATTTCGACGGCACCCAGCCATTCTAAAACAGCATAAGATATTGATCTCAAAAGGTTTCGAGATAGGTTTTTTCACCCACCTGTCATTCGCACGCCTCATTTCGTTGATAACATCCTCAGAAATATCACGGCATCTGGAAAGCTAATACAATTTTTCAACAAAAGTTTCAAGAACCTCTGCAAGACAAATGTTCAATGCCCAGGCCGATATCTGCTATTGGGTAGATTGCCGATATGATTGCTGGTATAGCCATCGGGAATGTTCCAAGTACATGTGGTGGCTGTGTGATGTGGGCGCTTGGGTAAACAGGTAGGCGTTCCTGGTCTAATTGTGATGCACATACTGAAAGGAACATTTTTTAGATTCTATGTACAAAGTAAATGGTACGGATATAATACATTATGTCTGCATAGACTAGCTATTATCAAGAAATATCGAGAAACGTGTGATACAAGGCCGAAATAATCCTAGTGACCCAACGGTGAGTGGATACTGATGCTAATGCTTAGATTACTTACCTTGGCCTCAGCGTACAAAATGATACTGAGCCCTGAACGCCGCTCCAAACGATAGATGAATGTCCCCGCTGACGATGCGAACATCGCCATTCTCGAGAACGGTGAGCTCGAGGACAAGAGATACATGCTCCCCAAAGTCATATCCCACTGAGACGCTGAGGTTTCCCCTCGAGAGAACGACCTCTACCCTCAACAAGGTGCCTTCCCCATCCATGTAACCAACGATGGTCACCCAGCTGCCCAAACGTGTGAAGGTAACCCGCTGTGGGTCGGATGATTCAGGGTCTTGCGTCAAGGCTGTAGTGCTTGATGCCATTTGCGCGTCAAGAACAGTGGGCGAGAGTGTGCCGCTACGCTGGACGTTTGAGGAGGATTGAGGAGGTGAGGGAACAGCAGATACATACGGCTCTGTTTGCTCAGACGAGCGATTTCTCTGCTGTTGGTCATTGGAAGTCTCGGCGTCTCGCGTCAAAGTCATGTTCGATGATGCCGGTTGCACGTCGCAAACAGCGGGCAAGAGATTGTCGCTACGCCGGACGTTTGAGGCGGATTAGGGTGGGAAGGAAAGAGCAGATACATACAGCTCGATTTGCTCGGACGAGGTAGTTGCCTGGTGTTCATCCATCGAGTTGCTCATGTTCTAGGAGGTCGTGAATACAGTATATGCCAAAATGGGGCGCATACCTTGCGAAAGGAGACGACGGATTGCACGGACAATGAAGGACGATGATGGCAGCGGCAAAAGCTGTGGGCATGGGAGTCGTATGCCGCCGGCACGTGTGGCCGTCACAAGCTACGCTTGCTGAGGGTGTCTAAGATGTTTTTTGTTGCAATAAAAGTCATGAAATGTCAGACAGATCTTGAAACCACTCGTTCTCAACATCGTCAGCTTTGAAAATCCCCAGTGAGCTTTAATTACTTGCATGAGTAGCTGATTTCTCTTTGAAAGTTCGTTATTTGGTCGCCAACCACACGATAACCCATACAATAGCAAGGATAACGCTACAATACATTGAATCCCCATTTCTCAAGTCCTCGACATCTTCGAAAATTCAAAACACCTGTCAGCAACCATCAAATCTATGACGCCCGCTCAGAAGCCTCGCCTCCCGAAATCCCCAATGGCCAGGAGGGATATCTCCTCCCGGTCAATTACGAGTCTTTGAACTCGTTGAACTCACACGGCGATCCATATATTTTCCTGCAATAACACCAAGAGTAAGCCCAACCAATTCCCCAACTCGGATCTCCTCGGCTTATCTTGTTGACACCTAGGGCTCAAAATCCAACAGACGTGTCCTGCAAATCTTCGAAATTTCGGGACGCGCAGGTTTGTGTTTCATGCCAACAGTTCTGACAGCGTGTAGGCAATGTTTTTGGTGCCAAGGATTTGCCGGAGAGGTTTAAAATGAGGTGCAAAATCCTCTGGAAAATCTCATCTCCCCATCTCATCTCCTCTCCTCTATCCCTCACCTCCCATTCTCATTTCGTCTCCAAGGTATAGCTGCTTGCTATGTCAGACGACGGGCATACCCTGCTTGTTGTCTTGCACGACGAGTTTCTGGCCTCGGGTTGTTGGTGCGTCGTGGTCCCATGACGTGAAAGCTACTCATTTGGGTTTGATCACCCGTTGATCATCGACCTTAATAATGGTGAGCTCATTTCTTGGCCATTTCCTTGATTCTTTGCTTCATTTTTTTCAGTCTTGCCGTTGTCGATATCTCACTATCTGGGGACCCGTTCTTTGTAGGAACCATCAACATGGTAAGCATTCAGTATTTTGGCGTTGTAAAGGTTTGCTAACGAGTTTTCATGCAGCGCAGTTTAAACTTGAAATTCCATGAAATTCACAGGGAGGTAGAACAGGCCCGAGGTGCGTATACTGACTGTTGATCATGTTATCCTTACTCACCTCGTCTAGACATCTTTCGATTGGCTTTGCCATGGCGAAAACGATGACGACTCCGGCATGTTGCCCCGCACATCCAGCTGCGCGCCCTTTCCTCCGATCGATCAATGCTTTGTTGACGCGTTTCTAGAGGGAGGCTAGGGGTGGGATTGATGGGAGTTGATGGGACATGACAATCCAGATGCAACACGTTTGGGTATGCTCAGTAAGGTTTGAGACTTGACTGTATGCTCACAGCTAGAGTTTTTTTAGGTTGTTTTCAGCGTCACTCTCATTTTCGATAGTATCGGGCTCATTCTCAGGACGAGGCAGATCAAGGAGGTAAACGACTTGCATCCCGATATCATGACCTTTGTAAACGTGTCTCTGCAGTCTACACGTACTGTACACGATATCTAGTGGGACCAAAGGTATGCATACCGAGTTATGGCAACGTTTAAGCGTGCTCACCCCTCCCAGTTTCCCTCGCAGTCGATCCGCACTGGAACGATCAGACGATGGCCGTCACCGGGCCTGTGAACGGCAAGGCTCACTAAGGTCGGGCTCAACATGTAAAGAGTTTCGAGGTACTTATCGGGGTCTTGGGATGGTCTGCACAATGGTACGTGGTCCTTCCTGATGCCATTGTTCCAGCTGATGGCGTCTTCACACAGTATACAACATGGCGTGCACTCGATAAGCTCGAATTGAACATCCAGTCTCAAGGTCTTCGTCTGGTTTCATTGCTCAGCGGTTCACCACGAAATGGACAACGAAACACTGCGAAGATTTGCGAATCAAATCGGAAAGACAGCCTCTGGAGGTTCTCGACCGCCTGCAGGATTTTTTTCTGGGACAGGCCTCTTTGTGGCCCTCATCGCCGGTGGTTTCGCACCGAATGCCAGTTTGTTCAACAGTGCAGGTTCTTTGTATTTTTTCGACCACAGGCTCATACGTAGAGAACAGTTGATGGTGGCCACAGAGCAATTAAATATACTCGGAAAGTAGCCCTACGCGTCCCCAGTGCACTATCCTGACTGTCCTCAGGTTACATGGCATTACAGAAGAAATCTACCCAGAAGGGACTCATTTGATGGTATTCAGTTGGAGCCCTGTTCTGTATCCAACCCTGACGTTTTGCAGATTCCGTGGTTTGAAAAACCGATTCTCTTCGACATCCGTGCAAAGCCGCGAAGCACCCCCAGCCTGACAGGCACAAAAGGTCTTAAGGACGTGAGGAGAAGCTCACCCCTGTGCTATGCGTGATTTGGTCATCTGTAAACTAGTATGAGAAGTGCGAGGAATATAGCATAATGTACCAACTCACCCGCACGTCCACAAATTTTGAACAGTTTCCGATTTGAAGGATGTAGTTGCACTAAGTCCTTCGTATCAAAAGCCCGTACTCCGTCGATTTCAGTGTTGAAGACCGCAGGTGACTCGTGATGTGGACCTTCCTACCGGCCATGTCACATCCGTAGGTGTAATGTAAAGTACAGTCGACACCTACTTTGATGTAGAGTTGATGAATATCCTTCTCATCGGTCGGCACAAAGACGACATCGACGTTGCTCCCCGCCTATGCAACATGTCACAACAGATGGCCAGTGGTGTTAGATTACTTACCGTGATCCACTCCCACCCTCCCATCGGGATACTCTCTGGCAGCAATTGAGACTGAAGCGTGGTAGAGAAAAGATGATATACACACTAGGCAAGACTGTGGAGACTCCACATTCAGTGCTAGAAATGGAGATAAGTATCCGAAACAGTCATGGAGAACCATACAGCAGCTTACAGTCCATAGAGACATACGACAAAGATACCATTTGCGACAAGGGTATTGCCAGTGTCTTTCTCGAGGGGTCCGCCACCGTACATCTGAGAATGCGGTAGTCACAGCTGGTTGGCTTCCAAACAATTTGAACAACTTACAACGGTAGTTGTGGATTTCAGAGCGTCGATGGACTTAGAATCATGAGCCCACTCCTATAATCGCCATTTAGTGTATTAGCGATGGGAGCCAACATTTAACTCATACCACCAGGAATGAGGGCACAGTGACTACTAAGGTCATTTTAGTACCGATTATACTCGATAGAAAACGTTCGGTGGTTGGGATCAAAGGCGGCTCTACCGGCGGAAAGGATGCAATAATGGCACCGGTCGAGGTCTGACGGAAAAAATCAACAACACAAAAAGGCTGGAGTTCAAATAACGCACAGAAAAGGAGAGTGAAAGGAAACCCATTGAGTCTAAAGAAGACATTCATTCCGTCATTAGAGAATATGAACGATGAGATACCAACGGTACATCGGCATTGCCTGTACTCCAAACACTTCCCCGCAGATGTCCATTCCTCCATAGTCTGTAGAACGTTGAGGCTGGACCGAGATTAAATTGGGATGCCCTTACATGGTCTCGAGGCTTTCTGCAATATATTCTTGTGGGTGGTATAGATAGGACTAGGAACACAAGTCGATCCTGAGGAATGTGAGACAAGCGCCGTTTGTGACCAGTCAGGGCGAACATGAGGAAGCGGATTGTATTCCCAGGTTTCATAGAAAAGAGGTCACTGAAATGCGGCGCTGGAATGGTGATAATCTTATCGTCAACATCAACTTCGCAGAGCTGCCAACAGACTTCGTCTACCATGTTTTGTAAGGATGCATCCTGACTGACAATCAGATGCCTGGCTCCTGTGGACTTCATGAGATGTACAATAGCAGGAACTGGGTTACGGATTGAAATAGGGAAAGGAATGAACCCGAGACGCATCAGGCTGGCCAGTACCGTGAAGTATGTAATCGAATCTGCAGACAAGGTTTAGAGGATGGACACTGGAAGGAACCAGACATACTGATATTGGCTAAGATACCAACGGTGACGGGACCTTTGCCATGAATATACTTCTTGAAATAATAGCCAGCAGTGTGGAATGCGGCAACCCCTTCCTCCCAAAGGATAGTACGAAATCCACCGTTATCAGGATCGTTATAATGAAATAACGGGTGCTTGGGACTGTGAGTAGCATTATAGTCAAATAGTTCTGGAAATGTCAATGAGCCATCGAGTGGGGGAGGTTTAAAAGTCAAAGACGAGACGCCTTGAGGGGTTGGTAGTGCCATCGTAAATACAGACCTTCTACGGCCCTTCTCTGGATTTATATGCCTTGCGTAGAAGATTCTCAGGTTATTAGGGCCTAGCCTGGCCTGTTTATTAAGCTTGTCATCACAATGGGTGCGTGAATCTTGTACTTTCCGTGAAACACGAGACCGAAGGAAGCCTCATCGGCACTTCGCCTATTGCAGGTCTAAAAAGAGTTCACACTAAGTATAACCATAGAATATCAGCAAGGAGAAAGCTTCCATAGTTTCCTTACTGGGTCCGCAGGCGCGTGTGACCAACGGAGAGAAAGCCTCCATTTAGACCGCTATTTTTGTACATCGCTGAAGTACTGATGTGTTTGGAGCTTTCGGTCTTATAACGGAAGGATCGATAATCAGCGGGTTGCGTCTTTCAGTAATTTGGCAGCTGCCCAAAAATAAGCATAAAGGCGGAGATATCATGTGCAAGTACTTACTGCTTCCAAACTACCATGAAAGACTCCAGTATGCTATCAGTCCTGGTCAATACCATTTCCAGCATCATCCC
Organism: Armillaria altimontana; assembly: GCA_022818075.1. Taxonomy (NCBI): domain Eukaryota; kingdom Fungi; phylum Basidiomycota; class Agaricomycetes; order Agaricales; family Physalacriaceae; genus Armillaria; species Armillaria altimontana. Next base: position 4,713 of record JAIWYR010000044.1, on the reverse strand, counting down.
ATCATGCTGGTTGATTCTGGCTAGGATCCTTATGCTGTCTCTTAAGATTCCTATCATATCAAGTGGAGAATGACAGAGAAATTAATCCTTTAGCGTAATTGGCGAAGCGGAATTGAAGCGGAATGGTTGGAGTTGAGAAGAGAGGTGCATTGCCTACATAATTGATGTGTCACTCCTGAGATGGCTGGAAAATAGAAATAAATCACGCATGTTTCCATCTTGATCGTATTGATAATAACTTTGTCCCATTAAACGCCTAGGCTGGGGCTCTTGAAAATTTGAACTACATATTGTACGTTGATTTACCATTCCCCTAGTAGCATTTTGACGAGTTTCTTACATGAGTTCAGGCTTTTTGAGCAGCCTGGGGGGCGAGAGATGATTGCTTGAAGTGTCCCTTGTTACGCAAACCAAGAAGAGCATGCTTGATTTCGTCGCGATTGCTGATCGTCGAGAACAAAGCCCCAATGAGCTCTTGCTCCTGCAGGAGACTCTTATGCTCCTCCGCTTCGGCCTTGCCGAGGTAAGGGTTGCCCCAGTTTGCGTCGAGTTTTTCAAGGTATTTCTCGAGACCCGCCCCCTCCAGTATCTTCCACATGGCTTCATAGGTGCTATCGAGGGCACCTTCAACCCATCTGTTGGTGACAAAATAGTATAAGCCACGAATCTTGAAACCTGTAAATGCAGTAGAACTCACACGTGCTGATCACTCAAGGCCTCTCCGGTGAATAAGAGCCTTCCACCGGCAGCACCTTGTCTGAACACAGGATAGATACTATTGAACTGGCCAGGGCCAAAGAGGGCAAATGCGCCTAAGCAAGGAAAATGTGATGATTAACAACTAAGACCACTCAATCATAGAGAAATACTCACCAAGTGTAAACGGATTGGAATACCAGTCCCAAGCACACCAGTCCTGTAGCTCGTTCTTCAAGAAATCAAATGTAATGTCATGCAAAGCAGCAAGATCCTTGAGAATGTTGTCAATCAAGAACTGCTCATCAGCAGTGTTATGCCCATTCATGAAACCACCAATGCGGGCAGCATCTTGCGACCATGTGTAACTAGCAATCATGACCACATCTGTGTTCGGGTCATCAACGCCGTAGGAAGGGAACACAACGGTGCAAACAACGTGGTCGGTCTTGGTCTGACCACCTTTGATGGAGCCAGTCAAGAGAGTCTGCCACCACCTAGAGCTAAACCTGATGCCGACTTTGCAACTCAAGTCATAGCGGGGGGTACGCATGCCCTCCAGCTGAGCATAGCTGAGGTTGCACCCATCTAGGTCAACGAAGTGCAATGTGGGGAGCGGGATAGTGGAGATCACATAGTCATATTTGGTCAAAGCCTTGGCTCCGCCACTACCGTATGTGACAGAAAGAGGTTTCCTTCCATTCGCTGTGGGAGTGATCGAGGTGACCTGCTTGTCGTACATAATTTGAGTTGGGTCAGAGATCTTGGAGACCATCGTGTTGATGAAGACTTCACTACCACCTCTGCAGATGTAATGTATCAGATCTTGTCCAGCTGAGATTTGTATTGAACTTACGCCAAGCAGTGCCAGCTGGTGTCGAATTCTACTGCACCATCTCCACCAAACTTCATAGCTGATCCGGTAGGCCAGTCGAATTGAAGATCGTCGATGACCATCTCAGAGAACGCCATATCAAACATACCTGTTCCTGTGTTCACTCTCTCCATCCAATTGATCGCTGAGTTGGGGTAGGCTTGTTTCTTTAAGAAACACGTTCCGTCTTCGTTCTTGATATCGAAGGGAAGCATCATGAACGTTCTGGCTGAGTACTGGTCAAACTCCATAAGTTTGGTCAGCCTTTCTCCCAGTTCTCCACGAAGAGGTCCTTGAATGGAGTGAAGCATTGGCCTAACCAGTGATTGATGCCCTTGTCGATGAATTCAGGGGGAACCAACCCTCCCACCGATGAGCAGTCTTTGAACCAATCGGCCGTAGGTTCAGTATTGACTGTCTTCTGTTGTTCACGTTGAAAGTTATACTCAAGGAACTGGTTATCGCTGTTCATGATGTAGGGGATGACTATGGCGAGTTTCTGCACATGTACACATGTATACAATGTATGTTCAAAATCTTACGGGTTTCAAGATAGTAATTGTATAGTATAACAAGATCTAAGTAAGCTAGAGAAAATATGGATACGAGTAAAATATGGCCAGACCCACGATGCCAAGAAATGAATGGACGCCATGCGATGTACATACAATATGCAGTGAGTGACTTCGGAAAATAAACAAGGTTCGAGGAAGTGAGCCGCCATGATATCAAGAGTAAGGAGATCAGGAATTAGAATGAGTAGCTGCTAGGCCGGTGAGCAAATACCGCACTTATCTGTCACCCAAGATTGAAGACACCTACCATGGTATACTGAAGATCGAAACTCTGTGGGTCCTACTGCCTCCCAACCTTGCAGCTATGCCCACCTAAGCCAACGACCACCCTGCAAACCCATGTGAACTTTACCAGGGACATGCCTACCACTCCTAGGCATGAACACGAACTTTCCTTGCCATTGGACAGAATAATGTTGGCATCGGTGGTGTTGAGAGACTCGGAGGACCAGGAGAGTCTGGTGCACGCATCCATAGCGATGACTTCGGGACTCTCATCAGCGCATGAGCAAGGGGAAATGGTCGGGTTTCTGGGTGTATTGGTTGGAACTGTCGATGAAGAGTGATCATATTTCACAGACATACCTCGTGGGAGGGTGGGACGACGTGCACGCATCCATAGTATTGGCATTGGAGCTCCCCTCCCTGCATGGGAGGTAGTCGATGAGCACACTGCTGGGCATCTTGTTTGGAACCATCAACGGAGATCGACTACGTTTCACAGACATACCTAGGTGTCGCATCGGAACTTCCAGAAGATGCCACGGGAGGGTGGGGCAATGGACGTAGGAGTTGGTGCGAGACACCCCCGGATACAGGGCCCAGGATTCGACCCATAGGAAGCAACCGATGAAAATGAACCAGGGAAGAGTGAAAATTTGACAAAATAGAGAGATCAAAAGAAGTGAAAGTGGTGGTAAGAAGCTGTGTATAGTGGGGTTAAATAGAAAAGGTTGATGGCACTGACATGCATGTACAAATGAAATTCAATGAAGGGCTTGGTCTCAACCTTGGAATAATTACAGTGACATGCATACACAAACGAAAATTAGCTGAGTAGGCTGCTGTGGCCTCGTCCGCGGGGTATTTTTTTTTGATTAACATATAGCCACATAATTAGCATATATTTGACAAATTTTTAAGTACATCTCATGGAGATTGTAGCGTTTTCCTCGTTCACGGAGGCGCTTTGATCCACTCAAACTTGTAGAGCACTTGCCATATCTGGAGATCAGGATCGCAGGGCTGACTTGGCTACCTCGGAAGATTCTGAGTCCTGTGTATCTCGAGGTCCTTACTCGCCTCTGAGTATCAGGATTAGATGGCCCCATGTTTATTAGTTGTCTATCTCAGAACGGTGAGAATGTCATCACTTCTCTGCCTAAAATCTACCAAGCGTACATTCTTTTAGCTTTGGTAGATTCTTTTGTATATTTGGAGTGTGTAATACCATCTTCATCTTTTCTTCCCTCTGACATTGCTAGGTATCATTAAGGTCTTGGCGATTTGTGATTCATCACATATATCATCTGCTTCCCCCCTTTGTTTGTCCACTCGTACACTGTTTCGGCAAGAGAAACGAAGTCACAGATCTATGTAGGAGACCCCTTGGTGACTTGAACCTATCGACAGCCAACTTAGCTGTCATTGTGGCACTCCAGTTAGCCTATCATGAGGTGCAAGGAAGTTGTGATGACTATGGCTCATCAGTGTATCCTCCAATTCGTTGAGTCTGGTTCACGAGACTAACCCTTCATACTCGTCTTTGCCTCGATGTCTTAAAACCTCTCTTCTTCGTCAATTTCTCATTGATACTGCCACGGACCAACGACTGTACTTACTTCGACTATGTTGCCAATCCGGAGGCCTGTCTGGCAGTGTCAGTACTTTTTCCGAGTAGGAATCGTTTCTTCCATCTCCCCTTCCTGCTGTCGATGATGTAGTGCTTGGCCTTGGATGTAATTGTATTTTCCTTACTATCTCAATGATTAGAATGTTTACCTGCTTCTTTTCTGTTGTAGTGCTTGTCCTTCTCGTGTGAATCGAGGGGCAGTAGCAGGCACCAGTACTCAGTTGTCCGCCATCAGTGTTTGTTTCAGCAATGAACACAATCTGGTACCTCCTCACCCTGTGTGTACTGGTCTACCGGTTCTCTGGCCATTTCTTTGCCAGTTTATTGAGCATTGAGGCTGTTAATAGACTTCCCAAAATACCAGAGGACTCGGTCTTGCCATGCTTGCGTTGGCCCCCCGCTTCATATAATGGTCATTTACCCATAGAATTTGAACTTTGCCATCCGCACCTGTGAGGAAATTAGATGAGGCAGTGAAGATACAGAATACTAACCTATCGCAAGAGTCCGCATGCCGGACACCACACTGACACCCGCAACGGCGGAGGTTGTCTCCAGAATCATTCTCCCCCCACCCCCGGGCCTGAAGACTTTGTCATTCCTGTTGCCTGAATGAAGATTGCCTGCCGACGACCGTCGTACATAGAATGCTGGCCTTAGAACGAATATATCTGTTTGCCAGGATGAGAAGACAACGGAATATGAAGAAAACACCC